>JABFEB020000035.1:14896482-14913622 GCA_019775895.2 Stomatorhinus ivindoensis | reverse complement strand
TGTGGACTGTCTGGCAGGACACTGTAAGGGAGCAAAAATGTGGACTGTCTGGCAGGACACTGCAAGGGAGCAAAAATTTGACAGTCTGGGGGTCCAGATGTGCAAAGGCTTATTGTTAGCCGTATAATTGTATCTGGGTTACAGCTTGTTATGTTTCGAAGGCTCATTGTTCCCCCCCATCATAATCCGAGATGCCATGATGTCCACATATGTTGTGGAGGTGTTTATGTGTGGGTGTTGTGCGGCTCAGTGGGCTGTGCCTCTCTGTCTGTCTGAAAGATCCGTAGTCCGAGCCCTGGCCCCAGCTCCACAGTCACATATCCCAGCTCCCTCCCAACCTCCTCCCAGCTCCCTCTCAGCTCCCTCCCAGCCTCCTCCCAGCCCCTTCTCAGCCTCCTCCCAGCTCCCTCTCAGCTCCCTCCCAGCTCCCTCTCAGCCTCCTCCCAGCTCCCTCTCAGCTCCCTCCCAGCTCCCTCTCAGCTCCCTCTCAGCTCCCTGCCAGACAGTCCACATTTTTTCAAAAACATGGACCTACTGTGAGTTCCTAAGGACCAGGTTGGGAAACACTGCCCTAGAGGAATTGCGTGTTGAGTACCTTGCTCAAGGAATCAACAGTGACACCACTTGGCCGACCCAGGCATTCAAACTAACAACCCCCCACTCACAGACACAGCATCCAAAGCCCTGTTTCATCATCCACAGTCATTATACAAATCTGTTTTTTCTTTTACAAACCTTGCAGTTTTTCTTACTCTTTTTTTGTGGCACCACATGAGTGAGATTGTTGCCTATTTGCTGATCACGTTCATGCTGGAACCTTTTCATTTCTGCTCCCGTCAATCTCACCCCCAGGTAAAGAGTCTCTTCCTTGCACCCCAACCCTCTCTCTCCAGTTTGTTCACTGTGCTGCCAAGGCCAGGTAAAACATGGATATTTTCAAGCGCACTATCAGCATTCTGATTTAGTTTAATTGATGATTTTATTCATTTAGCCAATTCACAGTACAGAAGACAGAGGCTTTTATAAGGACATGCAGTGCGTACAACTATTAACCAATTAACCAGGAAAAAATGGATAAAGAATGGTGATGTGTATATTAAAAGTAATTGTTGAATTTGTACATTTTGTTAGATTTTCAGAACGTTTCACTAGGTGGATGGGGTTTGTAACATTTCCTATTCCTGTCGCTATTCTTGAGAGAACTACATTCCTCTCGAATACCAAGCACTGCACTTGTCAGGCTGAATAACAGATCTGAATAGCATGGTAACCCCCTCTGTCTAACAGCGCTCAGCCGCAAAATGGACTTGACCGAAGCAATCGTCCCTGTGGCAAAGAAGCCTTAAAGAACACGGAACAGCCAGAGCAGCACTAAAGAAGAGAATGGCAGTCACTGTGGGAAACATCACATCGCACTCAGCCACCGTAGTCTGGCACTCTGCTGATACCTGCGGAGGCAGCTTCTGTAATGTGATGTACCACCCAAACTGGGACAGTCTGCCGATGGGCTTCACAAGGAAGAACTTCCTGAAGGAGAACATGGTGCCAGCCAGCCAGAACATGACCACTCTTGCCAACCTCACCCCGGACACCATTTACGTCCTATATGTGTGATATGCCAGTCCACCAGCCGTCCCAAGGATCAGTGCCAGACCTTCAGCACCCTTGGGGAAGGTGACACCAATCTTGGCAGTGCCAGGAAGGAGCTGGCGATGAGTGTTTGCTTGGCCAGTAGCATCCTGTTTTGCAGTTCCCTCTACCCGTGGTGTCCCACAACCCATGGCTCATCAGACCATAGTCTTAGTGACCTCACCCTGCTCCAGATCCATGCCAACATCGACAAGGACTCCGGCCGGCAAGCAGAGATCATTCCTCCTCTTCGTAGCAGAACTGACTCTCAGTCAGTCCCCGTTATAGACGGCCATGTGGAAACAACCAGAATCAACTTTCCTGATCAGCAAGTCTCTGAGTTTGTGCCATTAGCTTAACAAGTCCTATCAAAGCCCCTTAATCTTCACCATCAATAAATACGAAATTGGGTGTCCAGACTTTCGAGCCGTAAGAAACATTAATAATATCACAGTTTTTCTTACATCAACAAGCATTCATATAGGGACCATAGACATTAAGGAATAGAGTGAAAATCACGAAGGAACACAGATTTAGGTTATTCTTTCTGTTGGCAGCTTAATGTGAGAACATTTGATTTGCCTGTTTCAATGATTTATAGGTTTCCAGATCCAGCTTTTCAGATATAAAAAGTTTAGTCAGTAAATGATGCCTGTTTACTTGGATAAATGAAGCAAATGTTGTGAATAGTCTATTTCCCACATTGGTTTAGAGATTTTAACTCCTTTTTTTCAGTTTCTGTTTCTCTATAAAATGATTGGTATCATGTACATTTGAAGTTTGACTGTAGTTTAAGCATTTGTCCATGTTTTGATACTTTGTGCTTTCAAGAACAGAATGAGGCAGAGTTCTAAAAGCACCACTTTCTAATCCAACTCACACACTTACAGGCACTTACTTGTAAAAACGCACCACAGAAAAGATTATTTTTTAACAAAACCTGGCTTTACAGTTTCCCCTCTGATGCATTCTGATACAAGGTTGCATTCCTTTCTGCTGCTGCTGAACAGAACATCACAATAATAAAAAATTGCCTTGAAAGTCTTTCTCCAGGTATTTCTTGGTAAATTTTACAGGCTGAAAAGTTACTGTCTCCACATTTGGTCAGTCACTGAGAAGACATGCCCTTCGGACACTATGTAATCACAGGTTTGCAATGATTCATCCTCATTCCAGGTCCTCTTCACAAGGCCTGGGGTGGATTGACCGCACCAGTCTCATCTCCATAGACCCTGCACTCTTATCCTTAACTGAACTTGAGTAATCCTAGACACTCAATGTGCACGTATTTAATAGATTTACATTAGTTCCACTGTGATGGGTTGGTGCCCCATCTTAGGTTGTTCCCTGTCTTGCGCCCATTGGTTCCAGGATAGACTCCGGACTCCCACAGACCTGCACAGGACAAGAGAAAATGTGAAAATGGACATTACTGCCAATGAAGCAACAACTAGATTAATCTAGCAGATAACTAGGCAGTGATGTTTTTGCAATTACTGGCTACTGGAGCAGTACACATTAGTGCACTAGTGTAAGAGCATGGGGCATTAAAGCTGGGGAATTTTACAGTAATGAACTACCTTGTGTAACAGAGTGAGCTGGGTATATTCCCCTGAAATATTCATTAGCTAAGGACACTATTATTATTGGGGGGGGTGATATTATTAAAGAAATAATTGTCATGCTATATTTACTTTGCTGTTTTCGTTTCTATATATTTCATAATCCGCCCACTGATGCACAGTCTATGGAAGATTTATGTACACTTTGTCTAAATGGAGAATATACAAAAGCTTATTGGTGAATATACTCCAGTTTTGTGTTTTTGGAGCCGAGTCACACGCCATTCTTCTCTGTGTGTGGTCCAATCCCAATTTCGCACCCTTAGGCCTAAGCCCTGAACCAGGTGTGTGATTGAGTGTGAGAGGCTGCAAGGGCTCGAAATGGTATAAATTGCAGGACAAGACAAAACCACATGAGGCTGTTTTAGTATGTGGTCTCACTACTTCTGAGTCGTGGGTTTCTTTCTAACCCCAAATTCCTGTTTCTTGTTTGAAATTTTCCTGTGGCTTGTACAGCGAAACAGGGTACTGGCTTATCGGGGTAACTTGTCGGATTTAAGGTACCACAGTTTAAATGGATTTCATATTCGTTCATTTACATTTTGCTCGGACTAGCTTAAATCCGACAAGTTACCCCGAAAAACCAGTAACCCTGCTTCCTAGTACAGGGGGCCGGTGCTTTCCCGGACAATACAAACAAACGAGCATGTGGTTTAGCTTAATTTACTATCACTAAATTGCCTTTAGCGTGTGAGTGTGATGGTAACACGTCCTATGAAGGCTGCCCCGAATCCGGACTGACTCCAGGTTCAGCGTGACCCGCCGAGCGCGCGCACCGGCTTTGGGCGTTTCCTTGGTAACTGACCCGTAGGCAAGGAAGCAGGAAGTGCGCGCGGAGCATGCAGCCAGCTTCGCCGCCGAGAAGGGCGTATGTGTCACACCGCTCCACAAACCTGCTTAAGTTTAGTTAAGGGGTGAACGGCTGCCGAGGATGGGTTGCTTTTTCTCCAAGCGGAAAACACTTGAGCTGGTGCAGATGCCGGCTACTGCCGAAAGTCTGGACAGAGGTATTGCTGAGAATAATAAGCAGCAGGACCGCGATGACACACTGGAGAAGGTAAACGCTTCATTCAGGGCGATCCAATACATAGGCAGGGTTGCCAACTTTGGTCAGCTAGCTGGCGTGAGATTTTCAATTCGAGATGAGTGTACACACGTATTTCCACGCATATAACAGTTTTATTACCTTGTAAATGGTCTGTAATGTTTGCCAACTGCCGCAACGCTTTTAATGTGGCTAATTTGGGGTTTGTAATGGAATAATATAGATTTGCCGTAAGATTTCTTGCGTGAGCTTGATCGTCTGAAAGCGTGAGTGTCGGCCCTGCATAGGATTTGTTTGTAGGTCGTGAAGGTCCACTGGGTAAAACCGAAGTGTCTTAGACCAAAACTATAAGTAGGTGAGATCCTCAGAACTAACTAATAGTTAGTTACAAGCTAATAAATTGCAGGATATTTTAGACTGTAGTTGTGAAATATATAGATGTTGAAATGTTGGAATGTCACGTGTTTAAAGCAGGTATTTAAAGATAGATATCTTTTTAAAGGATGTGCTCTACCACTACCTTTTGCCTTCACATCTACACCTACAGCCAGAAACAGCGATACAGCGGGACCCTCATGGGACTGTAGTTTATCGTTTTTTATGAAGGCACAGTTTGTTTGGATGTATTTAATGAACAGTATCATGGGGTCTCAGGAAGCATAACTGTCACCTTAGACCTCTGGGGTCAGACAAAGCAGACGGAGGACTGTGTGCACTTTGATGAAAGAGTTAGATCTTCCCCTTTTCTGTGAGCTTCCCATGCATGCCTCAGCTTCCTCCCACAGTCAGAAGACTCATTGTTCCGATGAACTGCTGACTCTCAATCCCCAAAAATAGCTACTTCACCACAACTGTCTGTGTGAAGTTGAGAACACACTGGGTGTACCTTCTTGACACACTGTGGTTCCTGGGAGAGGCCAGAGATCATTGTAACTAATTGGATAAATAGATGTTAAACATGTCCAGAATAATGTTTAAGCATTATTTCACCATTTTAACTTTTGTAAAGGTTATAATGTCTTTATACTGCATATCAGGCATATTACATGACATGGAATTGGCATGCTTTATGGCCTAAACTAACTGGGCCCGACTGGGCCCCTTCCAATTTCCCCCCCCCCTCCCCCTCCCAATTCTTAGGTGGACCCTAAGGACTATATGCTGACTGCAGTGAAGGATGGCACAACTGGCCGTTTCCCTGGCAAAGTCAACGGTCAGCAGTTCGTTATCCAGAACTGTGAGAACTGCAATATATACATATTTGACCATTCAGCCAGCATAAACATTGAGGAGTGTGTGAACTGCCGTATTGTGCTGGGCCCAGTGAAGGGCTGCGTGAGCTTCCGCGGCTGCCGGGACATCAAGTGTGCGGTGGCATGCCAGCAGTTCCGTGCACGGGACTGCAAAAAGATGGACGTCTTCATTTACTGTGCAACTCGGCCCATCATCGAATCCTCCGTGGGCTTCAGGTTTGGCTGCTACCAATACTACTACCCTGAGCTGGCCTTCCACTTTAAAGATGCTGAGCTGAGCATCTTCAACAACAGCTGGAGCAATGTTCAGGACCTGACGCCAGCCTCCGATGAGGCCAACTGGAGTCTGCTTTCTGAAGATGCTAGACTTCTTGACTATGTGCCAATGCCGGACTCAGATTCTGAGTTCAAGTCTGTAAGGATCTTGACGGACGCCACTCGGAGCATTGTACCCATGACCCATGGTCTGCGTCAGAAGAACGATGAGGAGTCCTGTCTCTTTCTATTCTTTTCTGGGGATTACTCCACTGCCAATGCCCGCAAACTCATAGACGAGGTGAGAGGCCCAGTGTGTGGTCCTTATCGTTTCGCATTGGTAATTGTAGTGCTTTGTAGTCATTCCTTTGCACGACCTATATAAAATGCACAGGCTATTTTTGAACATTGGTTGGAAAGAAAAGTTGTGAAACTTTGGTGTTGTTTTCGAAGAGGTGCGGCTGTTTGGACTGAGCCCTTCTACCTGCGATCGGACGTCTACGGCTCCACATTGCCCGTGGCCCTTTAACTTCGCTGACACCCCAAACTTGTTCTTACGTGCAAGTGTGTCTCATGGAGGGCAAGATGGGCTAAATAGAAGAGAATTTTCCCTATGGGAATTAATAAAGTATAATTCTATTCTAAAAGTGAAAGATCTAAACTGCCAATTGAATTTATATGGCTACCTAGTATACACCTGGTCAAAGTAAATATGCACATTTTTCATTTTTTGTACTTGTCATTCGTTTAAATTACTTGTCTCCACTGAACGGGCCTAATTATATGCCCTGGGTGGTAATATATTATCCGAAGTCTATAGTCTATATTAACTGTGTGCATTGACTCACTTCCTGATAAAAGGGAGAAACAGAACCACGATAGGGAACTGAGGGCGTCTTTTGTCACTTCTGCTTGATGCAAGTTCTTACTGTATCCGTCAGGTTTCATTATGATTTAGGCAGATCTGTTAGTGTCATATTGATCAGACGCAGGGCAGCTTGGTGACGTTACTGTGCCATTAATGGAAAAATACAATCTTAAAAGTTTATGTCCATATAAACATTTTATCTGGTTCTGCTTGTTAATGCAGGTGGGGCACTTCTGAAATAGTTTTAACTGTAATCCAGTAAAAATATTTTTATGTTGTCACTAATTATAATTTCTGCTGAATGACGTGATCATGACATGTGCCTTATTTGTGGTAAGACTCATTTTTATATTTTTTCGTCACCATACGTTTTTGAGCATGTTACATCCTCCTTTCAATACAGGCAACAGGAAAGGGGTTCACCCTGATCCAAACAAAGGAGGTTTCAATGTGCCCTGAAGATGTCAGCAGGGTATTTCAGAGCAATGCAGAAGATCTCACAGAGTTAATAGCTAAAGGTATGTCCAGAGATAAAATGACACATTAACGTGGCAAACAACAACGCACCATTTTAGACTGATGTGCTAGCAAATGTAATGATATTTTTATTACACCTTCTGTTAATGGTTAATTAAAGCAACGTCTTCCTTTTAGGCCCAGTTGTGGCTCTGGAACTGAATGGAGATGGTGTGGTTGAAGCCTGTCGTCGCATTGCTGAGGACGTGTTCAGTGAGACAAAGGTAAAAGGAGATCATGGGTTGGGGCAAAGGGCACCAGTGCCGTTGGCAGGTTTTGTCACTTCCTGTCTGCCGTGCAACAACCTTATACATAGTTTTTGTCTTTTTCAGGTGTTTGTTTCAGAAAACAAAGATTCCTCCTCAAAAGATGTGGACAACTTCTTTAATTCCGAAGACAAGGAAAAGGCACTTTGAAATATCTGTATTTGGAGATATTTGATATTCCATTTCTACACATAACATATCATGACTTTTAAGAATGTTATTAGTAAATTTTAAACTGTTTATGCCTCAAAATCTAAAGCTTTAATATTTTTAATGATTTATTCTATGTGAATTTTGAGTCTATTTGCAGTATAAAATATGTATAGAGATATATTTGTATCAGCTTTATTTTTGTATTTTGTAACATGTTATAAAATGCTGCCGGCCTCTGGTTTGTCTGCAGATTTGCTAGTGATGCCCATCCGTCTAAATGGAGAAAGCTTTATACCTGCATTGTCTGTCACTTCTCATAATACTGTATTTCTATTAGCAACTTTATCATTGGCGTTATTGCCTTTTCTTTAACATAGTCCTTGCTGTGTTGTTTGGAAATCTTTTTTTTTATTATTTTGCTGTGATCATATATTTTCTGTTGCATAATGTGACATAATTATATTTAAAATTGCTTCAGAAGATTTTATTTCCCGTTTGCAGAGGAATATAGGATGGAATATGTATAAGGTGCAAGAATAATCAGACAAATTACTTTTATATGTTTCTATATAAGATTCAGGATCCTATATACATCCTTATCTTATTTTTATTTTTTTAGAAGATTGTATTTTTTTGAAAGCAAAATATTTACTGCTCTAGCCATAGATCATTGACCTCTAAAAGTTCCAGTGCTATAAACAAAGGTATTGCACTGGCAGGATTGTAAGAAAACATTTACATGTGCTTAGAGAAACCATGAATGTTGCTGCTTATTTTGTTAAAAAATGAATACATTTTATTTCAATTATTTTTTTAAATATATTGAGTCCCGTGAAGTTTGTTGAATTTTTTTTTTCATATTTTGTATCAAGCTATAACATACAAAATGCTTCCGTCCAACACCATTCTTCACTATAACATTTTCAATCATCCATCCATCAATTTTCTTTCATTGAAGCTTATATGGTGCAAGAGGCATGGGTAACCCCAGGATCCCAGTACATTACTCCTTTCTACACAACCTAACACGGTGGTTAGAAATCTTGGTCTTCTAGTTGATTCAGATCTATGTTTTGATGCTCACATAAGAAGTATTGCTAGAACTGCATTTTATCATCTACGGAACATATCCAAGCTTTGTAAGATGGTCTCACTTCGTTTACAGAAACATCAATAAATGCCTTTGTAACTTCCAGACTGGACTACTGTAATGCCCTCCTTTCTGGTTGCCCGTCTGGATCCTTACATAAACCTCAGCTGGTACAGAATGCAGCAGCCAGAGTTCTCACAAACACAAAAAAATTTGATCATAATTCACTAGTCTTATCCTCCCTTCATTGGTTACCAGTTAAGTCTTGGATTGACGATAAAATACTATTAACTTATAAAGCATTGAATGGCCTTGCACCAGAATACCTTAGTGATCTGCTGACCTCATACAACCCCCGTGCTTGCCTTGTTCTCAAGGCACGGGATATCTGTTAGTACCCAGGGTAGAAAGAGCTACAGCAGGCTGCAGTGCTTTCTCCTATAGAGCTCATCAGCTGTGGAATGGTCTTCCACCGTATGTGCAGGTTTCAGGCTCACTCTCAATATTCATGTCTAGACTAAAAACACACCTGTTTAGTTTAGCTTATAAGGACACTAGTTCTAGCTCTAGCTAACTCCTCACTCAGTCAGACCTATAGTGTGAGGTGAGGTGTAGAGCTGGGTGGGGATCGGTGCCATTGGCTTTGGATAAACTGAATTGACGATGCTGTCACTTTAGCTTCACAATCGCATATGGGATTGGAGTGCTGACATTTCAGGGACTCCCCCATGCCCGCATTCCCACTTGCCCCTCCCTCCTACTTAAGCTGCCATAGCCATATCTGCCGGAGCTTGCACATTGCACTTCATATTGCACTCATCTGACTTTTAGCACTGCCTATCCTCTACTTTGACTAATTACATATTTTATTTCCCCTACTCCTCCTGGGGGGTGCTGCCTGGATATCTCAAACTATCAACATGTGACGTCGCCACTGCCAATGACGTCCGTGCATCCAGCTCGCCGTTCTGCCTGCGTCACCTTCCATGTATGACCTGCTGCCTGCCTTCTGGTTGCCTGGCGATTGGAGGGAGCGTCTGCACCGGCTTCTCATCTCCCCCTGCACCCCGTTTGTGTCTCACATTTTATTGTATTTGACTCTCCCTGCCGGCCCCTGGAGGATGGGCTCCCCCTTTGAGTCTGGTCCCTCCCAAGGTTTCTTCCTTCTCAGGAGTTTTTCCTTGCCACTGTCGCCTATGGCTTACACACTGGGGGGTTTGGGTGGGGATGCTGTAAAGCGCTTTAAGACGATGTAATGTGGCGCATGTAATATGATAATGCGCTATACAAAAATTAATTTTTTTGTTGTTGTTTGGCAAACACTCTCACGTGTAATCCTATAATGATAAAGCCTGTATACATCAGAAATCAGAAATAATGCGGAGTACACGAGAGTACAATAGAGTCTATTTCCCCCCCACCCCCCAAGGTTAACTACGTTTGGTCCAGGTTCCTGCGGGAATGGTAGTACATCATTAACTGAAACCGTAAAGCAAAACTCACAAAGCGATATATATTTAGAATAAAAGAGAAGGTAAGGCTGGGGAGGGGAACCCGGCGGAGTGTAGGACCCTGCGGCCCCGGTGGCACAATAGGGCTGCTGTGCCATGGCGGAGGAGGAATTGCCGCGGTAGGAAGCAGAAATGAAAGGTAAAATAAAGAAAGCGTGCGCCTCTCTCCTCAACCTAACTAGTGTGTAGGTGAAGATATTTCTTAAATTGCACAACGGCTGGCACGGCACCTAATTAGTATTCGTCGGCCGTTTATGATGTAAGGTAAGGTCGATGAATGAACAATATTGTTTGCTTGGCTCTGCCACTCAGCCCCGTCCCTGGATGGTTTCTCTGGCCGGCGGGGCCTCCCTGCCTTCTCGTGGGCTCGCCGCTTTGTACAGCACCAGAACAAACCATAACTTTAAATTCGGTGTATACAGTAGTGTAAATGTCACCCCGGGGCTTGAACATGATATTTCATATTAGTGTTTTTCTTTTTCGAAGCAGCCGTGATCATGCTCATACACGAAGGCCTTTTGGCGCCAAGGCCGACGCTAAATGTCGGCAGCGTGAATAAATCCGGCAGCTTGTTCGCGGACCGGGGCGCTGCTGTCTTGGTTCTGGGGTCACGGACAGCCCGTTTCTTTGTAACTTCAGACACGGGCGTTCCGGGCTGCTGCCGGCACGTCTGCCTCGGGAGTGCATGCCTTAGCCCAGTAAACACCACCAGTCTCCTGCGCCAGCTTAAACTGCAGCAATAATGTAATTTCTGATGAACCCCCTGATGTGAAACCATTGATTATTCTTGAATGAACTCTAATTTAAATGCACAGGTGAGCACGAGCCATTTAATCCATAATAAATGTGTGCACACCCGTCTGTATTTGGCCACCATAACATATTTTTAAAATGTTTTAGTACACATCTTTTTCTTGCCCTGTAATGTTAAATCTTATAAATCCACCCCGTTTTTGAGTCATTGTCTTGGTTTTGTGACTGATTAATGTTCATGCATAGCTGTCTATGCCATACTAAAGTAGTTCCCTGTTTGGAGAGACTGCTGCGCTTATTTTATCACAAATCAGCAGATTGTAGGAATATGATTAAAAGTATTGTCTTGCATTCGGCTGTGCCCTGGTTACGTGGCCATTGTTCGGCCTTTGATGAAGCGCTGGGACCGTCGCTCTGTGCCTGAACTTTCTCAAATCATACCTACAGCATGGCTTGTATCGCAGACATAAGCAGTGCCACACAATCAATAACAGCAGTAACTTGTGAAATGTCACTTCTTATGGGAGATGTAACTTTGTAACTATAAACTTGAAAATGGTCACTGTACAGTGAATAACCTGCATACAAGTAATTCGGTAACAGAAACTGTTCTTGGGGGTGTTGGGGGTCATGGAGGCCAGCGCATGACAAGGGCCCTTCAGTGCATTAACTCATGCGTATGATTCGGCAGGCGAGTCAAGGTGACATTCTGTCAGGGGGCCCAGAATGTCCTGGTACACCCCAGTCTATCATAAAGATATTTCTGTACAAATGTGACGTGCACCCTGAAGAATCTATGGTACCTTCCTGAAGCACGCTCATTACAGTAGAATGACAGCTGACGCTTCCCTCAACTTCCCGAAGACCCATTTAATTTTAAATAAGATGTGTTTTCAGTCACCTGAAGCACAGGCGGGTAGCTGGCTGAGTGAGATCTTGCCTTGCAGCGTAGATGTTCTGTCTTCAGTTATGCATTCGTCTAGTCACACTTTTGTTATTCACACTTATCAGTGAAAAGCAGAACAAGTCACTTTACACATCTGACAGGTTCTTTGGATGATAGATTTCTTTGATTTCATCACACTATATTCAATTTAAAAATATATTTTTACAATGCATTTCATACATTCGTTTTAGGGTTTACACTTCAGTACTTTATAATTTTGTTACATTGATGGGGTGAGTCCAGTCTTTCTTTGTTTACTGATTGGCTAAGTAGCAATACGCAGAATAGTTGAGTTTTGCTGAAACTCTATATAATTGGGATTATTTGAAATGTTTCATTTTCCCTCAGATATTTTCAGATACCATTTGAGGGCAAAGTGATACTGAGCTGTTGTGTTAAACTCTCTCTGCATGTATTACAGCCTCTGCTTCCTGACTTTTTATGGTCACATGCTGAAAATTTGCCACAGTTCTTATGCAAGAGTCTGCAAAATTTCTGGACTATAGCGATTTTATTTGGATGAAAGAAACAAAAAGAACAGAGTGTCCCTTTTCACCTTTCTCTTAGGGGTTGTGAAAGTTTTGTGTGTGTTTTGCAAGATACAAAGCCACAGCAAAACCTCAGTGCATTAATGGCTCCCCAAGTCCTCTGTGGTTTGCTCTTAGAGTTTCTGTTTTATAACACAACACTGTATCGGTGCAGCAGCCTTATGTAGTCCTATTACTGTTCACCAAGGCTGGACGTTGTTACATTCTTTAATCAGAAACATCAAAATAGTTAAAACCATATTGAGTTTCTTTGGCATCTTGTTATTCACACTTTGTTTGGGTTTATATTTTCCATTTTGGCACGTTGCTGCTTTCTTTCGTTTATTAACGGTGTTGTATATAGAATGCATGTTTCGGTGAAGATTTCCCTGGAAAACATGTTATTGAAATAGGAAAAGAGTAGCTTCACATCATCTGGTTGTCTAATTTTCAAAAGTAAATATTGTACTGACTTCTGTTCAGAAGGAGGCAAACCGGTGATTTCAGTAGTAGTGTCCTGCATAACGCTTAATGCAGCTTTGCTATTAGTGTAAATTCAGGGTTGAGGTAGACACTTGCAGCTTTAGCAGGGCAATCGTCACAAGTGCAAACAAGTACACAAATAGAATGTATGCAGTTAACGTGTCGTTGAGGGCATTGAAAGGAACTAGTGTTTCCGGAACTGGCTGCAGAGGTCCATTGTACTCGATGGACAGCCAGTGAAATAATAAATTATCCCTAGTGTTAATGCGATTCTTTTCACACTGTTCTACACATCATTACGATGTAATGGTGCATATGAACAAAATGTTGTGTTTGACACACAACATAAATACGTACAGCTTTTACTGAGACTAATCTAATTCATGCTGGAGGATTTGTGCAAATATACAGTACGTTTTTAATATAGTGTGAGCTTTGTTGTTAGTGTATGAAAGTGTGCTTTGAAAGTGAGCTTTATGTTGTTAGTGTATGAAAGTGTGCTTTGAAAGTGAGCTTTATGTTGTTAGTGTTCTCCCAAATTTGGCACATGAGGTCCTCTGGCCTGAAGGTTATACAGGAACCTTCCATAGCTGCTGGTTCCCCTTCTTCATGGCACTTTGAGATCATGAAGCTGTTCTCTGTAACACCCGTCACCTTATAAGATAAGATTTAGTTCAACTTTTTTCATCCCAAGGGGATATTCTTGTGCATAAAAGCAGCACGGTGTGTAAAGGCAAACAAATATAAAGTGCAAAAGAAGAAATAGTGCAAGGACAGTATCCAGTGCAAAGAAGTAAATGTAGCGCAGACAAAAAGAAAAAAGTACACAAACAGAATATCCTGAAAACGGAATATTGGGGAAATTTAAAAAAAATGTCGATATTTAATAGAGTAGAGTGTGTGCCAAGTTTAATTAGGCTTCTTCTAAGTTTTTTGGCAGGTTGTATCTAGCAGACTGTGGATGTTGTCCATCTTTCTTTGTTTTTCGTCACTTCATTTATCTGAGCAGAAAATTAGGAGTGAGCTCATTAGCAGTCAGTGCTTTCTGTCCCTTTCTGTGGGAAGCCTGCCTCTCGGCCGCAGCATCACAGTCTCTTAGCACATTGACACCGGCATCTTTTGTGCATGGAATGAACGGCTCCAGTTACGGGGTCAGCCCTCACAAACATCGATTGTCTGTGTAGTACCCGGGGATTTATTAATATAACATCCTAGACATTCTTGGGAGCACTGAGAATGCAAAGTTTTAATAATATCATGCCATTCATACTTCACTTATCCATCATTTTGAAATACTGTTTTTTCCTCACCAGAGATGAGTCTTGAGTTTTAGGAAAACGGAAGAATACTCTAGCATGCTCTTCTTTTGGGGACGTATGGTAAGGTGAAAAATCTGTTTAACTGTATTCCTAGTCCCGTGCTACTAAAATATATCCACATTCTTGAAGTACAGCACTCTGAGGCTTCTTGTAACGTTTTAGTCACAGATGTTTGGTTGTTCCTACAAACCGTTGGCACTGCTGTTCTCTCACGAATCCTGTATGGTAGAAGTTTTCAATTTGGAGATTGCAGAAACTGTCAGAATTACTATCCACTTGATGTAATGCAAAAAAAACATTTATGGGGAAACCTCCCCCCAAGCCTTCGGTCCTTAGGTGGTCCTTACTGATATGGCTTCTTAGCACTGTTGTGTTTTCATTTCATGCCTGGCTTGAGGAAGGTTAAAACCCCCTGTACTGACGCCATTGAGGTGCTATTCCAAATCCAAACCAGGATTTTGTTTCAACCAACCAGTTGCGTATAAAGAGTCACAGTCACAGAGTACTGAAATGGTTGGTTGTAACAAAATCCTGGTTTGAATTGTCACTTTCTGGAACTGAAATGTCTGGCTCTGGCTATCCCGAGCCGCCCGTTCCAACCTTGACCCCCTTTCCTCCCGGCTTCAGGAACTTCAGGATGAAGCGCCACAGGTCTTCAAGTAGCAGCGACAGCTCCGACAATGACAGTGAGTGTGGCCCTGCTAGTTACTACTTCATCTGCCCCCAGTGCTTTTGAATACCTCCCAAATAGTATGTATTCAAACTCACACTGGATTGTTTTGTATTCAGGCGTGTATTTAATCAATGGCCAGTCCTGCCTGCAACGTATCTAAGTCCAAAGGAAAAAAAAATGTGCTGGAGGTTTACTTTCACAAATATGACTTGCAACAGACTGAAAATCCAGAAGCGAGAGCAGTCAGCGAAAAACATACAGCAGATACTCTGCAAGCTTAGGCTCAGAAAAGCAGCTTGTGAGTCGGACTTTCAAGTACTGAAGTATAAACGTACTAAAAGAATTAGTCTTGCCTGCCATGTTCCAGAATCATGCACAGAAATAAGCACTGCAGATACTTTTGTTTGCATAAGTATGGCAGCACCCAAGCTCTGAACAATGCAACAAAAGATTATCTACCAAGTTCTTTGTCGTCCGGTGCTGCAGTGCAGGGACCCATGTTATTGTACTGCAAGGCAAGTGGTTGACATTAGACCTGACGGCTGATGGTCATGACTGAAATAATTTAAGGCTAATGTACAAGTTAGGGAGACATTGGCTGTAAGTATGATTAATGACCACGTGTTGTAAGTTGAGGAGTATCACTAGAGTGGCTGCCAGTGTCATACTCTATTTTTAGGAGTATTCGTTTACTTCAGCTCCTCTTCTCTCTGTCTCCCTAATATCCATCTCAGGTCCTTCAACCTCTTTCTGCTCTTCCAGTAAGTATGGAGGGAAGGCTGGCACCCCCATTTCCGTGCCGAAGAAACCGGCAGAGGTATCAGTATTTCCGCGAGTCGTCTTGACGTTCTCCCTCGTTGTCGGGAGGCGACCGAAGCCCGCGCGAGCGCCTCCTCCCTGACGTAGCGTCCTCCCCGGGGTTTGCAGGTCTTCCGAAAAGACCTGATCAGTGCGATGAAGCTCCCGGACTCCCACCACATCTCACTGGAGGAGTATTACCTGCTGGCTGACCCCTGGAGGCAGGAGTGGGAGAAGGGGGTCCAGGTTCCAGCCAGTCCTGACGCCATTCCCCAAGCCTCAGTCAGGTGGGGGTCCGCCTCCCATTCGTTTTCACTCGCACAACCTGCAGGGCTGATCGTTTTCCTTCTGTCGTCTGTCGGGATTCACCTTGAGCAGTACAGGGCGATTTTTTTTCTTCTTCTAGACAACAAGATTTAACTATTTAATTATGTTAATTTACAGTACTTTTTTTTTTTTTTTTTTTAATTAGCACATGAAAACTAAAACAATATGGTTAAACCTAAAGCAAGTCCCACTGATGTCTGTGGCAATGGAGAAGAGAGTGCCTCAGTTTTGCTGATGTGTCTCCCACCCATGACCCATGTGCAGGATCGTTGCAGAGGAACCCAAAGAGAGCCTGTTCTCCAGGCCGAAAAGGTACATCCAGTGCGGCGGCCAGGAGCCCCAGGACCCAGACTGCATCAGCGTCCAGGAGCTGGCTGAGGCGATGTGCCGCTACGACCTGGACGACATGGATCTGTACTGGCTGCAGGAGTTGAATCAGGAGCTGGCAGAGATGGGTAAAGGGGCAGGCAGACTTTGCAGGGGGGGTGCTATTCCTACTTCCGTATTTGTTTCAGCCAGCATGATAGAAATCTCTTTGCGAGTTGTTTTCAACCTCTTCCTTAAAGACATGCGAGGGCTGCCTCTGCCAATGTATCTGACAAGCTAGAAACCTCAAAGGCCTTTAATTCCTAATTGTTAATAGCATTTCATTTGTTTTCAGTTACTCACTGCTGACACAGTCTCAAAGTAACCTGCAGAACACACTAAATGGTGTCAACACTAAATCAATACATGTCATGTAAAGAATTACTTTTGCTCAGGATATTTAATCCTTCACGTAAATTTACGTATTTGTATGCGTGTGATCAGGTCGCCAGTTCATGCCTTCAGCACATCTGTGACTCCTTATGCAAGGCCCTTACTGCCCCCCCCCCCCCCCCCAGCTCCCTGCCCGTGCGTGCTTTCACCTACAGAGAGCAAATTGGGGGAGGCGTAAAGAATTTCCCCATGGAAATCAATGAAGTATTAAAATGTGTGTGTGTGTGTGTATACATACGTATGTTTTATATAAAACACATGGACATGTGTACATACAGTCAGGTCCATAAATATTGGGACATCGACACAATGCTAACATTTTTGGCTCTATACACCACCACAATGGA
>JABFEB020000035.1:14875137-14887204 GCA_019775895.2 Stomatorhinus ivindoensis | reverse complement strand
CCCCCCCCCCCCCCCCCCCCATTCCTGTTTTCCTCAGGATTCCAATGTAACACAGCAGTTGGATGGCGGAGTCCGGTATTGTGACCTGCGAATAGCCCATCGGCCCCATGACTGCTCCGGTGACCTGTGCTTTTATCATGGCGTCTATACGACGGTGACCGTGGAAGTAAGCTAACATGCAGCCTGTGTGACGTCCTGGTTTATTTGAAGTGTAAATGTCATTTATGCTGATAAAAGTAATACAGTAATGTGGCTCCCATTGTTCAAAAGGATGTTTTTGAAAGCCTAAGCTATGAATTGCTCTTCAACACAGAGGTATGTTATCAAATAATTACTGTTAGCCTAGTTTGCAAGTTTCGTGTTCAACTTTAGCCGTGTTAAGTTTCACAGAAAACAAAGCCTGCTTGACACCTCGGTCATTTAGTCATCTGCAGAGGAAGCCACTGAGAAATGTTACTTATGCAGCAACAATACAACTTAGCATTATGCATGCTGTAATGTTTTTTTTTTTTTTTTTATCAAAATACTGCCTGTTCTAAAAATATTGACATTTTGTGTGCCATTTATAACATTGTCTCTTAATATGTACAATATAGTTTACACTCTGCTGTGGAAAAGTTTAGTATTTGCAACATTTAATCTATGAAATCAACTTCAGGCCCTTCCTTAATTGGTGTATATGGGTTACATTGTACAGGCGGTTCCCAGGTTAAGAGCGTATGATTTATGGACAGTTCATACTTACAGATTACCGTAAAGCCTGTTGTATTAAACCTTTGGGTGAAATGCAATGGCCCCTGATAATGAACACATGCACTACTTTGTGTCGCTTGTGAATATGTCGGATTGCTTTAGCAGTTTGTCAGCTTAACGTACCATCCAGTACCGTATGTAGTTACTTAGAACTTATTACTGTACGAGTATCACTATTATGTACTGTATGATTAATTGTCTGACTTGCCTACAAATTTGGCTTAAAGACTTTGGAAACGGGAATCGTGTGTAACCTGGGGCCTGCCTGTATATCTAATAGAGTAGTATGAATTACAGAATTTGTCTTTACTGGAGGGTTTATGCTGCTGCAAGGAATTCTCTACTTCTCTTTTGTAGTCTGTTCTGAACGAGATTAGAGAGTGGTTGGATGACCACCCAAGAGAGGTGGTAATCTTGTCCTTCAGTCACTTCCAGGGATTAAACCAAGAACTTCACAGTGCCCTCATTGAAACCATAAAGGATGTCTTCACCACAAAGTTGTGTCCTAAGAAGGTACAGCTGACTTGTTTTTCCAAGTAGTTTTCTACATGAATTGTTGAAAAGAGCAGCTTTATTAATAAATACATGGAGTGTTTAATGAACTAGAGGGGAAATGGTAGGGCTGGGCAATATCACTGCGATATATCGCCCATGCCCAGTAATCACCAGGACTTCAGATGATGGGTGAAACATTTGGCCAGATGCCAGCTTTTCATTATTATACAGACATTTATACCCACAATTTGTTAAGCAGATTAGTAGTACATGTATATTAATGTGGCTTTTTATGATACCCAAAATTTAGTAATCGTTATAAATTCTGCGTTTCCGTATGTTTAACAAACGTGTGGCAAAAAGTACCACCATACCACTGACATCTTTTTATCTTGTTCTTCCCTAATATCTCCTTTTAAAAAATGTCATGGCTGCTGAGCTGTTCCTTTCTTCACCACTATTTCAGTGGATATCACACTGAAATATACAAACCATAGTGTACCAGAACAATATTCTGTGGTGTGTTCCACTAACTGAGTTTAATAAACATAAAGATATGTAGGTTTATACAGATTACTAACTTTTGGATGTCACAAAATGCATCTCATTAATATTTTAGCCATGCTACTAATTTGCTTGAATTGTGTTCATAAACATCCGTATAGTGTCGAAAAGCTAGCATCCAGCTAAACGATTCGCCTGTCATCTGAAGCCCTGTTCATTAATGAACAGGTGAAATTTTATATCGACGTGATATCGCCCAACCCTAGGAAATGCTCATAAGATATTGACTTGAATTTATGTGACTCACTTGTTAATTCCAGGAGACCGTAACCCTGAAGAACCTGTGGAGCAAGGGCTATCAGGTGATAGTATCATATGATCACATGGCTGTGAGTCACCATGGTGAGCTGTGGGCGCACGTCCCGTACTGGTGGGCAAACAAGTGCAAAGCGGAGGCATTAATCCAGGAGTTTGAGCGAAGGAAGCAGCAAGGCCGCCCAGGTGAGGATTGACGATGCATCATGTGGTTAGAGTTCAGCCAATCTCATCTAATATTTTAATGCACAGCGCTTCTGTGAAGAGCCACTGGCAGAAACTTAACTTGAAGAAATCAAAACAAATGGTTTCTTTGTTTTAAACCTGCGCACTGAATGTGCCCTGAATATTTTTTGCAGCGGGCTTCTTTGTCGCTGGTATTAACCTGACAGAAGATTTGAAGTACATCTGCCTCCACCCTGTGCAGTCCTTGAAGGACCTGGTGATGACCACCTACCCAGCACTACTCACTTGGGTCATGGCACAAAGCCCTGGATCCAACAGTGAGTGCATCAACATCATTGCGGGGGATTTTGTGGCTGAGAGCCAGCTGGTGTCATCTGTGATCGCGCTAAATGAGAGCCTACTGAAATGTACATAGTGCTGATGGTATTTGTAGAACTTTTCCTATAACGTTAGGTCATTTGCACACTGACGTCATCTTATAGCTTTACTGGATACAGCTGCAAACTTTAAAAAGCATTTCATTGCAGAATGCACAGACCTTAAATTGTCAATACCTATGGCGCTTGAAGATAAATACTGCATTTTTTTTCTTTCACTTTTTAAAAACAATTTAGGAATTGAATTGAACTCATGAGCTCATCATGTAAACTGTATTCACAGATCTTCAGCGTTTTTATCATTCTGTGCAGTAACAAAGTAAGAAATGATGCAACATACATAATGAGACGTAATGAAGCTGTTCGCAATACAATATTGTAGTGTATATTTCATAGATATTTAAATTACATCAATGCTGTGTATATATACATGTTTCTTGTCCTCTTCATTTGAACACGTTTTGTATTAATGGAACCTGAGATGTCCAAAGGAAATCAATACAGTACACAAAGCAGGATTGGTGCTAAAACCACACAACCTACCGGCGCTGATGTCTGCTGCCTATGTGGAACCAACATGCCACCCACAAAGGGCTAAATATCTGCTAGCGCTTACATAAGACTGTGTCCTTTTTAGGTTCTTAATGGATGTAAACTGGAGATCTGTTTAGCAGCCACTTTTATCCAAAATGCATTGTTCAGACAGTACCTGGAGTAATTGAGGTAAAGGATCTTGTTCAAGGGCTGAATGGTGGCATCACTCCACTAGCCCTGGTGTTTGAATCGGCAGCCTTCCAATTACAGGCGCAGAAACTATTTTTCTGTGACATTTAATGTGTTTGTTTACTTTAATTTTTTCTACTACTTTAAATTTTATAAGGAATAAAAAATAGCTTTTGGCAGAACAAAGTGCACACCTCTGTCACAACCTGTGGCAGTATCCCGCATTGCTCTGAGGAATGAGGAACGTGGGCCTTTTTAAGATCGAGATTCAGCTGAACTTGATTCATCTGGAATGGTGCTGTTGAATAAATAATCAGGAATCTGTTTGTCTTGGGTGGGATTCTTTACTTAATGCATGAATTTTTAAAAGTGCATTTATTTTGCACTTCACTCATTGTTTATAACTGACATTTGACTGGTGTAGTTATTCTGTGTGCTCAGATGGTGACTGTATTCCCTTGTGTTTCATGTCTGTTCAGTCTTGGGACAGTTTCACAATCTCAATTTTCTTTTGAATATGTCCTGATCTTGTCTTTTGAGTATCTTTGCAAAGGAGTTTATTAGTATGGAAGGAACAGGGCGGAGTAGGTGGGGATGCTGCAGTGCCGTCTCTACATTGCGGCCGAACCTCATCCCAGACCTCGCTTTGTGGTTGTCTGACAGATTTGCAGTGAAAAGTCCACGGTACTGCGGCTGCCGTCCTGTCTAATGTGTCCCGATGCTGCGTAAGATCCCTATCCAGTCAGCTTTCACAGTGTCCTTTTCCGGTGCTGCACCTGACACATAGTTGAAGCAGAGGAGACTCCCTCCATTGCCATTTAAGTGGAACACGTAGTATATGGAACCTGTCCTTTCACATTGATGGAAGTTGGAAGTGTGCTGACTCAGCATTCTGTCATTATCAGGGCATGTATTCATAGTGGAACTGAGGAATGTGAGGTGCCAACTCACCCAAAACAACATAGATATTTTTGAGAGCACAGGGTCAGACAGTCCCTGGAGCAAGTGGGGATTAAGGGCCGCGTTCAGGGGCCCAGCAGTGGCATCACTCTGCCCGAGTCGCACATAGCCTCATGCCTGCCGTCTGTTCGTTATGTATAACAAATGCATAATTTTACCAAATATACCAGACAAGATTAGTAATATTATTATTTATTCATCCAGGTTTTTGAACTGCTTATTTATGCAGGGATGTGAGGGTGGAGCCTGTCCCATGAATCACAGGACAGAAGGAAGACTGCACCCTGGTTGGGATGGCGGTAAACTGTGCCCACAATCACACAGCAAAGGCGATAAGGAGTCAGCTCTCTGTGGAAACCTGGACAAACATTCTGAGCCCCCAGGCTGTCCTTAGTTTATATTTAGGATACAGAAGAATGAAAATCATGCAGTCCCATAGCTTTGTGTATATATCTTACGCAGAGTCATAATAGGTCCACCACTGATTTAGGTCTCCCTGCAGATCTTAATGCCACCAGTAGGTGGCACTTGCATCATTTATTCTGCTGTACTCAGAGAAGCATTGCAGTCATAGATGGAAATTTCAGTAATCTATTTCACAGAAAACAACAAAGACATTTGCCCGTTACAAATTCATATGGGAGCAAAGGTAAATATTTATGTGGGGGTAAATATTTACGTGGGAGTCTATAATTGATGCTGTAGGAAAATCTGAATGGTCCAGCAATCTGGCTGAGATCATCTGATAATGAATAAGAAGTTTCATAACCTTGTCTTCCAGCTTGCATGGCCAACGGGAAATAGGACTATCATTTGCTTGGTAGTTGTGAAGCCTGTTACCCAAGTTTCAAACGATCGAAACCATATTAGAAAGGAGGCAAAAGGAGGTGATTGCCTAGAGCAGGGGTGGGCAATCTCATCCACAAAGGGCCTCTGTGTGTGTGGATTTTCACTAATTAGATTACAAATTAGAGTCCTCACACCTGGGTTTGAACAGCTGACCTAAAGGTTCCCCCAAAAACCTACACACACACTGGTCCTTTGTGGATAAGACTGGCCTCCCTTGGCCTAGAATGTGTTTTTTTAAACCACAATCAACAATTTAACTACATTTTCCCATTAAACAATTCATCATATTCTTCATACTTTCATAGAAGAATTCATTATACAATGATATTTACATTTATTTTCTTTTCCAAGTCATTTATACGAAGTGACTCAAAGTTTCTACAGCTTAGAATTTCACTGAAAAGCTTCAGGTTAGGATTGTAGCAGGTCCCTAAGGGGCTATTTACTGGGGGCTCCCCTTTCTTGTTGTCAAGCCACTCTTGTGCTTTGTTTCCTGAGCTTCGGGTTTGCAGTCTGAGAAGAATCCTAAACCACTTTCACCCACTTTACTGTGAGACTCAACCCCCATCAGCACAAGTAAACATGATGTACACCTGACTCACACTGAAAGATCGTCAACCTGTCGTACACAAACAATGGTGTCTGGGCCAAAATGTTTTGACCGAGGAAAAACAAACCACATAAGTTATGTTTTTAAATACCACATCCATGATAAAAATTGGATTTTGATGTCCATTAGGATTCGCTGGGGTGTCGATTCCTGCTCACATTCATAAACTGACTGATCGTGAAGACTAACAGACATCAAAAGCCTCGAGTAGTCTTGAGTAAATAGCCCTTCAAGGACGACAGCACTTTTCATTAACAAGGATTCTCAGGGGCTACTCATTAACAAAGCTGTCCACAGGGCCAGATTATTAATCTAAATGCTCAAAGGAATACCCATAGAACACTGTTTATTCACCCAGCTGTCCGCAGGGCCCAGTCATTAACTGTGATTCCCTTAAGGATATTTCCAGGGGTCCCCTCAGTGATGATTCCTACGGCATGGTCATTGTCACTGGTGTTCATGGCGTGTACACGTTACACGTTACATATTACACTGCAGTTCATGGCAGCTAATCATTTATAGGTTTTTGATGGAAAGGTCTCCATTTTGTTCTTAGGGGCAGACTTCTGTGTAGCAATGGATTGTTTGCCTCTATTTTGATGTGCCATGTGTCATTGATTGCCCCTGATCTTTGCTTTCCTGACAAATCCAATGGGATCTGTAGAGTGGACTGAGCAGTGCTTGCCTCTATCAACCCACTGCTACAATCAATGATCATCACAGCCTGTAAAATTATATTACAATAATACCGACATGGGGCAGCACAGTGATTCACTGGTTCACACTGTTGCCTCACACCTCTGGGTGTCCAGGGTTTGAGTCTCTGTTATGGCTCTGTGTGTGTGAAGTTTGCATGTATTCCCTGTGTCGTCAGGGTTTCCTTTAGGTACTCTGGCTTCCCCCCACAGTCCAGAAACATGTTGGGGCTGTTGGAGTTATCAAATTGCTTGCAGGTGTGAGAGAAGGGTGTGTGAATGTGCCCTGTGATGGGCTGGTGCTCTCTGCTGGGTTGTTCCCTGCGTTGTGTCTTCAGACTCTGGAACTCTCTGCAACCCTGAATAGAACAAGTGGTTTCCGAAAATGGAAGGATGGATTATATCCATCTATCATCCAGTCACTTATCCTGAATCACTTGGCCTGGAATCCATCCCAGGATGCACTCTGGATGGGACGCCAGTTTAATGACACTAATGAGCTTAAATGCCTGCGTTTTGCCTACAGGAGGCAGAGTGTGCATCACAGGCAAAGCGTGCACCATAAATGGGGAGTGGAATAGGAACCCCCCCAGCTATGCTGGCATAAAGCAAGTGCCTCCAGCTGAACCACCATGCTACCAAGTCAATTCAAACACAAATGGAACCCAGGTCCCGGAGGTGCGAGGCGACAGTGCTAAGCAGAGTGCACCCGCATCACCCACGCATGTAATGCGAGCAGTATTTCTACCATCTAAATGCTTATCCAACTGATGCAGCAATAAATTAAATCTCATATACAACAAAATATTTTAAAAGATTTTTAAATTAAAAAAAATTTAAATGCTACTTTCATATAAGCACCTGTATATTTAGTACAAGGATTGATTGATCTCTAATTATATAAAATATGATTCTGATTATATGAAATAATAAAAGTGATATCAAAATGAAGGAAATGTATTCCCTTAAACACTGTAAATGTATTTTTCAACATAGTTCACATTTATTATGTGCGCAATTTTCGAAATGCACTATCCATTTTTTTATTACATCCATGAAGAATGTTTCTGGTTAGTTTCTGATCTATTTGTGCACAACAGCTTTAACTTCAATATCCAAGGAAAAATGTAATCCTTTCAACATCTCGTTCAATTTTTGGTAGAACAAGAAGTTAGACAAAGTCAAACCTGGGCTATAAGGTGAGAATGGAACAACTATAAGAAACAGGTTTGTCCCTGCTTCCTTTGTTTGACCACTGCAGTGTGGCCTTGTGTTGTTATGATGCAAAAGAAAAGCTTTTCTTTCAGGCCTGATTCTGCCAGTGCATTGCTTGGGTGCTTGTATGGTTTCACCGTACCTTTCAGAATTCATCGTCATTCCTTTAGTCAGAAAATCCATGTAAATCACGCCCATTGCCTATGAATTCCACTGTCTCACAACCTTCCACTGTCAAAAACTCCATTATCAAACACTGCTTCACACGTAACTCGGATTTAGAGCGCGTTACCAACAAATACTATTGCTTAGGGGCTTCGAACACTGAACTGACACTAACCTTGTTTGCACTACACAGTACAGGCTACCGAACACATGACCAAATGTTTTTTTTCCCACTACCAGAGATGCCAGGAGGTAGGTAGTCTTTACTTATCAATCAGCTCTCGTATGTGAAAAAGGTTTTTCTACTGCACTTTTTATTTGACTGTATTTACTTAAAGCATCACCTGAACAATGAAATTACTATTTAAAGATCATCACATCTGAGGGTCATGAAGACATGAGTATGATCTCTCACTTCAGCCACATGACCAGAACATCAATAGCAGACATCTGGCACAATGCATCCCAGTTTGTCAGTCGTAGCCTCTGATAATAACGCACTACGGGGTCGATTTTTAATTGTCCCTGATGCCATAATGTCAAGTGATTGATTTTGAAGGCCATACAAATAGCAAGAAATCATGTCAGTATGATTTTTCTAAAACTTTGGAAAGTATGTCGACAGGCCAGGCTCAAATATTAAGCGCAGTAGATTTACGTTTAAATGATCAGAGGCTATTTTATCTGTAAATAAAATATGTACATGTCTGTTTATTGTACTTTTTGGAACACATTTGTTTTGTTACTCGCAGTGAGTGTCAAATATTGTGTCTAAATTATATTTAATATATTAATTATCATTATTTTATCATGATTCTTTAATTGATAACATGTTGAAATTATTATTTTAGATGCAGAATATTGTGAAATACTATTAAGTATTTTAATGATACATTATTTGTTAATTATTAGAATCACTGAATGTTTTAAGTGTGGAAGGTTGCTTTAGAATTGTGAGGAAAATAGATAAATTGATTGAAGTAAATTATTTGATCATTCTTATTAAATCTTCCTCTTAAGAATATATATAATGTTAATACTTCTAAAAAAAACTGGATGTTACTCATAAATGTGTCCTTTATGTAAACAATATTGTGTATTCCTAATTAATGCTTTCTCTTCCTTCAATGTCTGTCTGAGAAGCTTTTTCATCTTAACACTTAAAGAATCCCTTTCAAGTTTTGCATTATTAACTTGTAACTGAGGGAAATCAGGTGGATCTGGCTTCCCAGAACACCCTGTAAAGACAAACAGATCTAGGGTGAGTTGTACTACTGTACTACTTTTTTTCTGAATAATGCAAAACTTGAAAGCGGAATTAATTCACTGCGCAAGTACCCCATTCCTTCTGAACGGCCTCCATCGTGTGTAATCGCTACACGCAAGCAAGATGAGGGGTGAGGTGACTGCAAAATAATCAATAACACTTCACATTAACTGCACCTTCATAGCATTCATTATGCATTCATAGCAGCATGTAAGTATACCTTAATAATCTAACATACATTAACAGCATTAATATACACTAAAAACAAACATTATAATCATTTAATCTGATAATGTTTGTTATTGATGTTTATTAAAGCTGTTAAGATATTTTAGGATGTTACGGTATAGATACATGCTGACTATGAGAGTTCTATAAATGCATTATGGATGTATTATGACAGTGCACTGAATATTCTATTAATGCGTAATGAATGCATTATAAATGTGCAGTTAATGTAAAGTGTTACCAAACATTCAATTTGCACAAATATTCTGTTTTGTTTGTTCCTCTGCACATGTTGTCCCAGAGGAGACAAATTAATACACTTTGAGAGTCTTTATCTAAATCTTTGCCCTAGTTATAGCATGATAGTTAGTTTATCATTTAAGTTTCCTGTAATTATCTGTCCTCTTTTCTACACTAGTTCTACACTGGGAGGTATGAAAATATTTGACCTATTTCCCTGACGTCAGACCTTTCTGCCCAACATAGTATATTATGAGATTTATTTCAGGTTTAACTCTTGGTTTAATTTGGTCCTTGTCATGTTTTCTTCCTCCAAAGATACCGCATTTCCTGCCTCTAATGCCAGTGCTTCCTGTTTTTTGCTGCACTCATAATTATCAGTGATTTTCCTTCTAATTCAGCTTTCCCCTCTTGGATATCATCGTCGCTGTCTCTCTTTATATGGTACCAGAAGAAAGTTTGGACACACCAAGCCGCCTACAAAGGAGAGTGAGTGTCACATGACCTGACCACCTGATCTAAACATAGTAGAAATGACTTTGGAGGAGTTTGACCAGGGAGTGAAGGAAAAGCGACCAATGAGTGCTCAGCATATGTGGGACCTCCTTCAGGACAGCTGGAAAAGCGTCCCAGGAGGCCACCTCATGAAGCTGGCGTAAGGGGAAAGCAGGATCAGCCAGTCCCTGGAACAGATGAGGTTAAGGGCCTCGAACAAGAGCCCAATTGTGGGATCACTCTGCCGACCCAGGGATTTGAACCAACAACATTCTGTCCCAACCCACTGAGCTGCCCCTTCCCCCAACAAATTAGTTTGTTTAATGCACTTTTGTTCAGTGTATAATTCCATATATATTATTTTATAGTTTTGACATCTTTATAATTATTCTAGAATGTAGAGAATAGTACAAAAACCATTCTATGCTTCCATACTTTTTACTGGTACTTTACAAATCAGGCATTTGTTTGTGCTGATATGCATTGATCAGGTCATAGTGGGTCACAGCCCACACCGTGCATGACTGTTAACTAGATGCTGAGTAATGGTCAATGTCATCGTTCATAGTAAAACCCATGGTTTGGAGGTCAGTGGTCAGCACTGATATCCTGTTAGGATTATCTGGGATCTTCCAGCTCGATTTGAAGGTTATATGTTTGGGGATTGCTCCTAGGGAATAATATATGTGACATCTGTTGACAAATCTGTGATTAGCCCATTGTCACCTCAAGTTCCAATATTTTCCTTATTGTGTGAGACTTTTATGGGAATTCCAGTGTTTGGCTTCTGATTCTTCATTCATGTAAAAAAAACTGCACCCTGCAGGGAATAACATTTCCACCCATGGTAGATGACTGATGATCTTCCTTTGACGCCATTCACAGCATGTGAAATCTATTTCTAGACAGCACTGGCCTCCTTGTGTGTGGCTGATATACTGTTAAAACTCGGGTGTTCTAAAAGACAGATTGCAACAATAGGCTGTGACCTCATACACAGAGCAAGTGGGCCAGGGCAGTGGAGACCAGTCCGGGGAATCTGCCCCAGACACATCCTTAGGAAAGAGGGCAGTTTTATTGACAGGAAGTCCTTGGCGCAGACAGTGATTCACTAAGGCAAAGGTTTGTTCCATTGAGAATTGCCTGATGACTGAGGACGGATCAGAAACATAACACTCCTCTAATTAATGCACGACGTGTGTATTATATTTGCTGCAACGAATATCCATGCAATCCTTAGGCCATATTGAGTGTGTTCTGTACCCCCTTAGTTTTGAGATCCACAGTATGGTCAAGGCCATAAAAATAGGATTCATACTGCATACATTTAAAAAGGTTTAATCACTTGCCTTTTAAATATATAATTAGTTACTGAGAGAGACTACAGTCCAGGTTAGCAACAAGAAAAACAGTTAATAATCAGTAAAAAGAGGGAAAGAAAATGTGCTTATTCTGTAAGAAATCACCTGTCTGTTGTCACCCGTTATATGTGCCTAAGCCTATCCAGCTAGGCCCAGCTAATTCGTGATTTTGTCAAAGCCTTTGTCCCTCGATCACGTGCTACTCTCCCACCAGTCTGTCATCTTCCAGAGCCTGATGGGATTGGCAGAGAACAACCAGCAATCAATCATTTATTGACAGATTTGATGTGCTCACCAAGTGGAAACTATGGGAAAATCGGGGGTTCAGTATTGCCTGTCCCTACCCCCCAGGCCTTGGCTGCTTCCAATAACTGAAAGCTTAAAAGCAAGGTCGCTTCCCCCTAAGCAGCACGACGGCTGACTCACTGCCGCTGCACTGCATGAGCCACTGACAGGGGCTCCTATCATTAAAACGTCAGGAAAAGTTGTGCTGCGTATCTGTTGGTGGTGAATCGAAACACACAGCGGGTAAGAGGTCCTATCAAAGCTGAAGGACCTGCAGGCGTCCCGCTTCAGCAGAAGGTTCAGCGGGGACTTCACGGCGGAGCAGTGTGTCTTCTGCATGAGCG
>JABFEB020000035.1:14841947-14862202 GCA_019775895.2 Stomatorhinus ivindoensis | reverse complement strand
GGGGTCACTTTTCCCATCTTCTCTCTTAATGCCCATGTTTACACGATAAAAGTTTAAGACAGATGATAAAAGGAAGGAATTTCCATGTAATTATTTGTAAATGTGTATAAACCCCACGGCCTGTGACATCAACCCTGGACCTCATTAGTGGTGGATGGATGTTTGCATACTACATATTTGCATATATATAATGGGATGGTTATAATTGGGAAGGGCATTATATAAACAAAATAAGTCACATAATAATTTAAATATGATTATAATTTTAAAAGATCCATACTATATTCAGATATCCATGAGTAGAATTATGTTGTTTGCAGAATGAATAGTACAGAAACAACAAACAAAGGAATGTAATAAACCTTGAAACAAAACTAATGATACAAAGAAGGAAAATATGTGAATACTATTGGATGTGAGATTGGGCACATTTCATTGTGTCATCCAGGACTAATATACATGTTCAGTACAGTATTTGATATAGTCCTGTAACGTGCAGCTGCCGTCACATCCTAGAAAATTTCAGCTCCATTGCTAAGTACTAATACAAATTCGGCATAATAATGGCAATGGCAATGATAAGTCTATATCAGTACTGTAAGGTATCTATTTATGGTGATATCTGTAGGCTCATCTAACAACCAAATTGCTTAACGAAAACCTTAATTGGAACCATATGAGGCCATAAATCAAGGTACACCTATAAAAATAAACTGAATAACTTTTGGATGATGCATGATTACAAAGATTGTATATTCTTTGTTTTTAATACTACCATAAAGACAATAATCTTATAGCTCTGAACTTGGTTTATCAATCAGCGATTGTTTAATCTGTTTGTGTGTGTGCCATTGATGATATTCCTTTCCTGTAGGTATGAATATCTTCAAACATAGCCTATCCTTGGTTTAATGTTTACCGGATGCATTTTTTTTAATCACTTGAGTGAGACAACATGCAAAAAAAAAAACATAATGCAGAATTGGAAACATGGGAAAAGAATGGCCCACTAATCCGTGAGATTTTACGTGCTGTATAATCACATCCTGTTTACATGGAATAGCTTCCTGTAAGGCTGGCTGGCTGGAACCAAACAGACCTCTCTGCCCACTTTGCCTGTCAGTATCTGCTTTGCTTTGATACGGCAGCAGCACTGGCAAAAGAAAGGCGTAACTCCAAGAAGCTGCTCTCTGTCCAAGCAAATGCAATTTTTTTTTCCTTTCTTAATAGGACCTGGTGGTGAAGGAGTCTATCTGGAGCTGTAATGAAGTAATGAGAGATAACTGACAACTATATTTTAGCACTTCTAATCCAACCAGACTCATAATAAACCATTTTCTCTGCAACTATCTCAGGGGGACAGTTCAGTGTAAGGAAAGCCATCATCATGCAGGCGTGCACTTGTGCTCTGGAGCTCTTCGGGATATTTTTATCCATTATTGCCTGGCTTTGCTCACTCGCCACGACCCTCATGCCGCAGTGGAAGAGCAAGTCTACGGAGCTACTGCTGAAAGAGAGCTATGAAACCGGCCTGTGGGAGAACTGCGTGATGCACGAGGGCGGCTCCATGGAGTGCAGACCTTACGACGGCGTCCTGGGCTTGCCTTCAGACATCAAGCTGGCCCAGATGTTCATGTGTATGGCTCTGGCCACCGGCATCCTGGCAGTGCTGTTCTCAGTTCCAGGACTGCAGGTGATCAAATGCTGCACGGGGCAGGAGGGGGGTTGCCATGCCAAGAAAGTCATGAAGATGACCGGGGGCATTTTCAGCCTGTTATCTGGAGTGGAAGTTCTGATTCCTGTGTCATACATAGCGCATGAGACGATAACGGAGTTCTTTGATGAGTCTGTGTCGGAGCAGGTGGCGAAATGGGATCTTGGTCATGCTCTGTTCTGCGGCTGGGCTGCCAGCTTCCTTCACATTGTGGCTGGAGTCTTGTTGGTCAGCTCTTGCTATTGCCTGCAGGTGGATGCTCATCCCGGGACTCAGAAGAGGCACAATGTCAAAGCTATCGCCTACTCTTCAAAAAGTACATCCGAATACGTCTGAGCGCTGTACGGTCCCTCTCAGAGATCCAGAAAGTCAGTCAGCTGCCCCTTTTAGACAGGACTTGAGGACACAGCTGCATGGAAATTGTGATTTGGGACAAATCAACACAATGCAGAGGTCTTCAGGTATTCAGACTCTAGAGTAAATATATCAAGTTTTCTTGGGTTATATTTTCTCATTTTGGCTTTTCGTTTTACTAGGGTGATCATAAAAAAATACATAAACTTCTGATGCTGTAGATGAACCAATGTGATGTTGATACAAAAAAGTAGTATTCATTGCAATTTTTTAATAAATCCATTATATGTTTTTCAAGTTTGAAAACAAGAGCTCTTTTCTTACACAAAAAATTAGCTAAAGATTTTTGTTAGGTTTTTCACTGTGACATGAATTTATACTGTGGTAATGCAACATAAGTTGTTTATAAAGTATGATTATTATTATCCTTTTGTTTATTTCTTTGTTGTTTGGTAATCTCATTATTTCTAGTAGCTATATATTCTAAAATGAGTTATAACAAATATCAGTCTTCTTTGGATAAGGTAATGAAAGGGTGCCAGTGCGCACTGGTAGATTGCTGTGCTGCTTCTTATCTGTTTGTACGTCCAAGAGGAATTTTTAAAATATTGCTTTCAGCTCTCCACCTCTAACAGATAGATTGCTGAGTGGAGCATATGCCAGGGAGTATGAAGGGTAAACTGCATTATTTCACTGAATTTGAACCTTTGCATTGTCTGTATATCAACATGTTTTTATTTGCATCATTCCCTGTTCAGAGTGCGTATAGTATAGTATAGTATAGTATAGTATAGTGCACATAAAACAAATGGCTTGATTTATTTAAGGTGCGATAAGCAAGACCAAGAAAATGGTTTTGGAAAAAGTAAGTAAAGGTATGTTGATTTATATGCAAATCCATAAAAGATACAAAGAATTTCTGTTGGTGCCGTAAATATTTTCATATGCATAGCAAATCAGGGACCATGTGGGAGCCTCATAATCAAAGTGAAAAATCACTTCTCAGTCAACTACGCTGATTAGCTGTGCATTATCGGCTGTGCCACACCCTGCACACAGGCGCCTTCCTGCACAGACAGCATCGACTGTTGTCGTCAGCGGGCTGTGAAGACCACATGGCCGGGGACCGCGTTTTCCCAGAACCCCGTCGCCTGGAAAACAAGCCAAGCTGTTTCCTCCAAGACAAGCTGATTTAAGCAAATATCCATTATGACGGTGGAAATGGAGTAATTAGCCCTCTGATGAGCACCAAAAGGCCTTCCTTGATATCTTTCATCCGGTACAGCAAGTGTTAACACATTTAGGCACAAGGGACTTCAAGTGGGATCTTTTCATTTATTGTAGTTTTGATGGCATTTGATTGAACTTGAACTGCTAATAAGGAATAAAAATGTTCAAAAGTTTTTTTTCCAATAAAAACTGTTATGTAATTGCATCGTGTCCAATATTTAGAGTTATTAAACACTACGAAATTAAACACTAACTTTAACGTGTAAGTTTAGCGTGTAAAGGCTGACTGTCAAAACCTAATCACCTGCTTAATGTACATATCCCATAAAAAAGTATAAGGTTTCATATCACATGTTACATATTTTATTATTAAAGGTTTTGGTCTCCTTGTTTCCTGAGGAGCCATGGGTATCAAAATGGTGTCACCTTACATTAACATTTCATTATTTATCAGATATTTTTGTCCCAGGCAATGTACAGGAGAGCCAGAGAATACACAAGTGCTCCTTGTTAAGCTTCCAGCAACGTCCGTGTTCTAGAGAAACGTTTTTTGTTCGATAAACAAGGTGGCCAATACTCTCTACATTTCACTAGTACAAGTAAAACAGAACGGCAAACAAAATAGTCCCATCTTCCCCGAAGTGACAGCATTTCTGACGTAGTAACTTACGGCAAGACAACCTCAACACTACATTTCAACTTAGTAACCACAGGGAAAAAAAGAAAAGTTCATTGAAGGAATAAAGTATGAAAAAACAAAACAGTACATCTATTTATATATCTGTAGTTAGAGTTTTGTTTTTAAAAATCACTTTGTTCGTAGAAGAATTCCTGTAAAAGCCTCCATCACTGATTTTCAAAATATACAAATGAAACACAAAGCCATAGGCTGGGTCCTGATTGCTGGATAAGGTCATTCCCCAGAGAATTCTCCATGCCAGGGAGACTGCCGCACCTCCTGTGCCTGCTGGATCTAAGGAAAGATAACAGGAGGCAGGACCGCTTACAGTTCACAGACAGCCAGCATTTAACAGGACCGCTTACAGTTCACAGACAGCCAGCATTTAACAGGACTGCTTACAGGTCACAGACACCCAGCGTTTAACACTTTGACATTCACACATGCAGGCCTGCTCATCTTCATTCTTGTTTTTTTTTTTTTGATTACATGACTTCATGAGATATTCCATACACTTTATATATTACATAATTATTCACAATTCTCCGTGCCACAAAGTTTGAATTACTATATAAAGCCCAACAGCAGCATATTTTTTACTTGTGTATTTGACAAATAATAATATAACATCTTTTGATTTTGATCTTATGGAAGCCCTGCCTTACTTTCACTTAGACAAGCCTAAAGGAATAGAAATATACAATTTTAATGCTGATTAGCCCAAAACCTTCAACTTAATCAATAAGCTGTTAAACCTTTTATAATATTATTTATTATTATTTATTATAAAATCATTAAAATGCTTAGAAACTCTCCTGAAGGAATATATGAAGATGCACTTAGACTGCAAAATGAAAGTCAGAATAATACAGCTACGATTTGTATTTCCATTCAGTCTATGTTACAGTCTATGCGACTGCAACAATCCACAGAGACTGATTACAACGCAATAACTACCACCCCACAGTCATGCTGGGCCCCAGCCCCCCCCCCCCCCAGGAGTGGTGTGTGTGCAAACTTCCCCAATTAAACCTACAGCACTGGAACAGATCGAGGATGTAAACAGCGAGTCGTTTTACCTAACAGGAAAACAAAGCGTATGTGCAGTATACAGTGTGGCCATTACTCATTCCATAACATTCACACCAGTACATTATAAATTAATATGAATTAGCATATTCTGATGGATGTATATCCATTTTATGTAACTGTGAAGGGTTAAGAGCATGATTCACATGTAAATTCATGTGCAGGTTTTTTTTACCATAGCAGAATAAAGTGTCTAACCAAAAAAAACTGTTCAAATTTTAAATTACAAAAAGTTAGCCTGAACATATTAATAAATATTCATTCATCTTGTCACATCCAGCTCCACCCTGCTTGTCTGATCCCTACGTTTCCCGTCAGGCGTGGCTGCTAATCAGGCATCCCTGAAGCTTGTTAGTCGTACCTCTTGTTCCTGCCCTCTTGTTAACCAGCCACAGCTGCCTTGTGTTTACCCCTGTGTTAGGCATGAATATCATTATCTCAGTGCTCTGCTTCTTGTTCACTCTTTGCTCTCTGTGTATGTCCTACCCTGCCTGTTTCCTCCCCTGCGATTGGCTACCCTACTGACAGCCTGCATTTCGGTCGTCCTTCTCCTGCTGCTACGTGACACCTCTAATATATAAGCAACATAAATGAAATTTATTATCATGTACACTTTGTCATGGAATCGTTATATGACATGGCCCATTTCTCACTGTCATGTTCATTATCCACCTTCTGAACCTGAAACAGCTTTATCACATTTCCTGAAGTTATAATATGTGACCAAAGATCTTTATTCCTTTGGGTGCCTTGTCAAAGATTATATTTTTTCAGGCTTAGGTGTGTCATAAGGTGCTTTGTTTTTTAACTTTGTAATATAACTGGATTCCAGTGCTTGTGTTTTTGCACGGATCACCATGGTAACACTTAACTTGACAGAGCACAAATATTTAGTAATAACTCAGTTACTGCTGAAGTACAAACCAAGAACAAATCATGAAGAAACATAGTTGCTATTGGGATAAAACATGGGTCATGATTTATTAATGATGAACAAACATGTGGCTTACTCACTGGGGGCTTTGGGTGGGGATGCTGTAAAGCGCTTTGAGATGATGTGAAGTCATGAAAATGCGCTATACAAAAATAGATTTGTTGTTGTTGTTGTATTTCACTTATGTTATTCATGACTTGTTCCCTCAGTCACTGATTAGTAGTTCATTCAGTTGTTCACAAAGCTTTCCAGTATTAACAGATATTATAAGGAATATAGTAACTGCTTGAGATAAAACATGCAATAGATTAATGATGAATTAGATTTAGTTTGTGGTTAATTAGTACATAAGTAATGGTATGATGCTACATAATTTGTACCCCATCAAGTGAAGTGTTACCACTGATGTCGCTCCCGTAAGGTGAAGTTTAGGGCTCAGTAGGAATAACTTAGCACTGAAAACGATAAACAGTTCATATCAGCGATTTCCTTGAAATTGCCCAAGTGTTAGACATGCACCTGGAATGCAGGGTTTTCCCGGGCATATGAGTGATTTTCAGTGTTTTCGTTTCTGTGAGGTACTGACCTTTGAGAGTAGCTTGCGCCAATACCTAATGAATCAGATTCACCTTTAGTCTGTCCCAGAGCAAGATCCCTGGGCAAAAGGAGAATTGGAAACCTATAGGAGAGAAATACAAACCCAACGCTCATCATCATTATAGAGGCTACGATCCCTATCCTAATGCCATCCCCCACTTCCTGTTTGACTGGGGCAGAGGGCATGTGAAAGCTGGGGGGGAAGGCTATTGTATGATTGCCCACCACAGAGTGTACGTTCCATGCAAGAGGAACGAGGGCGCACACCCCTGCCAGTAGGTAGAGGGTCCCGGCCATTCGGAAAGCAGTCATGATGACCTTCTTGTCCTCGATCCCAAAGAAGATTTTGTGGAGTCCGTACGCCGCGCTGGCATTCCCGCCCAGCCCAGTGACAGCCGCCACCAGCATGAGAACCTGAGCTACCTGGATATCGAAGGGCACGAATGTGTCCCAAATCCTCATAGGCTGACAGAACATCAGCTGATACTGTGAGGTCACCAGCCAGCGACTGTAAAAGCACACCCTCCATATGCCTACCCAGGCCACACCCGATGTTATGACTGCCCTGTCTGCGGTGTACCAGACCCGCCACTGGATTACTCCAATAGTCACCACCGATAGGATCCATCCCACAATGGCCAGCCAGAAGCCCACAAACTGCAGGTGAGACTTGTGCACCAGATACATTGTTCTCCTTAGATTTTCCCCTGGAACATCCAGGTGATACGTCACCTCAAGGAAAGTCTGACTTCGTTCAGTGATGTTCAAGGTCTGGGGAACATATGTGATCCCACCGAGTCTGCTTTTTAAAGAGCTTCACTTCCACACTTTGTCTCCAGGAGGGGTAACATCTCCAGCTGGATCTTTCAAACCTTCTGTGCTGTCTCCTGAAGACATAGTCAACTAAACACCTGGCCCACCTGTTAGAGAGGAAAAGAAAAGGAGAGAGGCGACACCTGTCACCACAAAACCTACAAACCTAAATCACAGTGACACACAAAGACACACAAGTACCTCCTTATATCTGACACAAACCAAATGGAAAAAGAACCATAAAATACCACAAAAAAATCTACTGTTTAGTCTTTGTACTAATTTCCATTGGTCCTGTTTCTTTTTCAAAAAATGCAGACCATTTTCATTGAATATTACAGGTGTGCTTTTTCACGAAAAAATAAACACCTTGTTTTTGTTGGTAAAAATATTACTATGAAAAGTACAATACATCACAATAAACAGGCATGACTTCTATTCACGTAAAAAAAAAACTCATTAAATGCTATTCTTTACAGCAATATAATAGCCTGCATCCATCCAAAGAAACTTCTTTGAAGTTCCTTTGGGTACACTGTACAGACACTGCCGGTTGATAGTGAAGAGGACTTCTACTGAATTTAATTTCTACTCTGCATGGGAAAATCACTCACTCGGTCAGCACAACAACACACTACTAAAGCGTAGAGGATTAATAACCAACATGCGATTAACGGTTCAGTGTCTATGATGTTTCTTCGTAAAGAAATTCCCCCAGTTAGAAGATACAAATTAGTAAATGTAAGTTAAACTGTATTGTGGGGGAATGTAAATTTCCACCGACTGTTTTACACTGGGAACTGCCCTGAACTTCCATGGCGCTGTAAGGGAAATTCAGCTGATCATAACTAATAAAAGCACATTTACGGTCCACTTTTTGTTATTAACTAAGTTATTTCTTTATAAAAAAAACTATCTGAAAAATCGCCATAACAATGGGAACATAGAAATACACACTTTTTATGACGTTATGGCTAACGTGGGTTCCGATAGGTAGACGTGAACGACAGAAAAAAATAATTAAGCTTGTGGAAGTGAGACAGTCTAAACAGGAAATCAGAGTGATTTACATATTTGCAAAAGATGTAACTGCAGAGCATTCTATAAATAACATCGGTTTTCAAAACTGTCTTTTGCTTCTTAACGCTGGCAATGTAGTGTAATACTTGGAGGACATTAAGGTCAAATGCATCTGCCCTCCTAACAGAACAACTGGTCCCAGTGCCCCCCCCCTCCTCCCGTTGAAATGGACTAAAACCTTCACTGAATCAACAGCATTATGATTTTAACTATGACCATTATTATTAGTGAAGTAGTGTGGTGGGTCTTTGCTGAGCTGCTTAAAAGGATCCTTATATTATATTATATTATATTATATTATATTATATTAAATTCTATTATATTATATTATATTATATTATATTATATTATATTATATTATATTATATTATTATAGCCTACACACGTTAGCAGTTTGTTTACTGTAATTAAAGAACAGCTTTTTTATATAACAGTTATTCCTAAATTTAATGCACCACTTGAGCACGAAAAGCAGGCTGTTGTCCTGTTCGTTGTCCCTCAGAAATACTCGCTTTGTTTCTGTTTCTTCTGCTAATGTGAAACGCAACGCGCATACATGTCGCGTACAATTTTGTGCCTTTCGCTCCTCACCTTGACTATCCGAGGATGCTCGACGTCCCTCTCTATGGTGACCGGCCGCGCCTGAAGATGCAGACAGTCGCGGTGCCTGATTGCTGCGACCGTCTCTTCTGAAGAACCTGTTCGCGGTGGATGGATCCCGGGTGAGAAGATTCGTTCGTACTAGGTGGTGCTACTACAGCAAGTAAGTGCCCCCAGCGGGAATTGTCTGCTAAAATGAGTTTTGTCAGGTAATCTGATTTCATACATGGACAGGTTTTTGTGCATTCTTTAAAAAAAAAAAAAAAAAAACGCTCTTCTCAAAACTCAGAAATTATTGCAAATGTACTTCTTCATTGCGGCTGTTCTGGGGGTGGTACAGCTTTGCAATGGTAACTCAGAGGGTGGGAGGATGCTACCTTGGTTCAATACACATCCCTGGAGACCAGGGTTTGAGTCTGTGTGCATGGAGTTTGCACGTTCTCCCCCTGTCGTGGTGGCGATTACTCCATCCTAGGTTCTTACTTGCCTTGTGTAGTTTCCTGGCTAAGCTCCAGGCTCTACACTGGACAAGTGGCGGTGGAAAATAATAATCAATCCTTTATTGTCCCCATGGGGAAATTCTCTTTATGCCTCCCTCAACTTGCGCTTTGTAGAGCAAGCTGTCTGTGAAGGGCAGCCACCTGTGGGGGCACCCAGAGAGCTGGGGGTTAAAGGATTGCTCAAGGACCCACAGACATGCTGAGACAGGGTTCGAACCGGCAACCTTGCAAATACAAGCACACAGGCTTAGCCCACTGAGCCATAGGCTGCCCCCAAAGCGGGTGAAAAAGGCTATTTGTACCCTTTGTAAATATAAAACTATCTTTGCTTAGGTGCGGAGTATTACTTTACTAACTCAATATGTTGATGGTCTCTATCCATGTAGGAATTGAGCACATTACCGGTTCTTTGTTAATTAATAAGAATTTAGACCTCCTTTCTGGCTGTGGCATGAAGATTTGCTACAAAGCAAAAATTGTATTCAGTACAAGTAAGGGATATTGTGGCTGCCATGCTGATCGAGTTGCCAGAGTCAGTGACTACGACTGGGAACGTTCACAGCTCAACAAATCTCTATGGCATTTCACAAAAAAGATATTTATGGAAGATGAGTCAGGTAGACACTCTGAATGAAAAAACAACGTGCTGTTGGGTGTAATAAAAGAGCAAAGACTGATCAAAAAGAGAACTTTTTGGCTTGAGAACTAAACAGTTTGCATGGTGTATATCTAACACTGCAATAACATCCCGCTGTACAATACGGTGGCGGCAGCAGCATGTTCTGGGGATGTTTTTGGGAAGCAAGGACTGACAAGCTGGTCAAGACTGATGGGAAGATGCATGCTGCACCATCCAGACTGATCCTGGAGGAAAACCTGCTCCTTTCTGCCAAAAAGCTTGAACTGGAGCGGAAGCTTGCATTTTCACAGGACAATGAGGCAAAGCACACGGCCAAGGCAACAATGGATTGGCTTAAAATGAAGAAAATTGACGTCCTTGAGTGGCCTGGTCCTGACCTTAACGTCACGGAACATCTGCAGCATGACACAAAAATTGCACGTTATTGCAAAAATTACAGCAACCTGGCACAGTTTGAAACATTTTGCAAGGAAGAATGGGCAAATCTTCATTGTATTGTGCAAAATTAAGAGAAATTTTATTTTCACGTATTTCTTGCATGACCAGCTATAGGATATTGAACAGTTACAATAAATACACCCGGTAATTTGAATGTTGTTGTTTTCTCAGCTTTTTTCATTAGTAGATCTAGTCTTTATATAAACGATTTACACACAGGGCTGGGAATGAATAAATCACGCCTGAAGTGAGTAATTTAGATGAAGGGTGAGTACAAAAAACTGAGCAGTAGGATGTTGGGTTGTCAAATAATTACATTGGCGTTATTTTTAAAGTCATACTATCTTATAATTTATTTGCATTACGGCATGTGTTAATTTTGACACCCCAATGAGAGAATAGTATGAACAAATGTTTTTTTAAAAACACCAGTAAAACTGGCAAGCTAGATTGAAAATAAATTGAAAATAGCAATTAAGTTTAATGCATTGCAAAAGCATATGCGATCGGAATCTTAAAAACAGGAGGGTTTGTGAATCTGAACATTTTTGGGTAGCTGAATGACTGGTAGAGAAATGAACAAGGGGCACCAAATGGGCAAAGGCAGGCAGCTTAGCAAAGGGGTGCCAACCAGGCAAGGGGGGTGCCGACTTAGCAAAGGGGCGCCAAATGGGCAAAGGGGAGGCAGCTTAACAAAGGGGTGCCAACCAGGCAAGGGGGGTGCCGACTTAGCAAAGGGGCGCCAAATGGGCAAAGGGGAGGCAGCTTAACAAAGGGGTGCCAACCAGGCAAGGGGGGTGCCGACTTAGCTAATGGGCAATGAATAGGCAAGAGGAGCACGGACAAGGCAAGGGGGGACCCCTGCGCTGCGCTGACTAGGCATGAAGGGGTGCCGACTTACCAATGGGGGGCATTGACTTGGCAACTGCCAGAAGGGAGGGTGTCGAATCAACATCCTCCAGGTGGCGTCACCAAGGCAAGTTATGGGGCATCTATTTCACTTGCTTTACAGTAAAAGGTGAGCATTCCCTTTAATTCTTCAAAACTATTCAAAAATATTACCATGTGCTATAAGCATCCAGGACACTGCTGTCAAGAGACAGTTTCAAAATTAAAGTACGGTTGGCATATACAGCCCATTGTCAGACAACTACATTCTTTAAGTATGGAAACATGTCTACATGCAGGCTTTTGAATTCACTGTCGTAATTACCAAAAATACCACTGTTTGTAATAGCTGTGAAAAACAGAAAAAAGAAGAAAGATATGAAAAAGTCCTTGAATATATCAAAAAGAATGATTTTGTTATATATGTAAAGCTCACAGGTGCTTTAATTCACAGTTTCAGTACAGTCTTACATGATTACATGATTTGTCCTGTATTTTTGTGTCCAGACTGAAATGCAATTTAATCCAGACTGGTGCTTCCCACCATTTGGCAAATTTCAATGTCGGTGCCCCAAAAACTGCACAACTGTCAAAATGGTAGGGGGCTTGTGATTCAAGTAGTCTAGGGGCCTCTGATCATGTTAATGCACATCTAGTCATGTCAAGTTTTATGTTTTAAAGAGAAATTTAAAGAGACATTTCTGTTGGTGGCCACTGGTTTTTACGTCATACGTTTTTTTTTATATTAATAATAAGAAAATAATAATAATAAATATATTGCACAGTGTTTTATTATGACAGCATAATTTTGCTTCTGTGACAGTGGATATCAGGCTACTGACAGAAACTCAGCGTAGGTGAGATTTAAAAACTCAATATGTCGCCCAAGGAGGTTTTAAAAAATGTTCAAACATCTATTTTATTACCGGAAAACCCCGCTTTTGTGTCTGACAGGCATTACCTAGACCAGAAAAATCGTATGGTTTCTGTATTGTATTTTTACTGTCGTGAATACGACAAAATAGCCTGGTTCACTATATAGCATGTTTATTATTATTCCCTGTCTGCGGACTCTCTGGCCCCCATATACATAACTCCTGAGGAGGGTCCCCTAGCTGCCCACGTACGTTAAACACGTAACATCACACTGACTGGCTGCACACCTGAGACACGTCTATTATAAACCAAATGGTAAAAAGGTTCATAAAACGAAACCAAATGATAAACGCACCACATATTTGCGCCTTAAATAAAATCATCAGAAACTCGCGCATGAACTTGACACGTTTCATCTGTCCTCGATGTTCCCGTGAGTCAAACCCGAGCCAAGGCGGTGAATCGCCGGCTCCCCCAGCTCCCCTCCTCCGCTCTTATCTTCTTTTTCCACCCCCTCCATCGGGCTCTATTTCGTCACAACATGGCGACGTGCTCAGATAACAGGGTCGCTGTAAATGCCGAGACCGTGCAGGTACTGAACGATACACTGTTATTCAGTGCGTCCGGTTTGCGGTGGCCGCGTCCAGGCTGGGGGCGGGGGGAGGGGGTCCGAATGCGGCTCTGCCGGCCAGCGGGAGGGGAAAGGGGGCAGCGAAGAAGCGCGGCCACCGGCAGGCGGACAGACGTGCGGATCAGGACTCAGCCTTTGGCTTATGGGTTCTTAAGCTGTTCATAAACGAAACGTTGTGCCGAAAAAGCAGACGCGTCGTGTAAGGAAACATGTTTTTATTTTTGAAGTGAAGCCACGCATTACAAACACGACAGAGGACACTGATAAGACGAATTGCAAGCGATTAAACTTAGCCTGTATATAAACACCGACGACCCAGAAAAACAAACAGCAATTGGTACCTTACGTGTCCCAGTTTGGTTACTTTCGCTTTGCGAGGGGCTGCCTGTGACAGTAAAGCTGGAGGTTTAAATGTCTTCTGAAAGTCGGCATAAAATAATTAAGTTTGTGACTGTGTCCTTTGAGTTGATTAACCTTATTTTTGGTCGTGATTATGGACACTGCTGTGGCATATGTGTTAAATGCAAGTTAGAATTTGAGGTTCTATTATTGCAGAAACGTTAAGGAGTCCTTGAGTTTCCATGTGGATTTTGTCTGATTGCGAAACAAATGACCTGCGTATTTAGGGTTGCCAGCTTCGGTCAGCTGGCTGGCGTGACATTTTCAATTCGAGATGAGTCTGCACACATATTTCCAGGTATATAACAGTTTATTTACCTTGTGAATGGTCTGTAATATTCGCAAACGCCCCCAACGCTGCTGATGTGGCTAATCTTAGGTATATAATAGAATAATATAGATTTGCCGTAATAGTTCTTGCGTTAGCGTGAAGTTACGCCAGATGCGTGAGAGCTGGCAGTCCTGGTGTGGTACATTGTCAAGATTCACTTAAGCTAAGAAGCTGGGCTGGACTGGCCAACTGGCAAGCCGGGCAGAATTTAATGGTGGGGACTCCCACGGTCGAGCTGTGGCAAGATGTTTGAAGAAGAATGATTTTGTATGCCTTGTTGTTTATATAACCCTTTAAATTTAAGTTCATTATATTTATTGGTTTATATCTTGATGATTATTTGAGAAATTCATAAGTATGACTGTGGGGAACGTTGACCCATTCATTTCATACCTTAAGGTCGTTACTATTTCTGTACATTTTTGGTAACCAGATCATGGATGCAACAGAGGTCTGTGGTGTGGACGTGTTGGTACAGGGGCTGTCACTGAAGTGTAGCCATCACAGCAGAGGATCTGTGGAGGAGATGCCATCCAGCAGTGAGGACTCCAGAGTGGAGACTTTGGGGCACAGAGATCCAGCTGATAGCCAGAAGCCTCAGGAGAAGAAAGAGTTGGGTAGGATTGTTAGTGATTCATGTTAGCTTGACTAAATTGCTTAGGCCTTACACATCTTGGACATGTCTTATAGGTCACTTTATTCACGGGCATTTACGTAAGGGAAAATTTTAAATATCACTATTTTAAGTGCAATATAAAATTGTACTGTACTGGTGCTCTCCAGCATAATTTATCGTCTCTTGATTTGCAACAGGAGATGAAGTTAATGTACTGATGGACGCTCTGAACACCTTGTCCAGTTCTGAGGAGAAGTTGGCAGCTTTATGCAAGAAATATGCGGATTTGGTGAGAAGTCCTGTGCACTTGCTACTGAGATTTCAATGGGCTTAGTGAAGTTCCGAAAAGGGGATGCATTAAATTACAGCACAGTAGTAATTTTTGATAACTAAAAAGTAATAACTAGTGGTTATTACTGTTTAAAGTGTACGTATCCCTTGTGGATCTCATGCCTTTAGCCAAGTTGCAGTTGCTCCAAGTCGCAGTTGAATGAAGCTGAAGTTGCAGAGACTTGTATGCCTGGTGTTCCTGGTAGCTGGAGGAGAGTCGTGGCATGCAGAAGCAGATGAAGGGGTTGCAGAAGCAGCAGGCGCAGATGGTGAAGGAGAAGGCCCAGCTTCAGGGCGAGCACAGTAAAGCCGTCCTGGCCCGCAGTAAGCTGGAGAACCGGTGCAGAGAGCTTCAGCGCCACAACAGGGCCCTAAAGGTAAGGCGTCGTGATCCCTTTCAGGTCCTCTCCTACACTATGTGCCTCACAGTCACCAATGTGCGATGTGTACTTGCTGTACTGGACAGGAGGAGAACACCCTGAAATCCCGGGAGTACGACGAGAGGCGCCAGGAGGCCACTCTCCACTTCCAGGCGACACTGAGTGAAATAGAAGAGCAGATGGAACAGCACAGCACCCACAACACTAGATTGCAGCAGGAGAACCTGGAGCTGGCTGATAAACTGAAGAAGCTTGTTGAGCAGTATGAGCTCAGGGAGGAGGTGAGGTGATGGTTGGTAAACTGGTAACCCCTTAGAACCTGGTGGCTTGTCCACCTGACCTCATCGTAGCTGTGTGACACCTGGGGGTTTGTAATGTGTGACTAGGCTGGGTGAAAGTGTGGCGAGACTAATGTCAACCATATGCAGCTGTGTGCAAAGCTATGGTTCCCACAGCTACCTTGTCTTCCCCGCAGCAAGTGGCCAGTGTGTTCAGGCAGAAGGATGAAGAGCAGCAGCTGATGGATTCCAAGCTGCAGAAGACCACAGAGCTGCTCAGGAAGTCGGAGGAGAAGCACCTTAGAGAAATAGACTTTGTAAGTGCCACAAGAGATCTAGTTCACATGTTGATTAGAACTGCCGTATACACAAGACTGCAAGGCCATAATTCTGATGCTGTGACGTGGAAATATTTTGTATTTGAATTCAGTATTGCAGAGCAAAAAAAAAAGGAAATTACAAGTGAGCCTTTGCAGTAAGATTTGTCATTTATGCACTTACAGCGCTTTGGAACCTGTTATTGTCATTAACATTTTGCATTTTATCAAGCTGATAGGTGTTTTATCTTCCTAGCCTTTAGCTTAGTGTTTGATTTACACATGGAATGAGTCAGATGCCTTTTAATTCCTCACGCCATAGGTTTTTCATGCACATTGTTGCGGAATAGAGATGTCGTCCCACTGATTTTTGTGTCTGAGATACTGAGCTGAAAGTGAAGCACAGTGTAGATACCATGATGGTAGGACACCTCTGGTCTGCGTGCAGTGCTAATGCGTCAGTGTGTAGACCTGGGCGCGTCATCCTTGGTGTGACTGGCCGTCCCCTTTTCAGCTCCTGAAGGAAGCTACAGAGTCCAGACACATGTGTGAGCTGATGAAGGAGCAGGAGTCCCAGCTCAAGCAGCAGGTACCCGAGCAGCTACAAGCCTTAGGTTGCCTGACCCAAACACAGGACAATACTGCCATCTGTACACCGCATAACAGTATTGTTTACATTGGATGGGCCTGAGAAATGACCCTGGATACAACAAAAACTGTACATATTGGATAGCCCTGTACATTGTACTGGAGTACAGGCACTCTAGATGGCCCACCTTCACAATTCCCAGGGGACTGGTTTGAGAAACATTGCAATAGAACACAGACAAAACTAGGTGGTATTTTTGGAATGTTTTCATTTTTTGTTTGGGCAAAAATAATTAAAGGCTTGCATTTATGTATGATGTCGTTGTATGTGATGCAGGACAAAATGTTTACTCATTTTTATTAGTGTAATTAATATACAATGGAACATTGCTGTATATAAATACAACGTTATCTCCAGTTATGAGGGCTTTGCCGTGTGCATGATACACCAGTCCGTACCTCCTCCCCTTTGTTTTAGCTTTCGTTTTACATGGACAAGTTTGAGGATTTCCAGAGCACACTTTCCAAAAGCAACGAGATGTTCACAGCCTTCAGACAAGAAATGGAGAAGGTAGGCAGGCTTGGAGATGGTACAGTTGTGTGGGTTTGTAAAGCGTGAGCTGAGATTGCATTGTGGATCTATGACTGGCCTGCACTCCCCCATTCTCATTTCCAAGATGACCAAAAAGATCAAGAAGCTGGAGAAGGAGACGACGATGTGGCGCGGTAAATGGGAGAGCAGCAGCCAGGCAGTGCTGCAGATGGCTGAGGAGGTGAGCGGCAGTCTGCACAAGGCCGCTGTGCCAGTGGGTGTAGTTCTGTCTTTGATGCTAAGAAACAGGGCTGGCCTTGTGAGCCACTCAAGTCTGGATGTGAGGAAATCCTGCGTCTGACGCAGTCTGTTTCTACACACAACTCACTTTGCGGGCTGCGTGTTAAACTGCAGGCACATAATTTATCTAAGTTTCGAGCAAGCTTGTACCAGCCACTATGTGTTTACTGCCCTGGATTCTTGGCATCAGGGCTCAGTTTCAGATGCATATTTACGGCTTAAGGTTGCAGTATGACACATGCCTACTTCTGAATTTCAGTATATGACTAGCAGACATTATGAGCTTTGCTAGACTGGCTGGGTAAGACCCAAACATGATCGCCAGTTACTCGTGTCTAAGGGACTGCGTCGACTCTGTGCCCTTTCAGAAAACTCTGCGAGACAGACATTACGCCTCACTCCATGCCAAACTGGAGCGATTGGAGAGGCTGTGCAGGGCCTTGCAAAAGGAGCGCAATGATCTGACCCACAAGGTGGAAACCCAACATGGCCCGCAGACCAAGCCTGGCTTGGTTGACCCGGGCCATTCTGAACCTGAGCCAGAAGACCCCACGCCCAAATCAGACCCACAACCCTCTGAAGAGGAGGCGGCAGAGCCTGAACGAGGGGGGGTAGGGCTGAATCCCACTCCTCCTGAGCAAACTTAGAAGGATTTGAAATTCCCTTCCCCATCTAAGTGAAGGTTCCAGCCAACTAAATCTGGCCCATGGAGAGTCTTTTATGTAGTAAAATTTACTACGTTTTTGCTTGAAGATAATTATTTTTACTCACTCTTTTTTCCACTATTGTGTATTATTTAGATATTTTATGCTATTTAAGAATGCAGTGATTCACAATCTATAGGATTCTACTTTAGAATTTTGTATTTTTTTGTACATTTTCCTATCCAGCGTCATTTTGGAGGTGCCATAATAAAATGGGCGGCATACAGACACGTTTATTTCCAAAATATGAAAGAAACTGCAAACATGAAGAAATTTGGCTGTGACTCCACTATGATTTTCCCATCTGTGCTAATGGTCAAGCAGAACATACTGAAGTCAATATCATCACCCCATGATCCTATAATTAATTCCTCAGTTCTTATGTGTTTTGCTGCCTTAACGTTTGACCAATAAGATACTAAGACGGAAACGGAATGGGACAGAAACATATAGTTTAAATGAATGTATAAATGAACTTGTCTACGCTGTTTGATTAAAAATGTATTGTTCTTAATCAGTGTCAGCCTTTGTGGATACCACAAGTATGTTTTATTTGACTAGTCCTACTTTCCCATACTGGGGAAATCTTTGTATTTGAATTCTTTGTAATGGAAATACTGGAAGCATTTCTGTTATTGTTTCCTTATGAGTTGGTATCGCAGTCTGGTTTTGGCATGGTTCTTGGGGCCGTTACAAAGAATCGCCGTACTGTCAGTCTTGATATTGTAAAACCATGAGGTGGATTGATAGAGACGCTGTTCATTGTGGTCTCCACCCAGCAAGCAGTGCAGACTACCATCAGCTATAGTGACAAGAAAATTCTCTGCCATTACCTTTATCTGTGGAATGTTTTGTGAAAGAAGTTTGGTTTAATCACCTGAGTATACTACAGGCACTGTAATTACTAGGAAAGAACAAATTTAACCATATCGTTTATATATTTATAATAAATGCCAAGTCTGAATTTCAGAATTTCTTTAAAAATCATTTACTTATACCACAGATATGCACATATTTCTCAATTCCTATGTTTAATAAAAAGGGCATATTGTCAGCAAGGTCATTTACATCAACCTTTACCAAAACTAAGGGGCTATTATATGTCTTATGCAACTTGTAAAAATGTCTTTGTGTAAGGTTCAGGTGAATGTTTTGTTATCAACAAAGCATAGTCAGTTCCTGATTGTTTTTTCTGCTTAAGTTAGCTGCAACTGTGAAATTGAAGTGTTTTATCCAGCTTTTACTGAGTAGTTTTTGTGTGACATATGTTTACTTGAAACTTTCAGATTCATTATCGACCTTTTGAGCAGCTATTTGGGTTTTGATTTTTATCAGCGTTCCCCCTTTGTTAATGAACACTTTGTAATAACAGCATATGAATAATATTTCTTTACATGCCAAGGAGAACATCGTGTAAGGGAGACCACTCTCCTGAAGACAGGACTGCTGATTTTCACGAGCTGATTTTTCATTACCTGATCCCGTCACTAAAATCAAGCAGCTATTTTGCAATGAGGGAAGTGATGCCTACATTCCAGAAGTTTGCCATCTGTTCCGCCTACTTGGAATTTTCCCTTTTCTTCTCAGGTTTTGCAAGAAATCTACCTCTGATAATGTACACAACTTGGAGAATACTTGGAATACTTTAAAGAACTGTTTTTTTTCCACAATTAGTCGATGTTCCTGTGAGATTGTAAAATATTCTGCCACATCCTCTGCTTTTCAATAAATTATCTTAATCAGACAAACAAATCAGTAATTGCATTTGGATGTATTTTAATAAGATGTCCATAATACAGTTCCCAGACCCACTCTGGAATATAAAAAAACAATAGCAGATTTGTTCAGTTCAGCTGATAAATAGAAAACACGATTTTAAAAAGGTCTTGCAAAACATTTTATTGGGGTTAACGCAGGTTTACACAAAAAGAGAGACTACGAAATTCACCTATACTTGAATGTATTTTACACCATGAACTGAAATAAGCTCACTGCTGGTATCTTCAGGTTTGGGCTTGCCTAGAAGATGATTAAAGGAGTCGGAGAAAGATAATGTTGTGTGGTACTTCAGACCACAGTGGTCCAAGGGGCTCCAGAAGTTTCCATCTACAAAGTCACACTGCAGTGATGACGGAATTAGGAGCTTTGTGCTTCCAGCTCTGACGCAGGGGCGTCTGGTTCTTCATCGTTGTAGATATTCTCCGCCTGCACAAACCGCAGTATAACGATCAACAGACTGAGTAACAATAAAAATGCTACTAATGACAGATTTGGCGATTAACATAACATGCCGCTATTGCCTTCTCTGGTCCGTTGTGAAAATACCGATCCCCACCCATTCTCATAACAATACGATTATTTGGGAGGGGATTGTATTGGCATGTTCCGGTCAATGGGGGGTGTACAACCGCTCCACC
>JABFEB020000035.1:14830029-14840314 GCA_019775895.2 Stomatorhinus ivindoensis | reverse complement strand
TCCATACAAAGGACAGCTACATGGCGTCCATACAAAGGACAGCTACATGGCGTCCATACAAAGGACAGCTACATGGCGTCCATACAAAGGACAGTTACATGGCGTCGCATGCCTGTCACAACACTTTTTCTGACCTATGTAAATCATGCCTCTGAAAAAACGCCTTGCATTACTAAAAACTAAAACTATTACAAACTAAACTAAAACTAAACAAAAACACTGAAAGTGAACTATATTAGCAACCCCACTTTAGAGGCTAATAAAAACTAAACTGAAATTGAAAAGAAAATGAAATAAAAATATAACTATTATCACCCTTTTCCGGTGCCTTCAGAACCGCCTGTCACCTAAATGTTTCACCTTCAGATTGTGCTTGATGTCCAGAAATTTTGTCGTTACCCATCAAGAAGTTTCACTAAATAACATTTACATATATAGAGAGATGAATTTTCAACAGTAATCTTGCTTGAGAATTAGGTCACTGCTGGTGCGTGATTTGCGATCCAGAAAACAATCGAAGCAGAGAAGAGAGAAGCAAGTACTTTACCTCAGATCCCAGACATTGAGCCTTCTGTCTGTGCCACTTGAAGCCAGAATCGTTTCATTATGAGGGGACCATTGTACCTGGGAGGGGTGGAAAAATCCAACAACCTGAAATTTTTATCAACCCTCTAAACAAAACGTAGAAAAACTGGTGTCTCACATAATTCATGACATTCATAGATCCTCTACATCTTAAAAAAAAATCCTTAACTTCTTTAAGATGTTACCTGGAAGATCTCATCCTTGTGAGACTCGAAGGAGTGAAGCTTTAGCTTCAGGTTCCTAAGGTCCCACAGCGCGACTGTCTGATGAGAACGAAAAACACTTTGATCACAAATCAAATTAAGCACCAGTCTTATGATCGGTATGCCAGTGATATCGGAAGTGTTATTAGGCACGACATTGCAGCATGGTGCCTACCTTATCAGCAGAACCTGTGGCCAGGATGAACTCACTGTAAGGGTTGAAGGAGAGGCAGTTGACCTCTGCCGTGTGCGCATCTACAGAGTGGCTGGGCTTCGACGTGTTATTGGACCGTGTGTCCCAGCTGGGGGAAAAACCAGGCAAGGAAATATGTGCTGACTCACAGGCACTGAATTTTAAAAACAATCGACTGTTCATTTAGCGAGCATGTGATAGAGATTGGTTCAGATAGATGTTTTACTCTATAGGACGCTTCCAAAGAAAAGCATGCAAGCAAGCAAAGTATTTATATAGTGCCTTTCTCAGACAAAGTCACTAAGAGCTTTACGGTTATACAACCAAAATTTATAATAGACAACAAAACTGCATGGTAACATACTATGAATCTATGCAGCAATATAATATGAAATGATACGAAATATATAGCGCACAACTATAGTAAAATCACAGTAATAAAGAAGCAACCATATACCTAAACAAATTAAACTTTAGATGTTCTTTAAAAATATTCACAGAATCAGACGATCGCAATGCTAGGGGAAGAGCATTCCAGAAGGGTCAGGGAAAGAAATCGCAAGCAGTCACTGAAACGTGTGATAAAGACTCACATCATCAGCTTCTGGTCATCGGCCACTGATCCAAAGAGTGACTCGTGGAGGAGGTGCCAGGACACATCCTCCACGACGGCCGTGTGCCCAGTGAAGATGGTCTTTGCGTCCACAACCTTCCCCTCCTTTGGGCCTCCACCAATGTCCCACAGGCAAATCGTCTGGACGACAATAATCGCTGATTTTTTTTTTTTACTGAAATCCAACAACACCGCTAATTTTTGCATGTTTGCAAATGGTAGTTTGTGTCCCACCCGAGATCACAGGTCCTGCTGAAGTCCAATGAATGACATCTCAAATCAATGTAAAGCTCAGGAGTAATTAAGGACTTCAAATCCTTAAAACATTCTAACCAAACTTGTACTAATAGACTGATACTCAGTATTATCCATTAATTAGCAGGCCGTGTTCATTACCTGAATCAAACTGTATAAACTAAGTTTATACATTATTGGCCAGTTTCCCAGTCAAGGATTAAGCCTAAGCCTAGACTAGCTTTGAGTTACAATGGTGAATCTCAATTGAAACGGCAATTTAGACCAAGACTAGTCTTAATCCTTGTTTGGGAAACCGGCCCTATAAGTTTAAAAATTATAAAGTTTTATATAATGCAACCTGTTGTCTGACACTATAAAACTAACATAATGATTTCATTTTTTCTCCCTGTTGTCGAGACTCAAGCTGCCTACATTTAGGTGTGAGGTTCTTCTACAGCTTGAGGTGCTGCAGCTTACAGGCAAACGTTTATGCTTTATATTGTCTTTCTAATGGGCAAAAGAATATTTAAATGTAAAATCACATGGGGTCAGGCGGTGAAATTAATACAAATGTGCTGGCCAAGATGCCTAACGGCTGGTATGGAACTATCTTGACAATAGATCATGACAATACCATCAATTGCAAAGACATTGGACAGTTAAATCTGAACACCAGGCTGATACCAGCACCATTGTGTAATTGTGACACTGGGCCTGGTCTACGAGAGTGGATCCAATGTGACCTGTTGGCTGAAATGAGTTTGACACCCCGTGAAATTGCCTCAGTATCAGGAACGAGGAATTGTTGTTGTTATAACAAACTACAACTAAAGGGGGCGCTAAATCTGAGCATCAGGATATCTGCACGGAAATTATATGCAATCCAACTCACCAGTTACTTCAGTTTTGTTCAAATACAGCAGAACACTTAAGCTCACTTTAGTTTCAAATACAAGTATTTTATGTTAACAGATTCCAGTTTGATATCGTAAAAAACATGAAATGCAACAATGTATTTAAAATGCTGATATCTTGAGCCAAGTAACTTCCGTAATTTGTCCGGTAATATTTCTGACAATGAAATTTGCTCAAACATATTTGTATGAGTAACATATTTTGCTACTAAGGTTATAACAGAAACTTATCTCTTGCATACTTTATGCTCTAAACAGGGTTTGGTGTTTTATGTTGATAGCAATTAAGATTGGCCTTTTGGCCTTTTATCTTAGCACATATATTCATTCTTATCAGGTGATATTTTCTGTTTTCTGCAATTGACAACCATACCCCAGAGCAACATGGTCAGAGGACATCTGGATGGATCACACCTATATATTCAGTCCTGCAGTTTAGTCTGCAATTCGGTTAGATCTAGGAATTCAATATGTGGGTCTCTGATGGACACTGAGCGGCAGATACACAAAATTCACCAGTTCTCAGTTGCATAATGAAGGCAGGTCATGTGATATTTCAGCCTAATACTTACGTGATCATCTGAGGCACTCAGCAGGTTGCCGCTCAGGTTGGGGTTCCAGGAGAGGCCGTAACCCTCTTTCTGGTGTCCCCGTAGTCGGAGATCTGGACTGCATTCCCCATTAGGGTCTGAATAACAGGGAAACAAAGGCCGGATGAAAAATTCAGATGATCAACCAATCATCGGCCCCAAAAGAAAAACTAAAGACTGCTCTAATAGGCATGGTGCTTATGTGACCAGGATCGGGACATGCCTGGCTTGGTGGGGTGCTTGGTGTAGTCAAACACCAGCACGTCTGAGGTAGGCGTCTTCGTGGCGATGATGCAGGGATTCTGTGGCATGTATCTGGCCCGGTTCACCTCCCCCTCGTGGTTAATCTTGATCTCAATTTCAATCTTTCCACTTACAGAGCCAAAGCCTCCAAATTCTACAGAAAAGCAATCAGATGTCTAGCAACGGCGTGAAGAGATCAAAGGCTCAAAAGCACCTTAACTGTGAATGGACACACACAGCTGGTCCTCCAATAATGCTACTTCGTTCAACACTGTTTCAATACGCTAATCGAACATTCCCAACCTCACCTTCTGCGATGCTATTGGCCAGGTTGGGTCTCTGTCCTTCGGTGATCACGTTTGAGACCCAGATCCCCTCCCCATTTACCAAACACCAGTAATTAAGCCTTCCTTCCTACAACCAATACGACCACCATCACTCACTGATTCACAAATAACTGGGTACATATTTATCTTACTTGTTTTTGATTTTCCTTCTTAAACCTATAAATAGCTCACATTTATTTCAATGTGTACGATTATAAGTGTTTTGGGTCTTTATTTAGAAGTTTGGTGATATTTTTACCACCATAAATATACTGTGGAATGTCAGCTCTTGTTTATATCAATTATCCTGCGGTAAAACTGCCTTTGTTATACATCGTTATATTTCTCTTAAAGTCACAGTTTCTACAAACCCATCTACTAGGAGTTCGTACTGTATACATCATTTATGTAACAATCTTATGTCCAAATTTACAATCATATATGTATTCCCATATGCAGCAGTATCTGTGGTACACTATAACACTGAAGACTGAGAATACACCGCAGTTACAACTCATCTCAACCTCAGTGCATTCCTGTGACATACACATTTAAGAAATTACAATGCAGTCCTTCCTGCTGGGAACTACAATGCGGTAATTTAAGGTAACAGGTCTTCATAAAGTAGTCACAGTACACAGACAGGTATGATCAGGTGCCTGACTTTCAGAAAAGCCCCTAAATTTTTCCGGACAGAAGAGCATTTGCAAAGTCAACCTCACCATTAGGTGAAAGTCTCAATCAAGTCACTGTCAGATCCAAAGAAAAAACAAAACAAAACAAAAATCTACCTCCACTGTCACCTTCTGCTTGCGCTTGACTGATGCAATGATCTCACCTACTAATACCCCAGAGTCCAGCAATGTCTGAATAAAGGAAGTTTAGTTCTTACCCGCTGAAAAAGAAAAAAAAAAAAAGAAATCAAGCTCTTATTTCTTAATAATTTTAATGAATACATGATGACATTCAATCAACATAATCATCCTTTATCCAGAAATAATATAACCAACATATTAGTTTTCCCAGTGTCCATAGTTTCCAGAATACTTTGTTTGACAACTCACCTCCTTTTTCGCTGTCATAGTGAGAGGCATCAAACTGTGAATCATCGTTTGGGATCTGGACATTGGCTATGACGAGATGGTTCTGCTCGTCAGAAGTGTGAGTGCCAAGCACCAGGCGGTGGACAGCATAATCTTTACCCTCTGGCCTGTGCAGGAACAGAACACACCAGCAAACCTGTCAGCAATCAACTTATGCCAAAAATCATTACCCCCACATATCTGGCAGTCCAGCCTCCATTTTTTGTGATAAAGAGGAACATTGGCATATGCCACAATAAGAGAAGAACTCGTGGCACCTTCTGGGCGGTGATCCTGTACCTGTTAATATCAGGAAGCCACTGCACCGTGAGGCTGGGCCATTCTAACGCGTGGGTCATCACCAGATCATACAAGAAAGGCGTGTTTTTCTTCCAGATTTTGTACTCCTCATTGATGACCCGTTCTTCCACTGCATCGTCGTAAACTACATAAGGAAATAAAAAGAAACACAGGCACATGGCACGAAACATTAGTTGAAAGTATGCGGGTATCTAATGAATTGAAAATACGACGTTGTTGTAATCTCTGATTCTGATAAAAAAGCGAAATGCAAAAGTAGTTATTTATAGTTATGTGAAGTTCCCATGCTTTATGCATTTTCATCTGCGCAGAACGACAATAAGATTCGCCGTCATTAAATTGATACCAAATGTTACAATGTGGAAAAATCGAATACATCTCCAAAACAGTCAAAACTCTTGCATTTTACACACCCGCAACATCATCTTTAGGTAAATAGACCAGATATTTCTTCAAATATTAATCTTGTTCCAAAGGAATGAGGTGTCAAATGGCTTGCAGGTTTAAGACAGACACCCAGGAACTACAGAAAACAATGAGTGTACCTTCTTTGTCCGCCATTTCTCCCTGCATGCAGGAACGAGTAATTTCCAATATTGTGAGTAGTCGCCGTAAAAAAGAGAAAGTAATTCCTCCTCGGTTTCCTATATTACTGTGTTAAAGGAGCTTTTCCCGTAGCCCGTCCGCTCTCCTTCTCCTTTTCGCAGCCGCGGACCCGCGCCTTCGCTCGAGCACAGAGAGCATGTGCAATGGCGTAAATCGGCGCGCCTCCGCTGACGGTCCTATCACACCTCCCTCCCGTAGTATGCCTGTAAGCTGCGGGACCTAAGTCCACGGTAATACCTCAGGATGCAGAAAAACCTAACATAAAATAAAAGCGGGCAGCTTGAATTTCAACAACAGGAAGAAAAAATATGAATTTATTTTGCTACTATTATAGTGCCTTAAACAGGTCGCATCGAGATGGTTTTTGCGCTATATGATCTGATTCAATACTTTTGATTTTTATTTGAATAATGCATAGAGTCAATTAAAACAATTTATTAAAAGAAGGGAAAATAGCTCTTTTGTAAATTTCGATTTACATTCCTATCCTTGTATATGTTTAAAACAAAAATACAGATGCAGGCATATTTTTACGACATTAAAAATATTTATTCATTTATTTTCGTTGTTATTGTAAAACTGAAAAAACAGTGAAAATACCACCCAATGGGCCACAGAGGAACGACTAGCCAACATGCACAGACACGGCCAACATGTTGTTCCCTACATCGAAAAAGCTGCCCGTCGCGTGTCCTCCGTAGTCGTCGCTCGGTGATGACGTCACAATTGCTGTTCGTATCGCACCACAGCCAGAGTGGGCTGAGAGTGCTTACTGATGGTTAGCTATTTATCAGGTATTTAATAGTATGTTTAGTGCATTTTAAATTACATTCATCTTAGTGCAGTTTAATATAGGCGTTGATACCCGAATATTTGTATAATCTAGATCCCGACTGAAATGGCAGTTATACATATGTATATTCGGAAGCAAACGTATACGTATTTTTAAAAAATATTTATGAATATTCGGATACGCTTGATGCAACTGAATTTACTGAATGCATATAATGTATATAGTTGCGTATCAGATTTGGAGGCGCTGAAGACACATGCGGCAAAATGGCGGCTCCCATAACAGCAGCAGCAGCAGTAGTACCAGCTGCAGGGTCTGCATCGAGGTAAGTAGTTAAACTTCGAACTGGGGTATTTTTGAGCCGATAGCAGTATTGTTTTAAAAGTGTTCAATATATGGACGTTTGTATTCTAGGCAAAACCGGCGCCGTGCTGCTTTCAAAAAACAGAGAAGGAAGAGGAGACGCCAAGCACTCGCGAAAGTCCGAGATTCGGGTAAGCGGGAGGCTTCTTGCAGCTCGGCAGGGGTTTGGAATTCAATTTCGGTGTGCTGCCGTTTAGCACTGTTAATGTGGAATTTCTGTAGAATTACAAGGTGATGAAGAACTGCAGGAATCGGAGGAAGGAGAGGAAAAACAGGAGAGGAAGATGGAGGAGGAGAGGTATGTCTGAAGAACTTCGTAAATGAGTATTTGTTGTAATATGATGCTTAAACTGGCATGTTGAGAATATTGTGGTATCTAATTTAGGCAGAGATTGCACTTGGAATGGATGGAGCGAGAGCATGTTGCCCAGGAGGAGTTTAACCTGAAAAGGGAGAGAGAAGAGGTGGCAAAACGGAAACAGGAGGAAGAGGAGGTAAAAAAAAAATGAAGTACCTTTGATGCTCAGTTTTAGGGGGGAAAGTCGAAGAATTTCATGTCCTGGGTTTGCCTGAAACTGCAGTAAGTGATTGATGGAGGTTTTGTGTTGGTAACTTTAATTTGAGGCGTGTTTCAAATGCATAATCCAGTAACTGAATTATCGTCTGTAACTCGTTTGTTTTGTCCTTTCTGACTTACAGAGAAGAATAAAGGAGGAATGGGAGGCACGAGAGAAAAGGGAACAGGAAGAGCGGGAGCAGAAGCAACAAGAGAAGAGAGATAGAGAGGTGATCTGTGCACTAGGAGGATAGAGAGGGATAAGAAGCAACATATCCTCTTTGTTAGATTATGTGACATCATCCTTCTTTTCAGAATGGTTTTGTATCACACAGCTGCAGGTTGGCTAAGTATTTATGCTGGTCCTTAAGAGAGGTGCAGTTTGGATCCTTGCAATTGATGTGTTCTGGTTTTACCTGTAAGATTTTTCCATTTTCTGACTTTCCTTAACTAACGTACACGTAAAGAGTGACAATGCTGCAGTTACCTGTTGCCACAGGACACGGATGTATCTTTTTCCTGGATATAGTGTGTTTATAGCTCTGTGATTCTGTCTGTGTGTGTGTGTGTGTGTGTGTGTGTATATATATATATAATCATTGATATTGATGAAATTATGCATGTAAGATTGGGGGGTGTGCACTCTGCTGATTTTCATTTACTTTTTCCTTAATTTATTTTGATGTGTTGTTTGCTAATGTCACCAGAAATCCTCTGCTAGTGTCAGTGCCTGTGTTCTTAACTAATGCGTTCAGATATTTGCTAGCCCACTACAGATTTTTTCACCAGTCCTATGTTTACATCGTTTATAGGAAGCTGTACAGAAAATGTTAGACCAAGCTGAGAGCCAGGTATGCATTCATATACATTGTTGAAAATTCAGTATTATTCATCAGCTTTTAATTATAATTTTAATTATTTGAATCGTCTATTCAGAAATAAAGTTGCTAGCCAATTTTGTAATAACTATGCTGATTTATGTTAATATTTCAGTTTGACAATATTTTCTTTAATCATTTGATTTAGCGAAGCATTAATTATTATTATAATTTTTTTTAACTTTTTTCTTCCCATATATTATATATTATTTGATTAGCTGGACTGTAGTGGTCCATGGAAGAACCCTGAAGCCCCAATGGATTATGGGACAGAGAAAGATAGGGCCAACTGTCCTTTCTTTCTTAAGACAGGAGCCTGTAGATTTGGTGAAAGGTTGGTTGACGTTTAAATTCGATCTATTACTGATTGAACTTACAGTATAACCTTCCTTGTTTCTTTAATGACGGCTGCATGTAGTTTTTGTCGTCCCCCCCAGATGTTCCCGTAAGCATGCACACCCCGCCTGCAGCAGCACTCTAATGATCAGGGGGATGTTTGTTACGTTTGGCATGGAGCAGTGCCGACGGGATGACTATGATACCGACGCCAGTCTGGAGTATAGTGAGGAGGAGGTGCGGCAGCAGTTTCTCGAATTCTATGAGGACGTGCTGCCCGAATTCAAGTGTGCAGGGAAGGTGGTGCAGTTTAAGGTAGGCCACAGTCCTCGAGCTGGAACCTCTGGCTATTTAAGTGTCTGGTTACTCCAGTTTCCTTCCACAGTCCAACAGTATGCTGTTAGACTGACTGAGATTTGTAAATTACCCTTAGTGTTATTGCATGCATCTGTGTGCTCTGCAATGGACTGGCCTGCGACTCAGGGTATACTGGGGTATTACCTCAGCTTTGTGCCCTGTGCTGCCAGGGGGGGGGCTCTGAGAAACCTGGCAACCCTGACCTAGATGAGAAGTTAGAAGATGGATGGGTCGTGTTAGTCTTACGACTTAAATATAGTTTTGTCTAATATTTCTTAGGGCACCAAACCGCTTAGAGTATATTGTAATCTGACCTGAAGTTTTCTTTTCTGTGTAGGTTAGCTGTAACTTTGAACCTCACTTAAGAGGAAATGTCTATGTACAGTATGACACGTAAGTAGAAAAAAGGTGACGCTGCAAATGAATTCTTTCCGACCTACATTTACTTTTTGACTTCATATTAGTGGACAGTTGTAAGGTTTTTGTCTAATCTGTAAAAGTGTGTGCGCATATGCTCTTCGTGTATTTCACTGGATATCTGGTCTTGTCATGTTTGCAGGGAAGAACAATGCAAAGAAGCATTTTTGATGTTTAATGGACGGTGGTATGCGGGGAAACAGCTCCAGTGCGAATTCTCCCCAGTCACAAGGTGGAAAACTGCCATATGCGGTAAGGAATCCAATAGCAAGCAGCAGATTTACAGTTAAATTATAAAATTTTATGTCTCGATTTTGGTGATCTTATTGGTGCTGATTATGAACATTTTTACTTATAGGGTTATTTGACAGGCATAAGTGTCCGAAGGGAAAGCATTGCAACTTCCTGCACGTATACAGAAACCCTGGCAATGAATACTGGGAAGCAGACCGTGATTTGCACCTATCACCGGAGCGAGGGGGTACCCTCTCGGGTCGCTACTCCGAGAGGCACTCGGAGCGCAGAGAACGATCACGTGGACAGCGCAGTTACAGCCCTAACAGGTCATATGGTAGACGCTGGGGGAGGCGGAGCCGGAGCAGGGAGAGGCGGAGCCGGAGCAGGGAGAGGCGGAGCCGGAGCAGGGAGAGGCGGAGCCGGAGCAGGGAGAGA
>JABFEB020000035.1:14798014-14819778 GCA_019775895.2 Stomatorhinus ivindoensis | reverse complement strand
CCGATTTGTCCCGTCTCCCCCGTTCCCTCACATACACCTTTCTGGCGATCTCCAACCCTAGACTGGAGATCGTAACAATTTTGTATTTATACCATGCAAATTAATGGATCCTGGTCTGTAAGTTCCTAGGCAGTTTTTGGGTAAGGTACGCCAGAACTAGAGACCCGAAGGAGTGAACGAGTTGGTGAGCGAGTCGGTCAACGTGAGACAGAAACGGTACTACATGAGAGAGCGGTACGTCGGTCGTGACTGAAATACACCATCTACTGGTGTACATAACCAGCATGTGCAATGACTTCCTGTATGCCGCAAAAGGTGCCTTTAAATCACAACGGAGAAGTTGGGATGAAGGGGAAACACGAAGTGTGTTTTCTAGCTTTGCAGAAATGAGTGCGTTCACTGTCGTAAAAATTATGCAGATAATTATTACTGAAACGAAGAATATCAAATTTGAATATCAAATTTGAGCGTTTATTTGTATTGCCCTTGAAACAATTGTTATATCTTGCAATGAATATACATCTTTGTTGTTGCTGTTTTTCTTTTTGCATTCTTGCTCATATTATTATATAGGCCTACTTATTTTGCTGTAAAAAATCTAATAAATAGTGGATTAAGTAATGTGTGGCAATTAAATGGATTTTCACTAGGTGGCGCGTTTTATCTGATCTGTAGGTACCATGAAAGTGCTGGAGACGGATGTTAATGAAGGGATCCAACTGCATGTGTTTTGTCCGTGAGATTCCTGTTGTTTCGGCAGGCAGGAAGATTCTGCAAAACAAAATGTTGCATTCTTCTGTTATAAAAGCCCTTAAAATTATAAGTAGGGGGCCATATTGCATGTTAGAATACGCATATAATATAAGACAGTATCTTAGTAGCTGAAGGAAAAGTGTCAAATCATTTCTGGAAAAAAAGGGAACGATCTGTAAAAAAATGGTTTTAATTATGTGGGAAATGTTGAACTGGCAGTTAACCAATGCATGCATATAATGTAATATACAATGTTAATTCATTGTTACAGTAGAACATTTGTAACGGCCGTGTCAGAGAGTAGAAGTGTGTGGCTTCAGAAGATCTAGTATAGTACAGAATGTTGTCACTGGGTGTTAAAAAGTGCAGAAATGCATGTACTGTTCAGTTTGCAACAGAAGTGCTGAAATGGGAAAATTTTTCAAAGGTTTTCTGAGAAACAAACATGCTGTAAACTGAACGATACTTTTGGCTATTTAATAATTGATGGAAATTTGATAACATATTTTCCCTATTTAAAAGCTGATGGTTTCAACATGAAACCTTCCTGTATGTAAGCAAGGAACTGTGTTCAGTTACATATTAAAATACAATTCAGGTGCCTTTAAATCACTATGAAGGAGTTGGGATGAAGTGGAAACATAAAACAGTATGTGTTCCAGCTTTGCAAAATTAAGTGCGTTCACTGTTGTAAAAATAATGTGGATCATTATTATTGAAACAAAAAAAGATCAAATTCGAGTGTTTATTTGCAATAATGGTTATATCTTGCAATGAATAAAAACTGCCTGATGGTTACTAGGCAACAATTTGTTTCATGCACATACATCAACTATAGGAAAATAAATCTGTTTTAAACAGCGTGTATGTGGGCGGTGATTCTGTATGTGAGTTTGTCTGGTCAACAAGTGGCCGGTGTGTGTGTGCGTGTGTGTGTATATGTGCATGTGTGTGTGTATATGTGCACGTGTGTGTATATATGTGTGTGTGTGTGTGTGACAGAGAGAGAGAGAGAGAGTTTTTATATGTTTGTGGACTGAAGTTCACTAATACAGTTCTTGAGCGGGTACAGACAAGGTACTGTCAGATTGACATACTTTCAAACACACCCCCTCTGCAGTTGATCGTGCCTCTGCCACTCATGACTATCTGCAGGGAGCCAATATCTATGTATAAAACGTGATCTGAATATGCAAAAACATTTCTTAATCTCAATGTCAAACTAAAATGGGTGATTCCATTTGAGGAAGGAGAGGGGAGGTCCTGCATTTTTTGTCCTGTTTTCCAACAGTCATTTGGGAACACTATGTGAGTTTGTCTGCATTTGAGTCAGAATGGGAGTTTCCTGGTAGGAGATCCCTGCTTTTTCAGTGTGATACTCACCGTCTCTGTGTCACTGCAGTAAAGGGCTTGCTGTTTTTTTAGCTTTCTAGCCCAGGGGGGAGAATCCGAAACACCATTTTAATATAGAGTATTTTGCTTTAGCTAAAAATTCTATGGATTCAGTTACAGAAACTAAGCAGCCCTCTAAACAATAGGATATGCAGAACAATTTAGTTGCTCTTAAATATTGCATTTTTATCATTTTCCATACACTAATTATGGCCTATGCTAGTGGTGATATGTATTCATAGACAATACTCCATACACATAGAGGCCATGCACATATTTATCAATTTTTTCCTGAGTGTCGAAATGGGCATATGTGTTTACGAACATTCCCAACCATTCATGCACACAACCTTTTAGCAGAAGAAAAGCATAACTGAGGCAAACCAGTCTGCACATAGGATACACGCAGAATCCCACTTAATTATCAACCTTGATAGATTGACAGATACAATGATCTAATTACACAAATGTCTTGCTATGTATATCAAGATATTTAGGACAATTCTATTCACTTTGGGGAAGGTCCTTTTTTCTTCCAGTATGAATGTGTTGCAGTACCATTGAACAAGGTCCATAAAGACATGATTGGGTGAGTTTAGTGTGGAACAACTTGATTGGCCCGCACAGAGCCCTGACCTCAACTCCATCAAACCACCTTTGGGAATGGACATTGCGAGTCAGGCCAACATCAGTGCCTGATCTCACAAATGCTCTTCTGGATGAAAGGGCAAAAATTCCCATAGACACATTCCATAAACTTGTGGAAATCCTTCCTAGAACAGTGGCAGCAGTTATAGCTGCAAAGGGGGCACCAACTCCATATGGATGCCTATGGATTTAGAATGGGATGTCATAAAAGTTCCTGTATGTGCAATGGCCAGATGTCCCAATACCTTTGTCCTTATAGTGTATGTCGGTTATCCATCAAATCGTCCAATGCAGAAATATGGAGATGCAAGCATTTAATAAGGTATTCATTAATGCATTTCATGTAACTGAGATACAAAAATAATTCTATCTGCTCAATTTTTGCGCCACTAATTCTCTTTCCCTCACACTTCCGTGCCACTTCTAAATTAGTGTGGGACTTGTTTCAACCAATCAGCAAACTTAATCTCTATAAGCTCCACCCAGTAGTTATTGGTTGAGTAGAAAGTACTTACTCCAGAATAGGGACAACAAAAAAAAATTCAGGAACTACCCAGAGGAGCTACAGTACAATCGGGCTGTATTCCTGCAGTGTGAATGCGACAGAAGGTGCTGCTTACTGAAAAAGATTCGAGGCCCTAAAAAAGGTTCATGCAGTGGAAAAGGGTCTGCTGTCAGGAGATGAAACCCCAAAACCATGAAGATACTCTGGGCTGCAAACTGTACCTGCCCCCTGAAAATGAGTCTGCTCTTTTTACACTTCGTTGTCATGGAGATGTGCTACCCCCGCATTGTCTTTCATGTCGGAAAGCAATGTGTGAGAAGCCTGTGAATGTGGCATTTTTCATCCTCACACTGCGCTTACAGTGCCATTACCATCCCTGTGTGCCCAAAGGTCTCCAGAACTTGCCACCACACTCACCCATTGTAATAAGGGAGTCGCATCTGACATCTGAGATTGTTATGGATGGAAATTTATGAAACCCATCCAGTTCTCCAGCTCCTGGTGCTCAGTCACTTCCTGTCATTCAGGTCATCAGAAAGACGCTCAATCCATGGGTGACAAGGAACTCCCACCGGTACAAATACCCTGTTATGTCCTGTCTATAATGCAGAAAGTACCAAGTCTTTTAAAATGCTTTTTTTGTAAGTTTTAACTACTTCATACTGGTTCACCATCTAAAATTTTAGCCAGGGCGCCATTTTTGTGTCCTTTTTTCTGTGCTTTGAGATATTTTGCTAACTGACCCCAATGAATCTGTGCAGTTATTTCAAATTACTCTTTGTTCTCGATCCGTACTATTCAGTCTTTGCTATATTGCTTTTGTTTTATAATTTTGTACATTTTTGTAATGAAAACCCAAGAAAAGCTGAAAAGACAGATCGGTGATAAGTCGTGCAGCTACGGAGCCACCAGTTTCCGGGACCTTAGTAAGCACCACCCAGTCAGGCAGGTCACATGCGGTTTAACGGAAGTATGGCGTGAACTGCACTCCGGTTCAAGGGCTAGACCTGAAACCTTTGTTACTGTACATAGTCAGAACTGTCAAGCTCCTTTAGTTTATTGCTGTGTGTAGAGTAGGCACCATTTAATAAGTGTAGACACGGTTTGTGCAGCTTCCCAAAACATTATCTACAATGATTAGTCAACTGGTGAACAATTCTTTCGTGCCACTACTACACCCAACCACGGAAAAGAAAAATATTTCAGTAGCACGATAAAAATCTGGCAAGTTGTTTTGTGTCAGAGCTGGTAAATTTAACATTATCATCCTGTTTAAAATTACTTCTGATCATTTTCACAAATCAAGTATGTGGATGGCAGCAGATCGGTTCGTGTAGATTAGGATCAGACAATCCTACAGAATCCACTTGAATATAATTACCACACAAAACGGAGTCTTATTGTTGCTAAGCAGCAATGCCTCCCTAGTTTTTAAGCATTATAAAAACACAGTATGACCAAAGATATTTGCAACCAAACTTGGGATTTAGACTATAAATTATGAAACCTAGCCAGAAAAAAATGGCAATTTAAAACTTACATTTTTCACAGTAGCTTCTATTTTGTGCCCTTAGTCGTCTTCTTTAAAAACAGGGACCAAAATAGCCAGGCCACGTTAATAAGAGAATAGTACCCCAGGGTGTGCTTAAGGTACGGAAATACAGCTGCAGTTTACGGCGCCCCAAAGATGGTGATTCGTTTTTGGATAGCTCCGCCATTTCAAAGCTTCACAATATTGGCATCTGATTAAAAGTTGCACAACGAAAATAAAGCTTAAAACAACTTTAATTTATAGGTAATTAAAAGCAAAGAACTGACAGCTGGGTTTATGGCTTCGCTGCAGTCAGGAGCTGCAGAGCAGCGCGGATCTCCTGCCGGGTGATGGCGCTCCGCTTGTTGGACTTGGAGAGCCGGGCCGCCTCGGACATCAGCCGCCCCACACTGTCCGCAGGGATGGATCTCGGCAGGGTGATTATCTTGCTTACCGCAGAGTCTCCCTGAAATTCAAGGGATACGGAAATCGGGGTTGCCAGTTTTAGTCAGCTGGCCAGTCTGCACACGCATTTACATGTATGCAAGAGTTTTATTACCTTGCAAGTAATCTGTAGGGTTTGCAAAACTACCCCATCTCTTTTGATGTACATAATTTTAGGTTTATAATGGAATAATATAGATTTGCCGCAAGACAAGTATTACGACAAGCGAGTGAGAGCTGGCAACCCAGGGCAATAAGACAATGGAAAATCGCCACCGGATATTTCAGATCAAACCTCTTTCTGAAGCCTATAAATATAGGTGGAATACGCCTTAGCAGTCTTCTTAACATTCCTGTGCGTCTTTTTCGAGCCCTTCATCTTCAGTCCACAGGTCTTCATTACTGCTGAAGAGTTTAAGATAAGAATTTTTTTGAGACCAGAACGCGAGATTTTCTCACTTACCAAAAAGTCTGTTTTCCACTGAAGGAACAATGCATTCAGTAACTACAGCCTACACCTGAACAACTTATTTTTATACTTAATAGACCCGTTTAACAGCTCCAGGTGTTATATGGGTGTTTGAAAGACGGTTAAACGATGGAGCGCTGTTTCCCGTGGCAACAAATTTTTTAATTTATGTAAATTGCAAAGCCCACGTTCCCCCGCAAACCACGTAAAACGGACTAAATTTATTAAAGCCTAAGCAGATCCGAGATATTGTGATAAGATCCCCACAAAGCACGCTCTTCTATTTAAATATGTGCTGTATAAATTAAATTAAGTACTTTTTCCCCAAACAAAAGATTACGTATGATGTGGTAAATATAACGCATGCGCAATATGGTAAAATAAGTAGCGCTTAATTGTGCTCTATTTGTCACAGTATTTTTACATGTGTACAGTAATACCTAGTCTAAAATTCCTGTAATCTCATACTTGCCTATTTAGATATAGTAAACCATTCTGAACATTGTTATTTAAGCTGAGACTTCAAATAAGTAATTATATATTTTTTCTGGGATGAACTCCGGGCTAACTGTGATCCTATACTGGATAAGCAGTTATGGAATGTAGATGGATGCACGTTTAGTACCTTAAATTTAGTCCATGTCTGAGGTAATGGTGTGACTAAAAAAGTAGGCCCTCATTATTTCCACCATTTACAATTGAAGTGTAATTGGCATCTCCTCCAATGTAGGTGCAGAGCTGCAGCCAGAGGCCTCATCAGATGGCAAATAGCACAGCGGGAGCAATGGCTCTGCCCCCCCCCCCCGTAATGCACTTTAGCCTTTGTGAAGTGTGTGGGTGTTTCGTGGAAGTTCAGTGTCAGAGAGGGATTGATGCGTGTTAACTGATGAGTTGCTCACTGGTGCTCTAGTAACAAGTCGAGCGGCTCTTGAATGGGAGAAAAATGTGTAGAAACAGACAGTGGGAGCTGGAACATTGTCTGAAAAGTATGTAACGTACAAGGTTTATTGCTGGTTCATATCAATATCTTCTTAAAACCACTAATTTTATCTTTTCAATTTATCATGGATGCAGCAACGATGTGAGTAAAAACAAAGCTTAGAATTGACCATATTTAAGGTTTTAAATGAAAGAAAGAAAAATAAATATTCTGGCTTAGCAATAACTCATTATTCTAGAATAAGGCTCCCCAACTAGGGCAGGCCGAATTCCACCGGTAACATTAAGCCATTGCATCTAATAAAATTTTTCATTCAGGGGGGAATTGATGGTGTGAGCTTGATCCAGATGTACCCGCCTCTGTCAGCCGCTGACCACAGTTCCACAGTATATAAAATGAAAGATACCGTCTGCCAGATTAGGGTTAGCAGAGCAGAACAGGACTGATATTTTTGTGTGATGGAGTGACGCCTTGATGGAAACTTCTGGACCTGTGGGTGCATTACAGGACTGAGCAGCTGTGAAACGCCAAGGATCTGAGCGATAGATGTATCCATGTGCCCGGATAAATGCAAGGGGAGTGACAGGGCATTCTGTAAGGACAGACAATTACAACCCTGCGGATCAGACTAATCCAGTACCACAGGCTGCGGCTGGTTTGTGGCGTTTCAAAGTAAATAAAGATGGAGTTCAAGGTGTGTAACTTTTTCCTATCGATTCTGCTCTTGTCTGAAGGTATGTACCCTTATATCATGACAGACGTATATTTAGCTATATTTTGAATATATGAAAAACATATTTATTTTTCACATACTAGTTTTGACCGCCAATTAACTGGGTATTGAGTATGCGGATAATATCATTAACTAAGTGAGACAACTGTAGAATATGTAATAGAATATGTCATATATTAACCAGGAGAATGATGTAAATATCTGAAACTTGTTGTCACATAATTACCATGATGGACGTTGCTTTTTTCTGTTTAATCCTACATATATTTAAATGTGTGTTACAGATTTGTGAACAAGTATTTGGGACATTATCCTTAGATAACTTTAGATGGTACGCATAATACCTATTTCCAGGTCTACCTTGGTGCCATTTGAGTAGGCTCTCCATAACTGAGAGGAAGCAGCTGAATACTCACCTGTAGTTGTCTTTTAAACCTAACACTATGAGAGTGCAGTGGGCCTTTTTCCACTGGATTATACTGGTGACCTGTGTGCCTTGCTCTGATCAAAGTGCATTCTGTTTCCTCTTTCTGCTGCTCTGGCTGTGTGAGCAGTCCTTCTCAGTGTGCATACACAGGAGGTAGGTCTTACCATGGCTGGGACCACTAAGACAGTGTTTCCCAACCTGGTCCTGGACTGGGGGGGGCAAAAATATGGACTGAAACACTACACTAAAATGTACGATGATGGTGGCGTGGCTGTGGATGGGGAGGGATGGGATGCAGACTGGAAAGTGACCCCCCATCTCCTTATATGCCACAGGAAGATGATGAGGTAAAGCCGTCGCTTGAGACACGGACTGGGAAACCCTGCAGACACGACTGCGAGATGAGCTCCACCACGGAGTTTCCTACCGTTACCCCTCCATCCGCCCCCCACCCTATTTTCAGCTCACCCCAGAGCAGCCAGTTTGACTGCATGCCAGGTGAGGGTCACATCAACTGCTTGCATCATCCATGATTGCAGTGCTGAGCTCCCATCTGACCTCCAGCTAGCCCTCTGTTCTTTTGAATGGGTTCTACACAGTTTTGTTGTAAGGATAGGTTCATGTTCTAGAGTTAACATATCCATTCTGATATCATCATCTTCAGTTTCCTGTTTGCACACTCATATAATCTGAGATGCAGTTAAAACTGGGCAACTGTTTGCCCAGATCTTTCAACTACCAGTGCCAAATTTAGACATTTAAATTTCAGCCCGATTTTTGAGACACCCAGAACACTATTTGGACAGCAGTACAATTACAATTGAGTCAAAATGCCAATTCAGCAAAAAATTTTCAGTGTTTTAATCTTAACACTTAAGCAAGAATCAAATGTTCATTAGTGTGACTTGGAGAGAACTGTTCTTGCCATGCACTGGGTTGCAATAAGAAATCAGTGTAATGGAAAATGGAGATGGATCAATTCTGTCATGTCATATCTACAAGTTTTTGGGCTAGCCTTCAGGAAATGTTATGAATGAATGACTGAGTGAATGAATGATTGAATGAATGAATTTTTAATTGCACAGGGTACAACGTTGGAACACTATCCTTGTCGAAGAAAGAAAAGAAAAGGAAAAATACAAAATACAGAAAAATAAGATAAGATATAAAATAAGCACAATATAAACAGAAAACACAGAAACATAATATAAATGAACAGAATGTAAAAATAAATATGACAAAAAATAGGTGTATAAATCAAATATGGATTTTAGACAGGCTATTTCCTGTGGTCAGGGACAAAACGACCTAGTCATTGATCATCTGGGTAACAGCTTGATCATCAGAGTGACTAATTTGCCTCAGCTAAACAGTGTGGGACAGTATTCTGCTTATTAATTAGGTACTCTATAGCAGCGATTCTCAACCCATGGGTCGTGACCCAAATTTGGCTCTCAGATTCGTAGATTGCAGAGTGTACTGTGTGATTGATCATACCGTTAATTTAAAACTATTCTTGATATAAGGTCACGACTGAGCTGGCATGGTAAAGATTGGGTTGAGAACCACTGCACTGTAGTATGACTCTCCTGTTGCCTTAAAACAATGCCTGCCAGTTTGCAGACCTACTGGACACTGACAAGGTTTAAAGTGGAAACCGTAAGACTTCCAAAATGAGCTTGCAAGGAAATAATCCCATTACTTGACCAATGGCGTGCACTACAGATTACTAACCTTAAATTAGGATGTGTTTATCCAGAATGACCACTGTACTAAGTCTAACTGAAGTATTATGACTCCCTATAATCTGATCTTCTGCTTCTTGCTACTGGGTCCCATTCCACAGGACAGGAACCACTAGGTAGTTTAGCTGTTTTAGCACAAGCCTTGAACTGCTGTGACCACAAAAGTTAGGAGTATTCTATCCAAATATGAGCCGTCATTAGCCTGAGGTTAGCATTAGGATATGGCCCTCTGTCAGCCTTAAGTATAAACGGACACCCATTTCCCAACATAGAGAATTGGGGGGAAAGCTATGTGGGTTATAAATGGAAGCACCCGCACTGGCAACGCAGCTGCGGATAAGACAGGAATGGGCAAGCTGCCGATTGTCCAGAGGGAGAGCTCGGCATTTGCCTTTATGCCACCCTTGAGCAGTTGTTACTTCCATTATGATAATTAACATAGACCACCCTGCTCTGATATGCTACTGCAGGCGGTCTCCCACTGCTGAACGCACAGCGTCTTTGTCATTGAGCTCTGAGTTCAGTGTTATTCACTTTTAAGCTCTTTGTATGAAAAACCAATATGGGGACAAAGGAATGTTATTACGGGAGAAAGAAAATGTGTTTTTCTTGCACCGCCCATGTAAAAGGGAATCAGTATAATTCAGAAATCAGGTGTCCTTTCTTCTACAGGAGTTCTGGTGGAACACCCAGGGCTGTGCTCAATACCAGGACACAGGACAGAGGGGAGATTTAAATATCATTACCCTAAATCCTAAATAACAAAGCAACATTTTAAATAGATGACCCTGTTTGAAGGACTTACTGAAAGATTTCCCTTTATCTTTTCATTATTCAGTGTCAGTCATCTTTACAACACTTTTTTGCCATCTCCGAAGTCCCATATATAAATTTTTTTCGTAGGTAATGGAAGACTTGCCTATTTGTAGAACTTTATTACGTTATTTTGGTCACACTACTTTAGGGAACACAAATAATGTAGTATTAAGCTATTACTTACTGTATGTGTTAGTTAACCACAAACATAGTGTTAATTACAAACTGATGTCATGTTTGTTTATCACTAATGAATCATGATGTAACTTTTATCCTAAGCAGTTACTATATTTGTTACTATATCTGTTAATTCTGTAAATCTTAGTGAACTACTGAAGGAACAAGTCATGAATAACACAAGTGATACTGATCAAGTTTGTTCATTGTTAATGAATCGTGACACATCTTCCATCTTAAGTAGTGAACTATTTGATCATGATTTGTACTCCAGTAGTAACTGAGTTACTACTAAGTATTTGTGTCTCAATGTTACCATTATTTTTCCATTTGAAAAGGCTCCACTGCTATTTTGAAAGTGCTGTAACTTTGAGTCTGAGTTGTGAGTGTGTAGATTGGTGTGGTCTCTGTCCATAGAGTGCCCTTATCACAAACCATTGGGCTTTGAGGCTGGATCTGTGGCGTCTGAGCAGATCAGTTGCTCCAATGAGGATCAGTACACTGGATGGTACTCCTCCTGGCTGCCCTGCAAGGCGCGTCTCAACAACCAAGGCTTCGGGTGGGCACCCTGACCTCTGCTCCACAACTCTAACCCTAACCCTAACACGCAGTAGATGAAGATAAAGAAACACTGAGAGTTCCCCTTATCCAGTGACATCACCACATAGGTCAGAACATAATCTTCTGTAGAGATCTGTTGAGATGCCGGTCTGATCATGTTCTAATCCACTTTGGTCTCAAGGTGCGCCTGGCTCTCCAAGTTCCAGGACAGCAGCCAGTGGCTGCAGATTGACCTGAAAGAGGTGAATGTGGTGTCGGGCATCCTGACCCAGGGCCGCTGTGACGCAGACGAGTGGGTGACCAAGTACAGCCTCCAGTACCGCAGCGACAAGAACCTCAACTGGATCTACTACAAGGACCAGACGGGAAACAACAGGGTGAGTCCGACTTGCAAAGCAGCTGAAGAAGCCTGGGTGGATATTATTGGTGTTTATATGCACATTTTGAAAATTAGCTTTGTTTAAAATCCCATTGTTAAATTTATTGCATTTTACATTTACGTTCATTTTTATCTAGCAGATACTTTTGTCTAAAGTGACAAATGAGGCCAATATTAAGGATCATGCGTGTAGCCAGGCTGAGCTTTCAGTGAATCCCCAGGCACAGGTGGAGCAGCACTGGAGCAGGAACTACACAACTTCTAACAATGCAGGAGCCTAATAAGAATATTCAATGACTAGAAGTGCAACATTACGAACATTCAGGGAAGATTTATTCATAAATTTATTTAATCAGTCTTCCCTGCGGACGTGTTAATCCCGCTATGCAATCATGCGCCACGTTCTCCTGCACATAGGCGAGTTTCCCTGTGCATTGGGATGTTTGATGTCATTATTCTTGGATGTTTTGATTTTATGACTAAAGACTAGCAGTGGATTCCCCTGTACTTTCATTGCCACGGCAGGTATTTTACGGAAACTCGGACCGGTCGTCTTCTGTCCAGAACCTGCTGCGGCCGCCCATCGTGGCGCGCTACGTCAGGCTGCTGCCACTGGGATGGCACACGCGCATCGCCTTGCGCATGGAGCTGCTCCTGTGCATTAACAAGTGTGGCTGAGACTCCGCCCACCCTCCAAAAGCCCACCTGCCCTCCAAAAGCCCGCCTTCCTTAACAGAAGCTACATGCTCGCTGAAGTGGAACGCGCGAGTCCATAGGAGAGATAAACAGCACCCTGTAACGATGCCCCACTTCATTTCCAAGTTACTTATATTGTTGAATAGTTGAAAGAAAACCATTTTAGTAATTAGGAAACAATGTGGTCCACTGAGATTGTCATTATGCTCTTTATAAAGAAAGGGATTTTCTTCACGGAGATAAAAGAAGTAAAAATGGAAGTAAAGTGATCCCAGGAGGGTGACATGGTGACAAGATAATATTTTTTTGTTGTATTACATAAAACTCTGCTGTATTATGTACCAGTGCAGCAGAGACCATCCCGGATCCCACAGAGACCATCCCGGGTCCCACTCTGCAGTCAGTATGTGTTTCTACTTGCTCAGAAGTTTCCACTGTATCCTTAGGTTTACTAAAATTAAAAAAAAAAGAAATTCTCAGTTGAAATATCCCTGTTTCAATATTAACAGTCAAATTCTGAATAACTAGGTATAAGGATCCGACATAAAACACAGCTGTAACAGTGCCGCCTGTAAGAGAAACACAGAGCAGTCTAGTTTCTGAAGTGAGAAACCTGTATTTTTAATAAAGACATGTTCTGCAAGGTCAAAAAATATACAATGTGCTTAGTAAAAATTGACCATTTTCATGCCAGTATTTTAACATTGATATTATTTACATCGACAAAAGACAAGCACAGCAAAACAGAATGCTGAAAGCTTTGCTCATCAGTGTGTTCCAGCTCAGATACAGTCGATGGACAGGTATGCGCAGGATTCAGACACAATATTTAGAAAGTGGAAAGTGGCTCGTTCTGTTGCTGTATCTGAGTAACATTTCTGCTGCATAGCACATGAAGGAACAGCATCTCAGTCCTTTGTTTATACATGGCACTTTGATCCAGATACTGTGTAGCTCCTGTGTTGGTGCGTCACATTCCAGCAGGTTCCATTACAGCATCCCATTCACCCACAGCACATACACAAGCGGGATCGACCCTGAGCACGATAGATAGGTCTCCAAAGATCTGTAGTGGTTCTGAGTGCGGAATCAAACAGCTTACCAACTTATATAAAAAAAAAAAAACACAAAGGCATTAGTCTAATCAAAATGCAGGGTCAGTGAAAAAAGATTGTATTGTAGCCTACAGTAATGTATGTAAACCACATATACGAAATGTAACATCAGGCAGATAAATGACACATTTCTTTTATAATGACACTCTTGTGATCATATTTCCCATGATACGCACCAATAGACTAATGCTAGGTTTACTGTCATTGTCTGCATCACTTATTTAGAGCATATATGTGAAAAGAAAGAGGAAGCAGGAATCAAATTGTGACATAAAGGGGGCTTTTATTAAGTTATAGTTACTGTATCTAAGTAATCGATCTGGGAGAGGTCTCTGTACTTCTATAACAGCTTTAAACACACACAGCTACCTACATTAAGAACTGATTTACTCTGGTGACACATAATGTCGTCTCCTGACAATGTAAAATATCCACGACTCACCCCATAAATATGATCTATCCCGAAATTATATAAAGACTTTTTGCCCATTGTCTAATTTAATTTTTAAAATATTGTTAGCAGTATGGTTCATATCCGTTACCTTTGCAAAGATTTTAGTTTACATAAAAAGCCTTGCACTGTTTACAATATCTCATAATCGCCCATCTTTCATCAGTGAGATTTGTATATAACATAAATATTATAAAATATAGGCAATCAGATATTTTGTTAAAATTTTTTGGTATGTCACACTCAAAGTGTTATAATGGTACATAATCACAGAATCACAATGCATGTGAACTAATTAAGCAGAAGACACAAGAGACTTGAACCCCTCTGACAGTATGGAAAAAGAACAGCATCCTAAATGACAGCAAGGGAGTCACAAAGAGAGAAGGTACAGTACGGCACTGCGCAAAGTATCCCTGAAAACTGACATTATTATTGACGGCTAGTTACCCTGAATCAAACCATTGCCATCCACCCAGGAGAGTGTTATAAAATACACAAAGTGAACAATGGTGTGGTGCTTCAGGTGGAACTTTCAGTGAGGGCAAGGGTGTCTGAAAGGTCTGAGACAGCGGTCCGCAGTAAAAGAGGAGGGCTGGGGCAGCAAAGGTAAAAAGCTGCGGCAGAGAATCACCACGGGCGGCTTTGACGAGACATGGGACGGCGTCCACATGGAATACAGAGAAACAGCATTTAAACTGGCAATAAATGGGAAAACATATGAGAAATAAATAAAAGCTAAGAAAAAACAACCCCCTTAAAAGACGAGAACCTACCAGATTTCATTAGCGTTCTGACTCTACAACATCAATTTTTCACTCCTCAAATGTCCTCAAGCTTCGTGTATTTGTCTTGCACAACACAAGTAGGAGAATTAGATTTAGGTAATATTATATTTGGATAAACACAGCAGCTCAACTGGGCTCCATTTTGGCAGCCATCTTGGCAGCCATTTTGGCAGCTGAAATGTTTCTGTATTGACTTAAGGCATGGAAGGAGTGACTGGCCAAGCTGAAGCATCGGGCTGGACCTGTCAGTAACGGGTGCAAGGTGGGATCGGAGGCCATACGGAAATGGTCACACAGCAACTGGGAGACCACAAAAATGCAGCTGCATCAGTTAAAATGGTAGAGAACACCTTCAGAAATGCCCTCAGCTGCTAGTTATCGCTATATGAGAAGTACACATGTAGAAAGAATTATTTCGCCGTGACATTCGTGCTTCATCTGATTTTAGGTTGGAGAATGAGTCAGAATGCATTAGCTAATGCTTAGCATTTCAGTTATTACCTGAGAGATGTTAAACACTATGTGGGAAATAGCAGGGAGTTTGAGAAACGTGTATAAAACAACATCTTATCAGATATTACGTCCGTTGGTTGCATTATTTAATTGCTCCTACAGCGTTGCAGATGCAAAGCTCTGGTTTCTCCTCTGGGCTTCGTGCTTAACATTCTGGATAGATACAGTAGACATTGATGTCAGACCAGAGGAATTCTGCATGTATCTAAATGTTATTGCTTCTGATCTGTCAATTTATCTTGTGGGACAAACAGATAATCCTCTGTAAACAAAACAAAGCAGATTCCTGGCCGAGAGGAGTGGTGAGATTATGTCCCATTTCAGGCCATTTTGGTGAGAGGTACAGCCAGGTACAATGTGGGTAATCAACATATCATTCAGTCATTAGTTCTATTATGAGTTATAGACATTATTAGAATGGGAAACTTCATTTTATTACATTACCTCCCTCTTCCTTTGTCTGATAACACTTCAAACATAATTTTGCCATAAACAAAAATGAAAAAAAAAACTGAATGCTACAATTTTGATTGTCTGAATAACAATCATAAAAACTTTCAACTTGCTTTTAAGCATCTATGAAGTTATTTTTTCCATGTATATGTATTACCAGAGATAGTCACACACTGGTATTAATATAATACACTGTGTTATTCAAGATTATAATCAATTATCGCAGAAAAAGAAAAATATTAACTTACAGTATGTAGCGTAGAAAAGGCAAATACTTACTTCACGTTAATGTACCTGAAACACAGACCACAAATTCAACACAAGTTCTCTGTTCCCAAGAAATGTTTCCAGCAGAGATGCTATATCTTGGGTCTGATATTGGTTATATACTGTGAGAACAGAACATAGCCGGGACAAGGTATCTCACTGTAGTCAGTTTAAAGTGCAACATTAGATTTTTTTAAAAGACTAGACATTTATTTTTATTTTTCCCCCTACATTTTCATCAAACTGAATTACACAACATACATTTGGCCCATGTGGTCTTGCGTAAGATTTTCTGGAGCGTAAAAGCAACTCCAGACCGTGTGGCTTACAAGTCTGTTAGCCGGCATTCTGCTCCACCTCTTAGTTGTTTAATCCAAGCCGGTGGATTAAATCCGGTATTTAAGATCTAAATCAGCTGCTGCCTGAAAATAAACAGCCGAATCTGCCAAGCCTGGACCCACGCAGGCCAGGAGTTGCCCAATCTTGGACTAAAGAGTGCTCTCCTGCACAGATTGGGTAGAGGAGGTGGCTCATTTATGGGCTAACAATCTGAAAGACCCAGAGAATCAGCCTCTACCTTACATTAATAAGACATCAAAATCAATATAGTGATACATCCTGTGTGAGGATAAACGGGTTACATTTAAACTAAATCTCTCTGATATTCGAATCTTAAATGGTCTTAAAGACCCTTAAGCTACACATTATATCAAAATATAATTTACAGTTTTATAATACAGTAAAATTTGAAAACAACTACTCAAAATACCTAATCTACAGTACTTTCTATTCTTAAATCATTTTGAATTAAATATTTCTGTATTGCTGCATTTGCATCTGTATTTACTCATTGAATAGTGGTGATATGGTTTAGATTCAGATTTATTTCTCCAGGTTATTGACTACATACTGGACACGCACTATGTCCTGTAATTTCATCCATAAATACTAGAATAATGTAACTATTGGCAACAGTTTCCCCGTCTACCTGTGATATAATGTTTAACGACTGGGGCAGCAGGACTTAATGTTTACATCCTGCAGGATTTTGAGGTGTTAGGATGCTCATTTTTAGCATGGCTCCATCTGCTGGACAAAAATATCATGGCAACTAGAAATGACTCCCACTAAAGTAGGAGCAGTTGCTCTAGAGTCATTCCTGCAACAAAGTGGGTAGCATGGGGTCTTCCAGGAAGCAATGCTTCTGTCATTTACTTCTGTAGTGCGTGGGAAAAAACTTGTGTTCCCTTAGTTATATACAATCAATGGGGTAACCGCCAGAATCAGACTGAAGTTCTGTGGCCCTGAAAGTACGTACCCTACCTAAGGCCATATACACCCCAAAATATTAAAAACTCTTCTCTCATAGGACTAACTGGAAAATGTTCAATTTGGGCAGTGATCAGTAGAAAACACACTGCTTCGTGCAGAGTCCATTAGCGGCTAGCATATGGCATCACAACCACAGCTATTCCCATGACAGGCCTCGGAGGACCAGGTCTGGCAGGACGCTAGTGGGGCACTCAATAGCAACGGACCCAATGTCCCATGGATTTTTTTTCCCAGGATAAGCTAGGGATTCATCCAAGGATCATCATATCCCTGTCATTTAGCCCACAGTCCAAACAAAACACAAAAAAGTAATTAATAGTAGTTCTTGGTAATGCACAAACCACTAATCTCTTAGAACTGTTATACAGAACCATTAATATACTATGTTATATAAAAATGACATGGCTGCACAAAAGCCGTCATTTTCTTAAGTCGTTAAATGTCCTGTCCAGTACTTATAATCTACAGACAGGATATAAAAAAAATCAACATGTAAAACAGAGTGAGCCGGTAAAATGAGCATGTACTTCAGCCAATCTGAGTAGAAAAACAACCTTTATGACTGCATCTCCAATTAAGGTCAGAGGCCACACAATCAAGGAGGAATGAAACCAAATTAAGAACCAAAAAATATATTTGTTACAATACTATATGTTCTGAACAACCTAGTTTCTGACACGAACACCTAAATATTCATATTGTAATAGAATAATTATGCGAGAAACTTAATATACTTACTCTGTGTAGAAACTAAAGCTCTCACATATATACTGAATTTAATTTAACCATATACATAGTTTTCAATTATTTATATTGTTCAAACAAAAATTGTACTCATAAATATTACAAATTCTATCAAATATTTAAGCTTAAAAAAATCTAAGACGTATGCAGCACTACCCCTAGGCCAAGGGTAACCCTGTGTTCCACACTCCTGCTGTTGAGCGTGTTGTCATACGGGCAGCTCAGTGGGCAGCAGACTGAGCTGTGAAGAGGTCAGAGGTCAGGGCAGGGGCATGGGCATCGTGTTGGTCTACAGAGCGGTTTCTTTCAGGTCGTTGAGGTTTGGCATCCGCAGGCGAGAGGAACGGTTGAAGCCGTGGCCCTTCTGTTCCGCTTTGCTGGGCATTTGGTCGGGGTAGGTGGCGGCGTCGCCACGGCCGAGAGCCGACGTGTGCCAGTTGGACTCCACCTGCCCTGGTAGGGGGTAGCCTGTAGGGCAGCTTTTGCCCTGTGAGGACCCGCTGACGGAGTGACCACGCCCTTCGACAAATCCCCCTTTGGACTGGGGGTTGGGCAGGTGCTGGAAGCGCAGTTCAGACGACGGGGTGTGGTGGGAGGATGAGGAGAGATGAAGGAGCTTACGTAGAGATTTGAGTGGCTGGGTCTGAGAGGGGTGTGACAAAAAATGTCTTACTGAGTATAATACAGCAGACTCCTGCCTGAAGCTGTCTGAGGCATTTCCATTGGCGCTGCCTGCTTCTGTGTCTTGGTAGGTGTCAGACTATTGGCTATTAGGGTTCCGTGAAGATAATTTGGTAATACTTTATTTAAAGCACCCATGTATAATGCATTATAGATACCTTCATAATGCACTATAATGCACCAGTACCTTCATAATAAATTATAATGCCTTATACTGACCATTAAAATGCATCATGAGGGTATCTATTGTAGGGATGCACCAATCGATTGGCCGATCAGTCTCACGTATTTACGATTATGAACCGATCTTGCACATGCACAATAAATCATATGCGCAGTCGCGCGCACTTTCACACACGCAAAAACGTCCGTAATTTGCGTAATCTTCAGTGTGAGCCAAGCGGATGCAGTATTCGCTATCTGCAAGAAGTGTAAGGACCAGGCACACTGTGAGGGAACCAATACAAAGACATTTAACATAACATATTTAATTAGACATTTAAAAGCACAGCACCCCAGTGAGCACGCTCAGTTTGAAGAAGCTAGCAAAGCAAGAGCTGCCAGCAGAGCATGTTGGAAGGCGTCTACGCGCCAGCAGTCTGCGCTACCTGTCGCTGGTATAAGCAGTGAAAAGAGCAAAGAAATTATGAGGGAAATTAAGGAATTTATGGCACTGGATGACCAGCCGTTTTCTGTAGTTGAGGATGGAATCTTGAGAAATCTGATAAATTACCTCAGTCAAAAATACAGAATATTTAGTAGGCATCACTTTGCGGACGCCGAGCTACCAGAGTTCTTTAATCTAGTGTCACGTCACACATATTTATTTGCTGCACCTATTTTTACTTTGAAGGATAAATTCATGTTTAGTTGTATTTTGGGTTTAATTTTTTGTTTTAGTTTTTAGAACTGTTTAAGTTTAATAAGAGTTTGTTATGAAAATAAAGTTTTGAGGTGAAGAAAATGTGATTTTTTGTATGTATTTGCTGAACTCAGGGCAAAAATCTGTATAGGTAAAATCGGTTATAGGTAAAATCAGTATCGGCCGATCACACATATCAAAAAAATCAGTAATCAGGATCAGCCAAGAAAATTGCAATCGGTGCATCCCTAATCTATTGTGTATCATAGATGAGAGCTTTATAGAGCATTCATAATGCATAATAAATATGGCTATAATGTGTTATACCTTTTTATAAATACTTATAGCCATGTTTATAATACTTTTTGAATGCATTGCAATGCATTATGAAGGTTTCATTAATGAATTATCATGACTAGTTTGAAGAAAGTCTTACTGAAAATTCATCAAAAGCTGGGACATAAGACAGAGGAAAAACTAACCCTAACATTACCATAAACAGTAGATGTTCACACACAGAATTTCGGTTCCCCTGTACCTGATGAAAGAAGTAGTTAAAATCAGCTTACCTGAGGAGGTACTTCAGTCATCTTCTCTGAAGACCATTCAACATCTCTGTCTCTGTCCCTGTCAAGTTCTCGCTCTCTGTCTCTCTCCCGTTCCCTCTCTTGGTCCCGGTTCTTGTGCCGGCTGCTCTTGTGTGAGGACAGCCTACTGGAGTTCTGTGCCAGGCTGTCCTGTCCATCACCAGGAACCTGTCCACCATGTTGGAGAAGAAAATGCTGAGGATGATTACCCAAGGGACAGACAACAAACGGCCGTCCGAACAACAGAAGTAACAACACAATCTGGGAGAGAGTGGGCAGATGAGAGATGCCTTCTCGTCAAGGTGCATCCGATTCAAGCCAGGGTGTCAGTCTGGTGGTGAAGAACACACCCTAACAACATTAAGTGATGGACGTTTTTTATGAGACAAATACAGTTAAGATCCTTGATCATCATGCATTTTGAATGAGAAATAAGAAAATAATTCATTCTTCATTTGAAAGTCTTCATAACACTTAGACCATGTCAGTTAGAAAGAAAATACCCATTAATAGAAAGAAAATTATTTCAGTGTTTAATGGATTGGCTCATTTTTAAAAGCCATTTCACTGTCATGTCATCCTAATTCACCTATTCTTCTTCTTTACAGTTTTCAATCTTCCAGCGAATGATGTGGCTTTTAAAAGATAGAGATGGGGCAGATTCTATGGGGCAGCAATACGTCAGATGGATAAACTCAAATGTCACTCAAACAGTGAAATGCTCACTGGCTTAAAAGGGATTGCTGGTTTTTGTTCCATTCAGATAAGAGAAAAAGGTGGACCATTTAATTAATCAGACTTACACTCTCCACACATAAATTCATGTAGCTGGAAAATCGCTTAATTCGGTTGAGATTTTTTATATCACTGAATCCAATCAGTTCACAGGCTGAAGCTGTGGCTTTCATTCCACAAACCATCCATGTAACCTAAACTGAATTTTAAGAAACTAATAAGGGATTATGGTCCTTAGCTGACACTTCAATCCAAAATACATGTCTTATTTAGATGAATTATCTTCCATGATGTTTCAACAGCAGAACCTCCTTCGTGGGAAATGAACCCACAACCTTTCTAGTCTTGACCAAGTTGTTACCAGCTGACCTACTTAATGCTACACAACTGTACAGATGACCTCTGAAAAGTCTTTCTCTGCAGTTTTCAAGCTGTATCTTTTCTGTATATTACGTGGAACCAAGGGCATTGGGGGGAGGTGGGGGTTAGGGTCTGCACCAAGGTGGTTCTGATTATCGGGGGGGGGGGTTACAACTCTCCCTCCCATAATTAACTAACCTCAGGTGATTTTGGGAGACATATTAATTTAAAATAAACTACAGTAAAAACTATATCAGTAATTGTGCGGAGGATGAATATTTTTATGGAAGTTAAAGGCTCATGTTTAATTTCAGCCTAAATGAGACTCCCTGACCTAAAACCACATCCCTAACAGGGCACTTATATTATTCTAAGGAAGCATGTAATGTAGGTCAGAAACATCAGCGAACTGTTACATTTTAATGTTTGATCTTTCTTGTCAAAACTTCCAATTAGTAGCGGATCATGAAATTTTCCGAATACATTTCGATCTGAAACCTGGCAGTAATGTTTAATGTTGTTTTGGCCATTTATTAAAAGCCAGTTTCATATCAACTAATTCAATTTTCATGAGATACTATGTGGGGGCGGCATGGTGGTGCAGTGGTTAGCACTGTTGCCTCACACCTCTGGGACCTGGGTTTGAGTCCCCGCCTAGGT
>JABFEB020000035.1:14760609-14778890 GCA_019775895.2 Stomatorhinus ivindoensis | reverse complement strand
AGTGGCCAAGATGTGCAGCCCAGGGTCCCCCCCCCCCCCCCCATGCCCTGATTTTGCCTGGTGCATTTACATCGCACAGCTCACCACGTCCCCCATCCCGCAAAGAAAGTGCACACGACGTACGGCCATATTGCTCATTAATATGCTAATTCCACACTAAGGATGGCGTCCAGGTGGCTTGCGGGCTGCGTCTGCTTCCGTACTTCTCTGCAGCAGAGACCGTCAGTCCACACACGCTGACGCCGTTCTACAGCAACCATGGCAACCACAGAACATTACACGCTACTCATGAAGGCTGTAAAGGTCGGTTACAGGTCATAGTCAGAGGAGCAGACAGTTGTGCTATATCCTGACCTGATGTAGCTAAGCTACAAACAATTTTGCAATCCTAAAACATCAACTGTAAACCTTTCATAACAGCACATAGCCTAGTATTAAATGTCAGTTACAAACCAGAGGAAACCATTTCATACATTTATTGTGGTATGTTGACCCATGTAGATCTGCCCATGCAAATACTGCCCTCTCAGACTGATATAACGGGTTATCTGTGAGCACTGTGTTACATGTTTTGGAGCCTGTGTAAGATTCTTTTCTTTAACTCAATGTTTCTCAACGCAGTCCTTGAGGTATCTCAGACAGTCCACATTTTAGCTCTCTCCCAGCTCCCAGAACGCCTAAAGAAATCAATCAAGAACACAAAATACTTGGTACAGGTGTGCCGAGAGGTTGGAGGGAGCGAAAATGTGGACTGTCTGAGGGTCCCTGAGGACTGGGCTGTGAAACATTGCTTCACCTCTTTTAGCTTGTTATGTTACTTCAAACCAATATATCTAATATTGGTTCGAAGTAATATTTCTAAATAAATTGAACTAATATTTCATCCTCAAATATCTTCTTTTAGACTGGCCAAGTACAGGCAGAAGAAATTTTATCATGGCTCCTGCCCGTTTTCACACATATCATTTTGCTTCAAAATGCAATCATTGGACTGGATAACTGGAGTTTTTCTTCTTTGCCACACACCTTGCCGTACCATTCAGTAAAACACATTAATAGCGGTGGAGCTAAATTACATTACCGGCAGTATCCGGATTCTCTAGTTTTACTTTAACGTACATATGTGAAAGGATCCATTCTTAATCAGCCCCATGGAACGCTTTATTTTAGACCCATCTGGAATTGCCATCAGGGACTGGATTCGTAGCCTCATTTATCTTGTATGGTCCGACCGCCGGCCTCCACTGCAACACATCCATAACACATTTCCTTACCTGGAGGACTAAGGGCTACAGAAAGACTCAGCTGTGCCCAACAGAAGCCGCTCAAAGCTATGGCTTCATTCATGCAAAATGAGGACAAAGCACACATTTCAGAGACCAGGGTTCTGTTCGACAATCAACGTTCTCCACGACTTCCTTGACATGCATGAATCAGCAAAACCAAAAGAATATCGCAAAAACACAGGAAGGACCTTGTTCAAGAGAATAATGCCCGTGTTGACCTTCAAGTATATCCGAAATATGAAAAAGATAATAAGAACTTTAGATTCCACACAGATGCACTTTCTTTCTAAGCGTCACCATTCCAATCTGACATTTTGAACATATCTCTTAATCCTATTGGATAGTTTGACAACGAGAGTGAGATCTGAAAACCTGAGTGCACAACTAAAATGTTTGTTAACCAGCCAGTCAGACTGACAAACAAATGTGAGAGAGAGGGAGAGAGGGGGAGAGAATGTGAGGGGAAAGTAAACGATCCCCATCTCCAACACAAGTGGCTTGGGTCAGCTGTGTAGAGAAAGGCACTATATAAAAATTAATTTAGTTGAAAAAACTGAATTGAATAACTTCCATTTGAAGGGCTGAGAGCAGGTTGGTGGAGACAGTCAGTACTCCTGAGTTTTTCTTGTGAGAAGCTTAGCAGAACCACTACTACAACGTATCTGTATTGGAGGGGAAGCGCTTTCTGGAGTGCTGTGAAGTGAGTCACACCACAACAGCGAAGAGGGAGGGCTCAGTCGAGGGTTATGTAAAGAGCACAAATCAAGGAAGCCAGCTGGAACACGACGCATAGCCTAAGGACTTGCAGGAAAGCGCTGGAGAGATGCTCATTTTCCATCACATTCACGACGCCAGGAGATGCAAGACATCCTTAGAGAAGGTCTTAAAGAAATTATCTTATGATCTTTAAATCTATATTGGTATCTCTAAATTATTATCATCATCATCATCATCATCATCATCAATATCATAGTCTGAATAACAGTGGTTCAGTAGGTAGCATTGGCCCCTCATACCACCAAGACTGGGAGTTTGAATCTGGCTTTGTGAATCCGGCTTTGTGAATCCGGCTTTGTGAATCCGGCTTTGTGAATCCGGCTCTGTGAATCCGGCTCTGTGAAAACGGATTTGTGAATCCGGCTCTGTGAATCTGGCTTAGATACTTTGTATATCGGAGTGCATGAGTGAATGTGCACACCTATGTGCCTTGTGACGTAGTTTCAGGGTTTATTTACCACAGTGTTATGCTGGCAGTGTGTGGCTCACTGGGCTAAACCAGTGCCTCTGATCAGAAGGATGCTGGCTCAAGCCTGACCTTGGCACGTCTGTGGGTCCTTGAGCAAGGCCCTTAACTGCCAGCTCCCAGGCTGCTGTTATGGGTGGCTGCCCTTCAGGGCCAGCCTGCTCTCACCTACAGAGAGCTAAGGGAGGTGTAAGAAGAATTTCCCCACAGGGATCAGTAAAGTATCTATTATTATTCAGGCTGTGCTCTAGCCATGTACTCCGTGCCAGTTTGGATAGGATCCAGGCCCCTCTACAACAATGACCAGGATATATGGTGTGAGAATAGCTGGGCAGATGGACATAATAATTACCCATTTAATAGAAAAAAATCTATTTTAAAAAATCCGATCAATTTAAATATTAAGAACATCAAAAGCAAAGAACCAACCATGCATTTTCCATAACCACTTAACCAAGCACAGGGTGCAAATAGGTCTGGAATCTATCCCAGGAATCCCCAGTCACAAAGCAGGGACACCTGAGATGGAATGCCAACACACTGCACAGCACACACACATGGTGGCTGGATCACCCTAAGAAAGCTTACACAAACATACAGAGGACATAGAGACATCACAGAGAGAAGAGGAATGGAATCCTCAATCTCTGGAGGTGTGAAGCTATGGCACCAAGCACTGAGCCACCAGGCTGCACCTCAACTGTAAAAAATGACTAATAAAAATGTCTCACTTATAGACTGAGCATCAACTGAACGCGAAGAAGATGTGACAAGCCTTTGGCGGAAGCAGGAAAATTCTCTGTATTTCTCCTAGCGCTCACTCACACATATCTCACTCACATACTGAATAAACTTTCCCTTTCTGCCGGTTTGATATGTGGAGGACGTGCAGCTTTTCAGTGTTATGACACATCACCATTGCACAATGCTGCATGTGTACTTTGCCATTTTTGATGCCCAGAGTCATGGTCTAGCCTGTAGCCAGTTTCTGTAGCCCATCCCAGAAAGCACAGGAAATGAGGCAGGGGCATCCTGGGCAGGACGCAAGTCCGTAAGTGGGCACGTATGCAATAAGATTCTAAATACATGTTTTGACACCCCAGAAACCCGCACAAACAAAAGGAGAGTAAGTAAGCAAGTAAGTAATCTTTATTTATATAGCGCCTTTCACAGGCAAAAGCCACAAAGTGCTTCACAACATAGTAAAATAAGTAATAAAAGACAAAAAACAGAGAATACAAAAAACAGAGACTCCACAGGACTGCTCACTAAGGGCTGTGCATTCTTACTGAACAAAGTCAGCTTACCAAATTCATATTATACAGCCAACAGGTTCAGTTTAACACCATAGCAGATTGCAAAATAATCACAAGATTATTACTACTATTAAGTAGCTAGCTTACTCAGAGGACCCATATGCCTTTCAGCCATAATATTAAATCACCTGCCTAATATTGTGTGTGTCCCACTCAGGCTGCCAAAACAGCTACGACCCGTTGAGGCACGGACTCCACAAGACCTCTGAAGGTGTCCTGTGGTATCTGGCATCAAAACGTTCCAGCAGAGCCTTTAAGTCCTGTAAGTTGTGAGATGGGACCTCCATGGGTTGGACCTGTTTGTCCAGCACCATCTCAATCAAATAGAGATCTGGGGATTCTGGAGGCCGACGCAATACCTTGTTCTCTATTTCCGGTTCCCATTAACCATTCCTGAACAATTTTTTGCAGGCTGGCAGAACCATTATCCTTCTGAAGGAGGTCACTGCCATTGGGGAATACTGTTGCCACGAAGAGATGTACTTCTCCTGCAACAATGTTTAAGTAGGAGGCACATGTCAAAGTAACATTTACACGCATGCCAGGACCCATGGTTTCCCAGCTGAACATTATCCAGAGCGTCACACTGTCTCCACCAGCTGACCTTCTTCCTATAGTGCATCCTGGCACCATCTCTTCCCCAGGTAAATGACACACACTCATGCGTCCACATGATGCAACAGAAGACATGACTCATCAGCCTGGGCCACCTTCTTCAATTGTTCCATGGTCCAGTTCTGATGCTCATATGATCATTGTGGGCACTTTCTGCGGTTGATAGGGGTCAGCATCAGCTACGCAGCAAGCTGTGATGCACTGTGAGTTTTGACACCTTTCTATCATAGCCAGCATTAACATTTTTTGCAATTCATGCTCTTCCTTGCAATCAGACCAGACAGGCTCGCGTTCGCTCCCCACACGCATCAGAGAGCTTTGGCTGCCCATGATCCCATAACCAGTTCCCCGGTTGGCCTTCCTTGGACCACCTTTGGCAGGTACTGACCAAATGCCAGGGAAACCCCACAAAACCTACCATTTTGGAGATGGTCTGACCCATCTGTCTAGCATTGCAATATGGCCCCTGTCAAAGTTCTCCAGATCCTTTCACTTGCCCATTTTTCCTGCTTCCAACACAACAACTTCAAGAATTGACTGTTCCCTTGTCGAATATATAATGGCTCCCTTGACAGGTGCTATTGTAATGAGATAATTAATGTTATTCACTTCACCTATCAGTGATTCAAATGTTATGATTGATCAGTCCATACAGGCAAACAGTAGACCAACTACGAACAGGTCATTTGTGCAAGGCCCAGATACTATTACATATTTTCCTCTCATGTGGGTATTCATAAGGTCTTGATCTGCAGGAAAAGCTTCTGAGTGACCTGAAGCCGTCACAGTGCGCAAAACTGAATGGTTCCGCGAAACAAGCTTTGAAGAAGGCAGCTTTTCAAAAGAGTGCGTAAGATGGCCAGAAGGATAGAGGCTAATGACAGATTTTTGGCAAGATACCCTTTTTATGCTTCCCTGAAAAAATCACAGAGACCATTATAAACACTTGAAGAAGGAAACATCGTTTTTAGATAAGGATGCGGAATGTGGGTTTGAGAAACTAAACAAATGCATCATGCCATGCTCTGTGTGGTATCGCTGAAACAATACACCCATTCTTTCAGCGCTGCCTCACGGATCTTTATTGACTTCCACAAAAACAGCTCAGAATGCACCTGCACTTCTATTGTTAAAAAGCTGTTTTGTCACAATTTATCAAGGGTATGAATAACTGTGGAGGCCACTGCTAAGTTATTCTACGCTCAGAAACCTATATTTTAATTTTATTTTTGCCAGATTAACAGACAGTTTACCGCAGGCAAACATGAATTATGAATGTGAAAATGAGGGGCCTGCCCGCACAAAAATGTATTCTTCTGAAAGTTTAATGGTATGGAAAAATACAAAAGAACTGAGAAATGGGTTGTAACTGCTTGGTTTTAAGAATAAAATTTGCCTACTGGGAAATCATATAGCAATTCACATACCCATCTTCAGAAAGAAAGCAGATACCTAGGCTATCCTATAATAAGGTGATATCCACTTTTGACTGTCTTTGGCACAAGAATGAGCATTGAAGGAAAGACAAATCTTTCCATTGCCGAACTCCCGGTTTGTGACACATACAGTTCCTTAGAATCCTTACAAATATTAGTTTTGCTGCACATCCATGACTGTAAGTAGCATTAAAAGTATCTGTGGAAATTCATGTGTAAATACTTGACTATCGTCTTCAGCTTCCCAAACTGTGGCCCAGGGGCCTCTGCCAATAAGAGGCGTCAACCATGCAACATTGTTTGATAAAATTTTCAGCATTATTATTGGCCACTGAGTGACTCAATCATAATACATTTGGCTGTTGGATGGTTAACTGATCAAATTGATGCAATGGGTCCTCATAGACCCAGTCATTAATAAAACAGTGTGACTGGGATTTTGAGGGTTTTTTTCTGAAGGAAAAAGGGACAGTATGTGTCCAAAACAGGAAATATTAAAATCAATGACGACTGCCATTGCCAGCTGTTCAGCCATTGCCTGAAATAGAAAGCAACGGCATAAAAAGCTACACATTTTCTCGCGAAAATGTACACCTGTCCAGAAACGTTCTCAATCTTACCTTCAGTTAAAATGAGAGGTCAGACTACAGCGGTATTCTTTTCGGAACCGGTGCTTGAACCACGGCCCAAAATAACAGTGGAGAGCTGGGGGAAGCTTGTGCACCCTCCCAGCTGAACACTCCCAGCATTCTCAGCGCTGATTTCCCGCCAATGCACAGAGCATGTCTCCCCGCTTCTCTCCCTGCAAATAGGTCTCTGCAGTCAAGTTTTCTAGCCAAGGTGACCTATTTAGCACAACTGTATGCTTAGCTCTGATTTTCTCCTGCCCTAATTGCAGTTCTTTGGGTATAAAAATAGCTGCCAGCTTCAAGAAAGGGCACCATTTTTTGCCTCTGAAGTTTTAGCTATAGATTATCATGATCCTATGTATACAACAAACAAACTTTAAGGCTTTGTTATAAACCACAGTCAAAAACAGACCAGACTGAGATACAATTCAGATATTTGATAAAGATGCAACATGGTGGTGGTTGTTTTTAATCATTGTACTGGTCTGAGTATTAAATCATTACATTTTTACTTACTTAACTCTTGTCACAGTACAGGTACACCTCACATTGTTGGTTGTTACATAAATTATGCATTCAAAGTCAGCACGCAAACACCCTATTTCGATGCCTTAATCAAATGACTCAGTTTCCACCTAAATAGATGTGTGACCTGCCCCTAATGTGCACTGGCTGTCCTTGAAATACCCAGGCAAAAAAAACCTTAAAATCTTAAATTAAATAGCTATAGACCTTAAACCTTAGACCATATCCCTTCAATAAGCAAAAATTGCTATTGGCGTTTCGTACCCCTCACACAAACACAATGGTTTAATAAACAGAAGATATGCAGTAATTGATATATGATGATGATATATGATGGTGATATATGATGATGATATATGATGGTTGTCCTGTGCTGCCCGACATGTCCGCTTGACCCTCCTGTCCCCCACGCCTGTTGCCTGTCACCCCTCGTGAGTCTTTGTATTTAAGTACCTGCTTGTCTCGCCGGCCCCAGTCCTGTCATTGACGTTGTTCCTCCTGTCTGCCTGTGTCCTTCCCCATACTCATCTACTTGCTTTGACCCCCCTCAGTCTCATTTGTTTCCCTGCTCTTGTTCAGTTCAATAAACCCCTTTTTGTGCACCAAACGCCTTTGCTTCCTTCATCTTGCATTACCATGACATGGTGATGATGAAATATGATCATAAAAGGAAAAATATTCTGTATTGGATGCCCACATACATACACAAATATATGTGTACACAAAATTAAAAAATGGCTATTTATGCTATCACGTAAAGGTAATGTGGGTCAGTACTGTCCTACAACTACAACTGTGAAATAATAATTTTAAAATCATGATATGTAACGAGCTAAAAGACAAAGGTGGTTAAGGACAAGTATTCAACCTGAACTGTTTTCAATGAAACATTTAGCTGTGTGGCCATCCTGGGTTGTTCCTTGCCTTGCACCCATAGCCTATGGGACAGGATCCTGACCCTCCAGCAACACTGAATAGGACAAGCGGTTACAGAAAATGAATGGGTGGCATTTAGCTGTGTGTGTGTGTGTCTATATATATACACACACACACACATATATGGACAAGGAGTGCCCCCCGCTGGAGGGCCAATTCTGCATGCAGCCGGGTTTGAGCCCGGCTCCGGTACCTTCTGGATCAGACAGCAGAGTGCTGCCGGGTTTGAGCCCGGCTCCGGTACCTTCTGCATCAGACAGCAGAGTGCTGCCGGGTTTGAGCCTGGCTCCGGTACCTTCTGGATCAGTCAGCAGAGTGCTGCCGGGTTTGAGCCTGGCTCTGGTACCTTCTGCATCAGACAGCAGAGTGCTGCCGGGTTTAAGCCTGGCTCCGGTACCTTCTGCATCAGACAGCAGAGTGCTGCCGGGTTTGAGCCCGGCTCCGGTACCTTCTGGATCAGTCAGCAGAGTGGTGCCAGGTTTGAGCCTGGCTCCGGTACCTTCTGGATCAGACAGCAGAGTGCTGCCGGGTTTGAGCCCGGCTCCGGTACCTTCTGCATCAGACAGCAGAGTGCTGCCGGGTTTGAGCCTGGCTCCGGTACCTTCTGCATCAGACATCAGAGTGCTGCCGGGTTTGAGCCCGGCTCCGGTACCTTCTGCATCAGACATCAGAGTGCACTCATTGAGGACCATTTACCAGCGAGAACAGGTTTAAGTAACATTTCTGTACATTATTTTTGCACATTAACTGTGCATTTCTCTCATGACAGCAGCTCACCCTGAAATAATGGTTCACACAAAGATGGGAAAGTGAGAGTACAAGCCACACCGATCAGAGATCAGAAATCTCACTCACTCGTCACTCTCGATTCTCACTTCCAACAATTTTTCAACAGCCATATACTCATCATAGGTCAGACATCCTCTCATTTATGATTTCATGGGATGTTAGCAAAAATCATGACTGGCAAATTCCTGTCTTTGATGGAATTTAGAATTATTAAGAACTAAAAATACCAATTATTAATAATAATTATTAGAATAATATGGATTCACAGAAGAAGATCAATGTACAATATTACTATTGTCCTCAATTACTTCCACACTTTTATTCTTGGAGTTATGTAGACTATGATTTAATATGATTTCTGATAAACCAAAAAATCATTGCCTACAGAATATTATTATCAGTTGGGGAGGGGTGTCTCAAATTCAGTTTGGTCTCCATGCTTGAAGAACACTTGCAAACCATTGTTGCACAGGAAATATTTCAAGCATGGTGATCTGCTTTTACATGGTGACACACAGGCTGCACTGTAAGGGGCAGTAACTGAAGATCCTGCCATTTATCTAAGAACCTAAGTTTTGGATGGTGACTCTGAATGGACGTCCAACAAATGGAAACCACTGGGGGCCAAAATGACCATATTATCTAAGATCAAGCAGCTTTTATACCCGGACTATTAACTGATCTTCAGTAGACAAATGGAATATAGAAATTGGGTAAAGGTCTACTGTGAAACACTGGCAAACGTCCCTCTGCACTGGAGAAAAGAATGAATATTAAAATAATGTCACAATTGAGACAGTGGGTTCGTAAAGCTTTTAAGCTGTTTCAGAGCAATAAGATGTATTCTCAGCTAAACGAACACACCTTTTATGTTCAATGATAATGAAATATCTGACGGGTATACTTTTATAATGCTGCTGGCTATCTTTGACTGAAAACAACTTAAAAGTTCCTACCTGATTATACCGCTAATTGTTTATACTGGAGCAGTTCAACTTAAATACCTTAAATACCTTAAGTACTACAGAAGGGCACTGTCTGTGATCAGAGCCAACAAACCTATAGGTCCATATGATTAACCATCATACAACCTGGGGAACACTTACATCTTCATATCTCTATAAATAACACACACACACAAATAAATAAAAAGTAGGATCAGGAGTTAAAGGGACACTAATGCTCCCCTCACAGATCCATAACTAGGCTGATTAGATCAATGAATTGATCATTTTCCTCCTCAGATGGCAAATAATAATAAAATAAAGTTTTCCATCTATCTTTCATCATCATCTCCTCGGCATCTGGGAAGCTAATCTCGTAGCATCTGGGGAGCATTTTACAGCCTTTTAATAGTTCAAAAATAAAATTAGCTTGTGATGAACATCAATATAAATAGCAATGGAAAATTATCACGTTGGAAACATTCAGGCGCAATTTCTCCACTATGTTTGCATTCACAGTTGTCTACTGGAAAGTGAAAAATCCAAATTTTCAATTAACTCAAAGCTGATACCCACTCAAGATGTGCTGTGGCTGCTCTTATTGTGAAAGTGAGCTAAGAGGAAAACCTCAGATTGAGAATGACAATCTAATTGAACTGCTTTACAAAATAAAAGCTTCACACTGCCGTGTCAGCACAGACTTAACGCAAACAGTATTCCATCAAAGAAGCAGAGCTTCACCCCAGGTTACGAAGAAGTTACGAAGATCTTAGTATGGTATACCTAACAACAAACATCATAGCCTAGCCTAGCCTACCTTAAACACATGCTTAGAACATTTACAATAGCCTACAGTTTGGCAAAATCATTAACACAAAGCCTATCTTATAATAAAAATGCTGAACATCTCATGTAATTTATTGAATAATGTACTGAAATTGAAAAACATTTACTCATCATAATGTTGAAATATTGTAACATGGACCACAGTAAGTCAGGGAGCGTTTGTACTGTTTTAAGGCTCCAGGCCTGTCCAGCAACCCTGCCCAGGATAAGTGGTTGAAGATGCATGAAATTATGTACATATGTAAGTATTTATGGATGGATGGATGCAATAATAGCTGAAAAAACAAAGCTCAAGGAAAGATGGAAGAAAATGCCGAAGATCTCTATTGCAAAGACGTCAGCAAGATATGTTTAATGAGATCAGATACATGAAATGGCCCTCATAATGGACAGATGCAAGAGAAGGACTGATGATTATTATATACAACAGGGTTCTTCAAATATGGACCTCAATTCCAAATCCAGGCCTTGTTTTCAGTTCTCCCAGGTAGTGAGTTTAATAATTACTCATTCTGATTGGTCAGGCGCTTCACCAACCTGACTGACAGGTAAAAAAAGGCTGGAAAACCAGCAGTGCTCGGACCTTGAGGAATGTGATTTGAATAACCCTGCTATACAATGTTACGTTGCCAGATTCAGCACATTGCCCGACTACGGTGGGCATTATACAGTCCTGTGGCTGCAAGGCGGAAGACGTCTCAGTAGTGGTGCATAAAGGTAGGATGAGTCAATACCAAAAGGTACTTGAAGACAGCACTGTGAAGGGGTTAGCAGCATTGCCATTAATCACTCTCCAGCAAGTACCACCAGGTCCAGGATCAGCACTGGACCAGCGCCATCCCTCTTGACCAACTGGTTCTGTTACCTTGCATCCTCAGTTGACCGCAGCATAGAAAAATTATGATACTTGCTATGAAGTGGTGGAATATATCACCAGTAGGCTGCCGCACACTCTGAACGCCTTCACAGATCCAGTACTTACTGATGTTAAACTACATTTCATTCTCACAGCAAGTCCTGTATAAGCCTCTCGTGTTTCCATTCATCTCCATTGTCAACACACCTAACAATGAAGGAATCATCAGAGAATTGGTGAATTGTACTTGAAGTCAGAGGATAAACAGAAACGCAGACAACATCCCCAGACACCAGCCTCTCTGGAACACAGAGCAGAAGACCACAATGCTTGGAAAAGCTATAGGGAAGAGAGGACCAGACATCCATCCAGACATGGATGGACACAATTATTACAGTAATGAAAATGGAAGCCTGAAGGACCAGACTAATGAAGAATGTCATTTATATGGTAACTAGGAGTGGACACCAAACACGCCTAATGATGATAATACAGAGTCAATGTTATTACATTATCTGCTAGTTTAGAACAGTGACACCGCTAGAGATTTGGGGCCTCAAGAACGCACATCATATTGGGCCCCCACCTCAAACCAATCCAATCATGTCACTCAGGGGCCCTTGGAAGCATGCTAACATTCCCCTCCCCATTTACGGCACCCTTGTTTCAGACACTCCTAGACCTTCAGTAATAACAAGGGCCAGTTTAACAAGGAATTAATGTGCAAACACAATGTGCATAAAACTGGAACATCAGGGATGAATGATTCAAAAGCGCTATGGCAAGCACAGTACTGTCACACTACACTAAAGTCTGGCCAGTGTAGGTGGCTGCGAGTGAAGGGTAAACGAAGGGCACCTGCCCCTTGACCCGGGTCCAGTCTAAATTTAATACTGTAACTGAGGAGCTGGGAGGCTCAGCTGATCGAGGCCCAGGGCACAGCGCCTGCTACTCCCAGTTTTGTTTTGTGACACAGTGTCTTCATAGTGAGCTAAGAACAGATGGCTTGCTCCACAGCCTCCAGCCTCACTGAGCTGCACAGGAGAAGCTCGGCTGCCACACAGTAGGGGCAGATTTTGACGTGGATATATCCCTCCATCTATCCACTTTCGATACCTCTTATCCAACTGTGGCCACGGTGATCCAGGGCCTATCCTGGGAAACACAGAGTGCAAGCCAGGACAGAATGCCAGGACACTCTCTCTGTCTCTCTCTCTCTCACATACACACACACACACACACACATACCAAATTAAGCTATTTAGGCTTAAATGCATATCTCCGGATTAAGACCAAGCCAAAACAAAAACATAGTGAACATGAAAGTCCACACACACAGCCTGGATTTAAACTCTAAAGGTGTTAGTAGGCTATTGATGGACCTCCTCTGCAAGATGGACCTCCTCTGCAGGATGGGCCTCTCATAGTTGGCATAAGAAGAAGGCTGATATTTAGTTTTGTCTAAATGTTTTTTAAATCAATATAAAATCAATATCATTCCCAACCTGAGTACGAGAAATAAAACAACTTCTCTGGTTTCAATGATTTTCTAATGTCCTTTACCCTTACCTGTTGCTCTCAATTCCAGTTATAATCCTCTTTGACCCACAAGGTGAGTCTTCGACACAAAGCAAGTCTTACCTACAACAACTTGGTTGAAAAAGTGAAATATAAAATATAGCCAGAGTGCTGATCAAATCATCTTATCCCTACATCATACATTAAAACAAACACAAAACCCATAGTGTTTATTGATTTTGGGCATTTCAGAATGACATCAATTTAATGTAATATATGACTCCTTACTGCAGTCCAGCGATACTAAAACTGGAAAATACACAAAAAGTTAGCAGTAATAAAGTTTTGGCCGTTTTTGTTGTTTTAAAAAAGTGCCTTATGGCAACATTCTCAAGGTCAGAACGTAGAAGGACACTTACACTGTTAGTGACACTCACACACACAGATCCCACTCTGTGCCACTAAAGTAAATCAGGTCAGAATCTAATATTACTGTTCACACAAAGGAGACCACCGTGCTGGCGTGATATTCCGGAAGGCGCCTCGGGTCACTGATTGTGCTTATTGTATCCTGTGTCACCTGTTTTTCTCCCAATGGTGCCCCACAGTTCCATGCTGAAGGAAACATCAGGTAGCCTTAAAATGAAGAAGTGCCGCTTGTTTCTCATCAAAGTACTGCTGATATCACTTCCTGCAAACATCCACCAAAATTCATGACTTCCAGAAAGCCCCCGAAGAAATTATGAAGCAATGACATCAAGGTGACTTCACCAAGGAAGGCATGATATAAAATTCTGACCAGTGACATCTGCATTTAAAGTGAAACTTTGAATGCCAGAAGCTCAAAGTTACCTGAGTATCCCAGTACACAACTGAGAACTAAAGAATCATCATAAGACTCTGTATTCGCTAATACATGAAAGTTCTTGAACAAAGAGCTAGTCTTTGATGGCCTGAACACGTTAGTAATTTCCCTATACTGACCAAGATACGGGCCTGAAATATGAATTGGTGGATGGAAGGATGAATGGATTCTGTTAGTCCAGATATATGCAGTTAGGGTATAACTGGCCATGGTGTCCCTAGTTTGATAATAGTGTGTGTGTGTGCAGATTATGTTTATATTACATACAATAAAAACCTGTTATTTTGATGTTGTGGGGACCATTTTTCAGGTACCTACAAAGATTAGTGAATGCAATAAAAACCTAAAACTGGCAAAATTTTGTTTGGTTACATATGTTTAGGTTAGGGCTGGGTAGGGGTTAAGGTCGTCCTGATAGGGTTAGTTTTCCCCCATAGAAATGAATGGAGAGTCCCCATAAAGATATAATTACAAACCTCTGTGTGTGAGTGTGTCTGTGTAAGTGTGTTTGTGCACACACTGCCACGCACTGGCATCTCATTCAAGGTGAGACTGCCCCCACCCCCCCTCCCCCCAGAACCCTGAACATTATAAGCAAGATAGCAGGATGGGTCCTTTGCTGCTAATCAGCGAATGGCCTTAAAAGGCGATGTGTAAACTACACACTGAGCTTGTCATATTGGTGCAACAGTGTTGTCATAGAAACCTGAACAAGAACCAACACGTCTCAGGGCAACACAGTGAGCATTCAGCACTCATTCCACATTGTTGCAGAACATGGTAGAACCGCGTAATGTCAGAAACAGTGGACGGATTCGTCTTTCTTATGAATCGAGAATATGGGTAGAATTTACAGAATATTTTGCTAATTCTGAAGCTGTTTAAACCACTACCACTCAGATGATACAGTACAGTGCAAAAGCCTAAACAAACAAAGAAAATCATATATAAATTATATTTATATTGGTTTAAAACTATGACTTTATATCTATTGAAGTGTGTCAGCCCAGCCATTTCAAACCGACCCTGAACTCTCCCCATTACCTGTGGCTACCGTCCAGTCCATCCATGCATTTGTTGAACTCACCCACTTCTACACCTTGTTTAGGTAATCAGAACCTCAAGACGTTCATTCTCTAAGTAAGTTAAGTTATCTATCTAAATATTTATTTACTAAGAGAATGGCTGAGGAGCCCTGAGGAGATGCCAGGGAGCAAGAACTGTAATCTTCTAGCCCCCCAACAAGATATCAGGAATGTTTCGGAGAAAATAAGGTTTACATTTACATTTTATCGCGGTTTATTTGTTTATAATTTAAAGTTAATATGTGTTTTATCTGAACAAATACTACTACACCACTTAAATAAAAATTTCCTTTGGCTGTTTAAGACTTTTGCCCAGGACTGTACATACATATTTACCCTCAAAGCACACACTACAGCAAATTTTGTCTTAAATTAGTCAAGAACTTGGACATAAAGGTTATTGGTATATTCACTTTGTATATTGATGTGTTGTATTACATATTGCTTGGTCGCTTTATTTTCTGCCGCTATATGGGAAGTGTAGTACCCTTAAGAGAGACAGGTTTAAATGACGCCCATTATAGCTGTGAACTTCACTGATAAACTTTTCGAAGAAGATAAAGATGCAGACCATGTGTGGTCTCATGGTTGGTGTTCCTACCAATTACATTCTCTGTATGAGGTGAAAATAAGGTAAAATATGGTAAAAATACGGTAGCTCGGTCAGGGGCAATGTTGCCTCACAATGCTGTCTGTGTGTGTGTGTTTGTAAGATCTCCCCACCTCATGTGGGTTTATTCTGGGTCCTAAGGTTCCCTCCTGCAGTACACAGACATGCAGCTCAGCTAATGGACAGGTATAAATTGTAGGTACTGATCAGAGCCACTATCTTACCTTGTGCCTGCACTTCAGGACAACACCATAGGCTCCTTGGGGGAAAAAAGAGAAAAAATGATAAAACATCTTAGTTAAGAGGACACACACAGTCAACTACAAGACAAGTGTAGATCACTAAATGGTAACCAGTGGCTGAAGTGGACCGGTACTCATTGCTATGCAGTACCAGCACCACTTTGTTTTTCTATTCAGAGTACTGGTACCTCTCAGTATCTGCAGGTACTGAATAATAAGGGGAGTACCAGCACCTGGTGCTGAATAACAAGAGGAGTACCCGCACCTAGTACCGAATAACAAGGGGAGGACTGGCACCTGTTACTGGATAACAAGGGGAGTACTAGCACCTGTTACTGGATAACAAGGGGAGTACCCGCACCTGTTACTGGATAACAAGGGGAGTACTGGCACCTGTTACTGGATAACAAGGGGAGGACTGGCACCTGTTACTGGATAACAATGGGAGTACCCGCACCTGTTACTGGATAACAAGAGGAGTACCCACACCTGTTACTGGATAACAAGAGGAGTACCCACACCTGTTACTGGATAACAAGGGGAGGACTGGCACCTGTTATTGGATAACAAAGGACGGACTGGCACCTGTTACTAGATAACAAGGAGAGTAGAGGCACTAGGTACTGAATATCAAGGGGAGTACCAGCACTAGGTACTGAACAAAAAGGGGAGTACCAGCACCAGGTACTGAATATCAAGGGAAGTACCAGCACTAGGTACTGAATAACAAGGGGAGTACTGGCACCTGGTACTCAGTAACAAGGGGAGTACTGGCACCTGGTACTCAGTAACAAGGGGAGTTCCGAAACCTGGTAATGAATAACAAAGGGCGTACCGGCATTTGGTAATGAATAACAAGAGGCATACCGGAACCTGGTACTGGATAACAAGAGGAGTACCAGAACCTGGTACTGAATAACATGGGGAGTACCTGCACCTGGAACTGAATGACAATAGGAGTACCAGCACTAGGTACTGAATAAGAAGGGGAGTACCAGCACTAAGTACTGAATAACAAGGGCAGGACTGGCACCTGGTATGGAATAACATGGGGAGGACAGGCACTAGGTACTGAATAATAAGGAGAATATTCACATCCCTTTTTCCCCACTTCAGACACTGGTGGTAACCAAATTAGTTGAGTGACAAGAGAGATATAAGCTAATATGGGGCCAGTATCATAAAGCAGGATCTCTTGCTTAGCCGGATAACTTCAGATTTAAGGTATTCCATATTAAATGGATTTTATCTTCATTCATTTACATTTAGGGCCGACTACCTTAAATCCGATAAGTTATTTTGTTAAGCCTCGTGATACGGGCCCTTGTTCTGGCCCAAACAACACTAAAAATTGATGAAGCCACAGCTTCTTGCCTGGATATGTTCAGTCCAGTAAAGTCATTATCAGCAGCACATTAATCCCTTTTTCACATCCACGCTATTTACACATTTTTCTTGCAACCACTGACACTGCATTCAACACATCTATTTATGGCTGCCATCACAGTTCTTCTGTGGCGAAAATTTACGAGTTCAACAATCCCAAATTCTGATCCACTTTTTTTTGTCTGAGTTGTTTGTTCGAAAATGTGGAAGAATTATCTAAATATACATCTAGTCTGTGCAATTTATAGAAAAATGCATGTAAATATGAAAAAAAAAGAGAATATGAGACTCCATATATGCACCTGGAATAGGTGGGATAGCTGCTGTTTCAGTGGCTCCAGGGTCTGTGTCCATGATTGAAATCCAAATTGCTCCAGACACTGACTGACACTGCAATCTCAACTGTATTGTGCTTTTGGATCAAAGCAACTGCTAAATTCCTAAGACACTGCAGTTCCTGGATCCGAAAGTGCAGGACAAACCTGTTTTCGAAGCTGAAAAAAGCATGTGGACTCTGGCCTGTCAGTACACCTATGAAAGGCAGCAGTCTCTCCCCTGATCAATATGGACTGTTGATTTAGTTACCGAGGTCCATGAAAAGAATCAATGTTGGTGTACAATGAGGCGCTCCACTTTTGGGCTGAAAGGAAGTTTGCCGAGTTCACCGAATGCCCTTTGCTCGGGGAAACTTGAAACTGAAAAGCCTCCTTGCTTTGTAAAACTGCATTTGCAGTCAGGTTAGGTGGGATCCCATCATCGTTCCATTAGGACAGTGTTTCCTGATCCAGTTCGCAGGGAGCCACAGGCAGCAAAAAAGTGGACTGCCAGGTAGGGAGTGCAGAGGAAGCAAAAACATGGACTGACTTCGGATCCCCAAGGACTGGATTGGGAAATGCTGCATTAGGGGTAACACCCTGTTCATCTCACAGCTTCTCTGGGTTATTGTCACCTCAGTTAATTCAGTTTCAGAGTCAAACAGTAAGTCCCAATTTGACTAACAACTAGAAACTGTCAAATCACTGACCTCATTTAATATGTGATTCTATTAATGATTAATATTATTAATATTAGCTTTGAAGGGAAGGATGGAGCGGGAGATCGACAGGCGGATCGGTGCGGCGTCAGCAGTGATGCGGGCCCTGCATCGGTCTGTC
>JABFEB020000035.1:14728168-14739627 GCA_019775895.2 Stomatorhinus ivindoensis | reverse complement strand
GCGATTTTTGCGACTTGCTAATCGCGTTTGTTTCAAATCGTGATTTCGATTTGAAATCGATTAATCGTGCAGCCCTACTTTGATGGCACCGACCGAAATGCTCCAATCCTGTCGGATTGAAAAATTTGTTTTTCAGTGACAAATTCTGATATCCTATCTCTATGGAACGCCATGAGGATTAAAACCCCATGTTAAATTTGTACATCTTAAGTATGTTGTAAAAGTATGTAAGGTCACATTTAATGTCTTAAGACAAAATTTGAGTGCTACCACTTCATCAGTTTTTGAGGGGTATCCGTGTATGCAATCATTATAAAAAGAGAATGTTGTTCTCCACCCGTATGCAAAACACATTCCTGTGCACACTGTTTATAGTGATCAGTTACACTGATCAACCACTTGTATGGATGAAAAACTTTGGGACCGAATCGTTCCTATACAAATTCTGTTTGGCCACCCCTGCTATGAGCAAATGTTATCCGCAAAAGGCCGGTGTGTATGCGGGTTTTCATTGCAACTCCCTAATTAGATTACCAGTTAGAGGACTGATTGGCTGAAGAGTCCTCACACCTGGGTTTGAACAGCTGACCTACAGGTTATCCCAAAAACCTGCATACACACTGGCCCTTTGAGGATAAGATTGGCCACCGCTGGCTTATAGTATTCAAGTAGTGCCAAAAATGAGCCACCAAGATGCAGTGGTGGAACTACAATCAGCCCTTTTTTATGTACAGTACTGTATTGTAGCATATTTGAATTATGCACAGTTCAATAATTTGTACAGTACTGTAATGTGAACAGCATTTGAAACAGCTGTACTGTATTTTGACAGTCAATAAAATTCAATAAATAGTGATGCAGTATGATTTTTTTTTAACCTTCATTTAATATACAAATATCAATTTTATTGTAATCTGTCCTGAGACATAAAGAAAAAAATCTGTTATAATGACGATGACTTTATAGTGATCACAGATACGTGATAACGGTTTCCACTATAGTATATTTAAACATATATTTGACATATGTCTGCAATATGTATCACATAAATATTAAAAATCAGCCATTTTGCATATACTTTTGATGCATGCACATTTCTTGTGGTTATTTTGTGCTCTGCTCAGCCACCAGAGTTCAAAATTACCAGCACAAATGGACTGATCCACATCTGTGGAAATGTGTACATATGCTAATAAGCAGGTAGCATGCTTATGTAAAGATATCGCTGGTGATTGGCTGTCTAGCGTGACATTGCACAAACATGTCAAGTCAGCCAGAGGAAAACATATGTTCAGAGACAAACTTGTGAACTGGTTCACATGTGTTTGTGCAGTCATATTTGTCGCATAGTGTAAAAAAATACCTAAGCAATCAAAAGTGTCGTTTCACAGGGTTCCAGGCTCCGACCGTTTTGGCGCGTTCTGTGACTCATTTTGGTGCACCAGTAAGACTTGCAAATATGCCACTCTTTTATGCCTAGATATGTGTCCCATGTACTGTGTCCCAAAACACCTGGAGAGCGTGTTTGTGTGTGTGTGTGTGAGAGAGCGAGCAAGATCGTAATTCAGTACGATTCAGTTCCGCGGAGGCACTACTGATTGCTTGACTACAAGCACTGGTGCTATGATGGAAGTCATGGACGTGTAGGAAAAAAAGAGTACATGGAATTATTTTTGTACCTCAATAAGATTGAATACCTTTTGCCTGTTTTTCCAGCCGGTGCCAGCAGTGAAACGTGTCAGCACCTATTAGCGGGATAATGTTACATCATATCTTGTTCTGTGGAATATGAAAGATCGATCTGCTGGCCAGATTTATTTATGAATTGAAATCAAGGTATTGTTCTGGTACTGCTACTGAGAAATTTTTGTACAATGTTCAGCACCAGCAAATAGTGCAGCAATTTTGGAATAATTTTCCTCAGCATAGAATTGTGAAGAATTTGGGAACTTCATCATCTGGCGGTACATAATATCATTAAAAGATTCAGAGAATCCAGAGAAATCTATGTATGCAAGGGACAAGGCCAAAAACCAATACTGGATAGCTGTGATCTTTGGGTCCTCAGGCAGAACTGCATTAAAAAGAAACAAGAATCTATAGTGGAAATCACTGCATTGGCTGCATTGTCTGTGATCCACAAATGCAGGATGAATCTGTACTGTTCTATGCAAAGAAACCATATCTAAACATGATCCAGAAACCCTGCAGATGTCTGGGCCCAAGCTCATTTACGTTGGAATGAGGCAAAATAGCAAACTCTCCTGTGGTCTGATGAATCAAAATTTTAAATTCTTTTTGGAATTCATGAATGCCGCATTCTCAAGGCTAAAGAGGAAAAGGTGTGACGCATCCGTGACGGTTTTCATTAGTGCATTAATGCCCATGTCTTGCGTAGCTTGCACATCTCTGAAGGAACCGTTAAGGCTGAACATAGAGTATGGGTCCTAAACTGGCCTGCCTGCAGTCACATCGAACACATTTGGAGCATCATGATTTGAAAATATGGCAGTGGAGACCCTGAACTGCTGAGAAGTGGAGATCCTATATCAGGCAAGAATGGGACATCAAAACTACAGCAATCGGTCTCCTTAGTTCCCAAACGTTTACAGAGTGTTAAACGAAGAGGTGATGCAACAATGTTAAACATGCCCCTCCCCCAACTTTTTTGAAATATGTTGCTGGCATCAAATTGAAATTGAGCATATATTTGTCATAAAATAATAACATTTCTAGGTTTCAACATTTGATGTGTTTGCTCTATTTTCAATTAAATATGGGTTCATACAATTTGTAAATCATTGCATTCTGTTTTCGTTTTGATTTAAGTGCCCCAGCTTTTGAAAAAGCTGTGTGTGTGTGTGTGTGTGTGTGTGTGTGTGCGTGTGTCTGTGCGTTCGTGCATGTGTGCGTGTGAACACACTTGTACTAAATTCATGAACATGGTCTCGTTTAAATCCTCACAGTTACAAAATATTAACAGATCATAAACCTATTTATAAAGCTGTTACTTAAATACTTTTACTGTAGAGCTGTCTGTGATTACTTGATTTTTAAACTCGATTAATCTTATGAAAAAGCATGGATTTGTAGTTTTCCTTTTTAATTGCTCAAAAATTTTATGGAAGGAAGAGCGCATTGCTGATGAGGGTCCAAATGAATAATTTCTCTCAAACTTAGCACCTGGTCTATGAGTGGGTCCAGTTTATCGAAGTTTCTCATTTTCTTATTGATGAAATTTAATGTCATAAGTCGACAGACAATCTAATTTTTATTGCCTAGCCCTGTTTCTTTGTATGTGCTTATTTACTATACTAATAAAACAATCCATACATTTGCATATGGATTGGTTAATGTATTGGTATCGGTCACCATTCATTGAAAATCAAGATATTGGCCAAGATTAACACGGTTACCAATATTTATTTATGCTTTGTCAGTATTAAAAATGAGCACCACTGAAGGCATAACTACTTAAATAATGGTGATGATCACATTGGATGATGAACCACTCTCCGTTGTGCAAGGCTTGGGAATTTCTCACCACTTGGGAGTAGGGTTCCCACTTTCAATCAGAAGACATGGTTGAAATCCGTACACAGCATTTTATTTAGCAATCCGTTGCACCTAAACAAACTTAGAAGAAATCTCAAAATACCATTCCACGAGACCGCGGTATTAGACAAGAATGTATTGGCGCACCAATAGTCTTCCCCAGTTTCTTATTGATAGCTGGGTTAATGTTATGATGAAACTCCATCTGCTCAAGGATGAGAATAAAGACAGGCTTTGGGGGGGATGTGATCAATTTCATTTTATCAAAGTTGGAGCAGTAAGAATTTAAGCTGCTGTGATTTATAATTCACTAGGATTCTGGCCCTCTGTCTGAGGTTGTGTCTTTACGGACCCCACATTTTGTTGGATCACTTTCTGCATATTTTCTGCATGCTCTGCAATAATATAGTTTTTTTTTTGCCCTCTCAGTCTGTGTGGGGATGCAGACTGTAAGGTGGTGTTAACACTTTGTTTCTGTGCTCAGTTCACCAGTGCAGCAACACAGTGTCCCCTCTCATTGCACTTGGCAGAGGCTCTGTCCTGGCCGGCACTAACATGGGCAGAACTCCAGTGAAAGGTAAGTACGATTAGTTTACATAACTGTTACTTTTCTTTAATAAAACTGCACATTTAAGGGCAAGCGCACTATTCCTGTGATGTAGTTAATGCGGTTTTAGGTGTATTTGGAATTTAATAAAATTCTAACATTAATACTGTTAATTATTTAATTCCTGGAAATTGCATTGTTTAGAAATTGATCAAAAAGTTTGAAAAGAGTTGCTTTCTTCTGCAATATGCTTTGCATCTTTTGCACCCATTGGCTTGCACTTGTAGCTTTCAGAAGCCATACCCCTGGGACCCTGCATAAGACATGGATGGATGGATGGACAGACAGATGGATGGATGAATGAATGGATAGATGTTTCTTATGGATCTGTGTTTGTTTCAGACCAAAGAGACAGCCGGAGGGAGAAAGCTGGAAGGAGCTGCTCCTCCACAGAGCCCCCCCCAAATAAAGAATCTGGTAGGTACTGTGGTTGTTTTTCTGTCTGTGTTCCTAAACACAGCTATTAATGGTGCATTTATTCAACTTTGGGTGAAATATGCACCATCATTGGACTTGAGAAGAAAATATACTGGCTAATGTCCAAATAGCAAAATTGTAGTTCAGAGTGCAGATTTGAAGCATCCTGGCCATATTAGTGGTTCCATTCTGCTCTGTGCCAAATTAAACCTGAAATGCCCCCTGTTTTAAGGAGTATTATGATGTCGCTCTGCTGTGTTACATAATAAATGCTGCTTTTAAGTAATATTTTGAGTGACTGCAAATTACAGCGTAGCTCCCTGGTTAATTGCAAAATCTGATGCAGAACACTGCTTAGCACACAAAATTATTACAAACAACGTTCCTCTGACTTTCTCTAACAGAATCTTTTAATTGGGATGACTACCTGAAGGAGACATCATCTTCACCTGCTCCTGCAGATTGCTTTAGACAGGTGTGCGCACAACACCCTGTTCTTAAATCTCCACAGAAGATTGCTCTTCTAATAATTTTCTGGCATTTTGATCCTAATCTAAAATCTCCCCTTTGTGCAAAGTTTTGGAGGTCTTCTGCGATTGTGTTTTTGTTTTAAGCTAATTTTGGCACTTTGCCTATATGTTAAGGCCAGGGTGCCCCCCAGCAATGATTTCAAAACTGGCATGAAGCTTGAGGCCCATGACCCTCGCAACTCCACGTCTGTGTGCATCGCCACGGTAATGGGCATCACGGGCATCAGGCTTCGTTTACGTCTGGATGGCAGCGACAACACCAACGACTTTTGGAGGCTTGTGGATTCCGCTGATATCCAACCTGTTGGTACCTGTGAGAAGAACGGAGACATGCTCCAGCCTCCGCTGGGTACGACTTGTGTTAGAGCATCATGGGAGGAGATGGCAGCTAGATTTCAGGTTTACCTGTGAATGTTGGATATCTTGTGATTGGAGAGCTCAGCCTTTGAGGGCCTTGGTGGGTGGGATTATGGGGTTTTTTTCCACTGTACCAGGTACTGAACTTTTGGTACTTTACTTACGGTACTTTAAGGTGTTGGTTTTCCACTGGCGTAAAAAATAGTACCAGCACTGAATGACATCACAGCCCCAGGCGGGGTATTTTGTAAATTTGAAAAATGGCTGTAGTATGTGAAATGGCTGATGAGGCCCGATATTAATACCAACATCATGTGTTATGCATATGCAGTTCCTGCATCGCTCGTAAGCTAGCTTAAGGTAAGGCTCTTTTGTACTCTCAATTCTATGCGGACATTATAGCGTAGGGGTTACAGTTTTGCTCAAATATTTTTACTTTGTTACTCTATCATAGGAAAAAAATCTGGTTTAGCAATCCTAATTTTTATTCCTTTTATAGATTCTTGTACGTTTTGAAAATCAGTTTAAAGTTTACCTCTGCTGCTTTTGCATGAGCAGTGCATAGGTTCTCCAAGACGATTGTAATCATTTTCACCCTTGCTGTTTAAATCATTCAAAGACGGGCCTGTGAGAATTTATTTATTTATTTATTTATTTATTTTACAAATACCCCAATATTTATTCCAACTAAATCATATTGCTATATAAAAAAAATCACATTGCTAGGATAGCACACTATATGTGTGCTGTATTAGTATATTCAACAAAATACTTTTGAAGGTCTTGTCATACCATGCAGATCTTTTTGTTGTATATCGTCTTATGACCAGGTCATTTATTTTATTTTTTAATTTTTATTCTTTACTTCATTACTTTCTGAGTTTGCAGCTGTTTTCAATATGCCATTTGCATTGTTTTTCAGAGGCTATTTGCATAACTAATCGATAAAGAAACAGTTTCAAGTCCTACCCCAAAGTACTGAAGTACCGCAGCTGGTTTGACACTTTAGGTACTGGAACTGTTCGTACCGGTACTCAACTGGAAGTCAATGGAAAGGCGAAAGTACTGAACGTACCGTACCAAAAGTACCGCGAGTGCCCTATGTTGTAGTTCTGTTAGGCTGGTCCATTGGGGTTCAGGCAGGTAGCAGTTGACAGCAGCTGAGGGAGTTAGTGTGCTGTTTGTCCAGTCCATAGAGATAATCACTGCATAGTTCAATGGATTAGTGTGTACAAGAGTGTTGTGCACTGTGTTTGAAAGGAAACGATGTTTATCCTGCTTCCTCCCTCCCCCCTTTCCAGGTTTCCGAATGAATGCGTCGTCATGGCCCATGTTCCTCCTCCGAACCTTAAACGGAGCTGAAATGGCTCCATCCACTGCTTTTAAAAAGGTTAGAGTTGCTGGGATTTCTCAGTCAGGGGCTGGAGTATGACTCGAGGCTGACAGCAGCTTCCCTGTTTCCTTAGGAGCCATCCCGACCCTCACACAATGGCTTCAAGCCTGGGATGAAGCTAGAAGCTGTGGACAGAAAGAACCCCTACCTGATCTGTCCCGCTACCATCGGGGAGGTCAAGGGCGACGAGGTCTTTGTCACGTTCGATGGCTGGAGGGGCGCCTTCGACTACTGGTGCAAGTACGATTCACGGGACATCTTTCCAGTGGGCTGGTGCTCCATGACCAAGCACAGCCTGCAACCTCCTGGAAACAGCTGTAAGTTGTGTCCAGCAGATGGTGGCAGAGTGCGTACCATGCAGAGTGAATACCCCTGCCACTGTACAAATTTTGTAGTTTGAATTATAGTGCTTTTAATATAGAGCACTTTGTGAGTTTAAGCATTTTACTATGTTATTTTTCCTAGTTTACTCAGTTTTGCCTTTGACTTTGATACAACTTTGTCATCCTTGAATTACTTAAATGTTTTAAAAGCTTACAGTTAAACTAGATTTTCAGGTGATAATTTAGTCTAACCATTATCCAGAGCAGTGAAATCCCTAATTGTAATTTTATTGCTAATGGTTACCATATCGAATGGTGTTGGTTGCTGAGGAGGTTCATTTTAGCTTTGGCTGTGGCAGGGAGCCCCCGCACCGAGTGAAGCGCTCTTATGTTCCAGTGTTCCCTGCTGTTTTGGGGGCTTGGCACTTTTTTCTGCTGCAGACAGAGTCCTCTGGGCTAATCGCTTACTTACTTGATTGCCTCCTCTGGAAAAATTCAGTAATCTGTGTCCTCACACAGGGCTAATGGAGAGCTGCTTGGGTGAGAGACTCTTTTCAATCTGCACTTTAGAGTCATTGCATAAAAAACAGTATGTGTTTACTTTATCGTTTCAGCTTTGAATCTGTTGCCCGTCAGTGCTCACGTGATTGTGCTTTAATGATTTCCAGGAACATGCCGAGTCTCCTTCTCTCTGTGCTTTGTGATTTTGAGAGTTGCAGGGATTTGTGGAAAATAAAAAGGATCGCTAGGTCTTTTCCCACCATAATTTTGTTTATTAATAAATTCGGGATGCATCAATCCCATTTATTTTTTTTGAGAGCGAGTATGCGTACTGATGCTCAGTATCTGATACTTTCTAATGCCACTTAGAGCCGGGAGATGTCTAAAAATAATATACAGTGTTTTAATTTTTAAAAATTAAAATAGGGATTAAAAACATACTTTTAGCCAAAATAATCATAAAAACACAGGAATGGTCAGTTCCCCACCCCCCACCCCATTTTTAAGGTATCGTCGATAGGTTGTCACTTGGTATTTGTTGTTTGTGCCGGTGCATTGTCACAGGTACAAGTACACGAGTGCCAAATCTCACCTGTCATGGATACTCTGTGAGTGGCTGAGAATGCCGTTTGCATTACTGTTACTTTGTGTATTAGAGTGGTTTTCCCATCTAGGGTACAAAGGTATTTAGGCTGTCTGTTTAGTTTTCTTACCCCTAGACCTTATCTGCACCATCTCCCTATAGGTGCATTTTGGCCCTGAGGTCAATGGGCCTGGTTCTGGCTGACACCAAAATTAGCTCCCCACAACCTGACACCTACCGTAGATTGTTTGCCTCAGAGTGAAAGGCGAATATGTGCCGTCACTAGGACAACTCAAACATGAGAGGAAATAGCTGGTTTGCAGTGTAAATCCCAATGGATTTACACTCCTGGTGGAATATTTGTTTGTTATGATGTCTACAGAGTCCAGAAGTGGAATGACCTCAGGCTTATGTTCAGAGCAATAAGACTAATGATTTAAACTGTGTGGACTATTAATATCTCTCTTGTGTATATTTGTACTTGCACACATACCACTTGCCAGGCTGTTCTGTCACTTGGTTTTCAAGGCTTTTCCAGCGGGTTTGTTTTCAAAACCAATTTAAACTATTGTTTGCACTTGTATCATATGTTTGCATGTATTTTCTTTTCTTTTGGGGGTGGGTTAAGTGTTTGAATATGAGAGAGAAGACTGATGTTTTACCTGTGTAGAACTGTAGATAAGTGTTTTGGTTTTTCATGTTCTTTTTTGTGCCGATTCCTGCAGGCATGATTAATGTGGAATAAGAATTTAAACTGTTTCAATGCATCAGACTTTTAAAATACACTCAGCTTGCTTTAGAGGAGATCGTCACTTGTAAGAGTTCAGACTGAGGGATGCTGTTGATGATTAGTCTGTCTCTGTCATCTCGGGAAATGTCGGTGGGTGCTGTGAGACCTTAGTCAAAGACATTGCCTCAGAGAAGATACTTTCTGATCAGGGTCTGTGGCAGCCCCACCTTTAAAAAAAAAAAAAAAAAAAAAGGTGGAGCATCAGAGTTTGAAGCAGCCAGTAGGGTGAGCCAGCTCTGGTTCCACGCCCTCCTGGTTCCACCGCTTATTCAGTACTCTGGCTTGGGGGCTGCTTGTTGCATTTCTGGGATTCTGACTCCTGTTCGGTTTGAGTTGGACCTCTTGAGGATGCTGGGGTGGCTGTGTGCATAGGGCTGACCTCAGTCGTCACATTGTGTGGTCAGTTTCCATCCTGATTCTGTGTTGCTGCTTCTGTTTTGGAAATCTCATTCTCCTGTGTTCGTTTCCTCTAGCTGTGTCTCCACCGAGGATAGTCCATTGTATTTATCTTTTGAGTGAACTTTTTCACTCTCTTAGGATGTTAAATATTCCTGGTGTGAGCATTTCAGATGTTTTTGTTGTGTTTTCTTTTGAACTTGAGTGTCTGGAATCTATATAGGCTGAAATTACCGCATCTAAATGCATAGAAATTATATTCATGAATTTGTATCTTTTTGTAACTTATACTTAAAGTTGTTTTTGTTTTCTTTATTATGGCCAGAGCCTTTTACTTTTCATTTAGGACTTTGTAACATATACGTGTAAACTTGCTCAGTGTGTCTTGCTCTTATCATATAGGGTCTTTAGTCTATATTTGGTTGTAACTTGATCAGATATTGTGGGGGGTTGCAATACTCTTGCAGATGGTAATGTTTAACTGGGATAGTTATGGGTATTTACAGAAATTTCCGTCCAGCCAGACTGAGGCCACGTGGTTGTGATTTGCCACTCTCCTGGGAAGGTTGGGAGCACGCTGCTCCTTGAACTAGACCGTGAGCAGCAGTCTGTGAAATTAAATGCTTGTCTTGAGGACTCTTCACCGAGCTTAGCTACTATCCTAATGGGGAAAAGTTTACCTGCACTGGACTTTACTCTTTGTTCTTTACTATCTGCTGCCAGATCTTTTTTTCTATCCATGGTCACTACTATTTCTTCTCCTGTGACTCCTGTGCATTTACAAATTCTCAGTTTTTCCAGTATAGGAAGGGTCCTGCCAACAAGCTGGAAATATGGTGTCTTCTCTGTTCCTATCTGAGACATCCTGACAGGGCCAAACAAAACAAGCCACTTTATGTAAAGTATCCCAGAAAAACTGGCTAATATGCTCAGGCTAGGTGTTGCATGCGTTAGCTGCGGATGAAATTAAACGACGAAGAATTTGTCCTTATTATCGCCTAGGTGTAAATTCCACAGTTCTGATGCTGACCTTCCTGATGTCACCTGTTCAAGGATGTCCCTGATATCTGTGCAGTAAACCTTCCTGAAAAGCACTATGTTTCTGACATGGTACAGCACACCCATTAAGGCTTGTGCAGCTGTTTCTCCTATGAGTTACTTTTTCCTTGTAAGATGTGAAATCACAACGCATGCGGATCCACAGTGTATTTTTCACTTCTTTTTCACCTCAAGTCACCTCTGAAGTGCTAAACGTCACTTTATTTTAATGTGCCAACAGTGGTGAGCAGGTACCTTTGAATTGCCAATAGCTGATGGAAGGAAGGACTCTTGTGGGTAGTTTGTACAGGAAGATGGCAGGGAAAGCAGCTTATTTATTGAAAACTGTTGCCATCATAATGCAGCGTATTGCAGATAAATGCAAATGCATGTAATAGGGTGGGAGCAGAGGTCATATTAAAAGACTCCCTTTGATGTGCTCCAGTGACATGAACTGATTAATAGTTCCCAAAGTCTTTTGCAAACCAAATGGGTTTTCATTGTCTCTGTTCTTTCAATAGCCAATGAATTTATAAAATAATAATCAAAAGGTAGAAATATCGGTGAAGTTGCCAGGATTCATCAGCTCTGCAGAGGTATTAAGATAACTTTGAGAAGTGTAAACCTTTACACAATTTATGCATGTAATTTTTATTTTTAGGTCAAAGCTTCCATAAAACATATCATTTATAAAAGTCATGAAAGCTGTGCTGAGTAACTGGAGGTTTAATAATTAATATGTAGTCCATTCATAAGGAATGAAACTGACTGATCTGTCATAACATTTCAAAGATTAATTTTGTAACACCTGGGACTATTTATGCATTTGCCCTTTTTAAAATTATAATATACAGTCCCTGACAAAAGTCTTGTCGCTTGGGTACAAATTAATCTGAAGTGCCCTTCAAATATATTACTAATCAAATTTTTTTTACAAGAAATGGCTCATTTTAATCCCAATGGGTTTTG
>JABFEB020000035.1:14689830-14728068 GCA_019775895.2 Stomatorhinus ivindoensis | reverse complement strand
AGGCATGCAGGACTGCTTTCTTTGCTATTCCTGATGACTTCATCAATAAATTGTATGAATCCTTGCCGAACCGCATGCATGCAGTCCTTCAAGCTCATGGAAGTCATGCAAGATATTGAATTTAATTCACTGATCATATGTAACACATTTTTGTATTTGAAGTAAATTATTTGTTCAATTTTCACATTATTTTCTGTAGGCAACAAAACGTTTGTCTTGGCAAAATTTGACCTTTCTGTATTCATTAAATGATAAATCATTTTTTAATTGAAACAAATGTATTTTAGTGCATTAAACATAATTTGGAAGGTTTTAACTTTCATATGAGCTATTTCTGAAACGAATTGATTGATTAAAAGTAAGGTTGATAGTAGGCGTTTCTACAAAATGGATGAGACAGTTTGGTGTTTTGAATATAAACTGATGCTATATGCAGCAGCACTACTGGCAAATCTGTAGTGTAATTTATCCATTTAGTGAACAATGTGCACGTGCCAACTGATAAAATGAGTAGTTACAGTATAGTTCAGGTGACTAGCATTGTTGGTGAAGTAGCCCATCACTGATCACCTCTGTTCTGCGGTACTTGGCTGATACTGTGATAGAATTGGAGGGTTTGATGGTGAGCTTTCTGAAAAGGTGTTTGGTGTACAGATACAGCAGTCCCTTGTTCTCCTGTTTGCACTGTGTAATAATACACTTGGGGTCTGTGTCAGGGACAGAAATGCCTGCAGTAAAAGCGAGGGCCACTGCAGGGGTGGCAGTGAACCCCAGGAAGTTATCAGGTAGCACCAAAAAAAAAAACCCACTAAAATAGACCACAGTAAAATGTCTCCTGTACATATGGTGGAGGAGAATCATGTCTTCAATAAAGGGAGACTATAATTGGCATGTTTTTTGGAAGCTCTGAATAATAATTTTCTTTGAAAATTCCTGTGCGTGTGTTTGTGCTTTTGAGCAATTAGCATGTATTACTTGATGTAGGTTGGGTTATGACCAAAGACCAATAGATAATCCTTCCTCAATTCACTGAAGTCCGTCCATTTTGAATATCAGAGCCGGGTTTGCCATCCGTGGTTGGATCAGATTTCTGGGCAGAATCTGATGAGCTCTGGTAACCAGTGCTAAGTTTTGGGTGGCCAGGGGGGCTCAGAGTGCAGTTAACCAAAGCGATGGTGAAATCTCCGATGGCTTGTTAGAGGCAGTAAGCAGCTCTCGTCTTGCCTGTGACCTTCCCTGATGATGCTTCCCTCCTTTCTGCTCTGCAGTCACCCTGCCAAAGATGCTCTCCACCCCTGTGTCTTCCCCCGCCAAGCCTGCTAGGCGCACCATGCCATCTCTGTACCGCCTGACTGGTCCCCTGCCACCACTGCCCGTCCGTAAGGGGGTGCGGGGACGGCGCCCCAAGAGCCAGACCATCACATTGCTGAAGGCGGCAGTGGCCACAGCACAGAATGGCATGCTGCAGACCCCGGGGGCCTCAGGCTTGTCCTTGGCCCCCAGGCCACACAAAAAAAGGGGCCCGAAACCTGGCAGTAAGGTAGAGATGAACCGGGAATTGTCTTTTTCCACACCATGGAATTTTCTTTTCATCTTTTTCAATTTACTTATTTCCTTATAAATGAACACTGGTGACTTCGGCGAGTCTGCAGTGGAGGCACACCTGCAAAGGCTGATCACATGACTTAACCCCCTCTCCCCAGAGGAAACCACGACCTGTCCAGGCTGCCGTGGCCACACCGACTGCAGCTCCTGAGACGGGAATGTCTGGCACCCATATGTCAGCAAATGTGCCAAATCACCGAAATGTCAGTCCTGGAGTCACCTCTACAGGTACGATACCAGTGTCTTTCCCTGTACCTTCTAAAGGTGCTTTTCTACAGACACTTGTGGTACTTTCCCTTTTCCATTGACTTCCAGTACCTAAAGTACCAAACCAGTTGGGGTACTTTTTTGGTACTTTGTTACTTTGGGGTGGGACTTGTAAAAGCTTTCTTTGTTATACAAAACGTCTGCCTCTGAAACACAATACAACTGTTGTCTTGGAAAAAGTTACAGATTCAGAAATCAATGATTAATGAAGTAAAAAAATAAAACACGAATGCATGGACAAATGAGACCCCAGCCTTAATTGTGATTTGGTTGTAAGAACCAGAAGAACATCTGGATGGCAAGACAAGGAATAAAATGTATTTGTTGTAATATCCTGGGGCTGCATGAAAAATGAAATATGGTGCTGTAATTTTGTTGTAATAAATTTTGTGATATTTATAAAGCAAAAAGGAGTTTCTCACTCTCCCGACAGTGATTTTTAGCAAGGATGAAAATGATCAGAAAGCGCATGCAAACGCTGCGGCAGTAAACTTTATACAGTTTTAACATACAATCTTTAAAATGAACAATCATTTAAAATGCAGTGCTTGCAAATTTCCTGTGACAGAGTAAAAATGTTTTGGTGAAATTTAAATCTCTGGCACTGTAATGTCTTGACAGTATGAAGGCATGGAAAAGCCTTATTTCAGTCTAGCTGAATAGCGATATGAGAATAGCATGTGCATGACGTGCGGTGTTGGTATTAATATCACACATCGTCCACCTCTACATTACTCTCAAACCATTTTTCGAATTCTGTATGGAATTTCCTGTCACATTATGATGCCATTCTGCGGTGGTACCAGTTTTTACATCAGGGGAAACCCTAAAAGCTCACTGTACAGGCTTACAAACCACAAAAGCATGCCTGTAGAGCACCCGTCTATGAGATTATTCAGTTTTCTATTGTTTACCATTATAAAGCTCTCCGGTAAACGTATGACAACTGTCAGTCGAATCACTGCCTGCCTTGACCTTTGCCTTTCTGTTCCCCTCCTACTGGTGGCGCAGTGTGCGTTTATGTGAATAAACGGGGAAGCTGTGGACCACATCTGGATAGAAAACAGACGCAGCAGCTGCCAGACCACTTTGGACCAGGACCTGTCAATACTGTTCTACGACAGACGGTCCAGGCCTGTCTGGACTGTGCCTACCAACCCAAAATCCTGCTGAACTTCCTCAAGTCCGAATCGGAAGGAGGGGAAGTTGTGAAAGGTACTCTGCTCCACAACATGCTCGGATGTGAGTGCTGAGTAAAAGCACCCATGTTCAAGAAGGTCTACACCTCTTCAGGTTTCCTATTGATGTAAGGCCAGCCAGCCAGGCCCCCCCCCCCAAAAAAAATAACAGCTCATTTTTCTTTGTACATATTCAAAGGAAACTATGACCTGGGCTTTAACATGGAACTGACACATGTGTAATACTTTCTTTGGCATTTGTTTGAAACCACTCCTATTACTTTTTCTGGTTTCTAATACGAAGTTTCCTATAAAATACACCCAGCTCTATATATTCCAAAGTAAGGCTTTTTATTATTATTCTAAAATTAAATGAGGTGTAGTTCCATGTTTTTTTTTTTTCTCTCTCTGCTCCAAATGAAATTAATGTGCGTGTCCCTTTGGACTTTAATATTAGGCCAGTATTAATCTGAAAGCTGCAGAAATGTTAGTGTACAGGGTGTCAGCTGTGCTTCTGCTCTGGTGTCCCAGTGCGGGCCGACGCCGGGATCCGCTACGCCCAGCTGCCGTCCGCCAGCAGCCCCGCCTTCGTGCTGCGCTTCCTGGAGAAGCTGTGCCAGCACCTGCACTGCGAGAACCTGTTTAGTAACCAGCCCTTCAGCCCCTGCGGCTCCACAGCTCACCCCGTCTACGACAGGAGCAAATCGGGTGTGGCAGCCGGGCCCTTCACCCTTTGTCTTGCTCGCTCGTTGTTTGTGCTTCACTGTTTATGAATTTGAGCGGTTTTATGATCGTTACGTCAGACATTTAACATTAAGCATGTGACCCTTCTGCACCTCCTGTTAATGTTTGTGGTAACAGTCCAGGCTTTTCGTTTGCTTATGACCTTCTGTACCTGCAGTGAAAGAGGAGACTGGAGAAGCTTTGCTCATTAACCGTGAGACTAAGCGACTCCCTCGGGATTCTCCCCCCTACACAACTCCTCTGTCCCCCAAACTACTCCACACAGAGGCCCACCCCTCTGAAGGTAACCACCCCCATGCCAATGTATGATGATGCAGTCACAGACTACAGAGACCCAGCACAGACTAATATGATCACATGGTCAGACTGCGCTCTGTAAAGTAGCTGTAGGTTTTGTTTGCAGCTGTAATGGCAAATTATATGAAAAAGATGCTTGTTTTTTTATTACAGGCCTAGGCTGTGTAACGGCTCTAAGTGAGACTTCATAATGGCGGGGATCATGATTAAATTGTCCTCTGTCTGTGTGACATGCATTATGTAAATATTTGCATGCGGAATTTATTCATAGGGTTGCCTTGGTAATTCTTGTGTCCATGGGAGTCAGGACTGAGGCACAGGGAGGTGGGGGGGGGGGTTGTCGGCTGTGAGTGTTCTTGCTGAATCCGGAAAGCAGGAATCTGACCACTGCATGCCGTCCATTCCCAGCTGAGACGCTGCCTCACGAAGAGAGCAGCCTTCTGAAGGAGTCCATGGACTCTGCCTCCAACTCCATGGCCCCCCTGGCTCTGCGACACCCCCCAGCAGGCAGCCCCTACTACCCGGCCATGCGTCGCCACTCGTCCACGCGCCAGCACAGGATGATGGAAGGTAGGCCTGCATCATGCTGGGTCAGTCTCGCTCATGACGGACACCTTTTTTTACTGGCTTGTCGCAGACTACAGTAATGTTTGCTAGTGATATTGGAGGTTAAAGTGTTTAAAAACATTTTGCAGTTAAAGCTTGTACCATTGGTATTTAAGTTGGCTTCTATTAGTGACAAATTTGAGAGGTTGGTTCAACCTGCTATTCATTAAACTGTAATGTTGCCATCTAGTGGACATTACTTGTAATTGAGCACGGGTGATCTTTTTTATTTGGCTGTAAGCATAAAGGATATTTAATTGATGCATAGTGTTGATCAAGCCAGTAGTTAAAAGTGACTCTATTTAACTACAGGGTTACAGTTCTTTCCATTCAATAGAACTTTAAACAAATAACCATTTTTTCTTTCTCCTGTCTGAGCCGTCTGATCTGCCTCCTATTGCCTTCTACATTCTTATACATAATAACAGAAGAATAAATGACACAGAAATATGCAGTATGTAAGTAAGACAGCTGGGCCTCTGAATGTGAAGTGCACACACAAACGTAGAAATATTAATTGAAATTCCCCCATAATGAAATATGGAAAACCAAGCGGTGTTGCCTGCTTTTTGTTGAAAGTTATTACAGCCGGAAAAATGAATATAAAGCTTCACCCACGGTCATTAACGTTTAAACTTTACTTCACTTTTGGGCGTCCCTCCATGCAATTTTCACTTGGTGGTGTATTTGGGCATTTGCGGATCTATACTGATATATTCCAGAAAGTGGGTCCAAATTTAAACCGTAACTCTAACACCATGGTAAAGTTAGCTTTATATGCAGTTTTCTTGCAGTAATATCTGTGTTTGTGTGTGCAGACCAGCTGACTTGCTCAAAGTCACTCACGGTGAATGGACACAGTGCAATTATTAATAAGTACGTATAAAACACATATTAGTTACATGTTGTTTCCCCCATAGTTAAATGCTCAAAGCCCACCTCACAGGATGTTTGTATAGTTTTGGTTAATACTCTTTAGTCCATAAATAAACTCTTGTTTTATAAACAGACACAGTGCAGTTATTAATGGTAACAGGAAAGTATTGCGGCATCTCGCACAAGTCCATCCCACCTTTTTTCCCCTCAAACAATCTTGTTTTTTTTCTTCCTTCCATGCCCCTTCTGAAAATCCATATTCTCTGCAACAGGTTGCCAGATAGTATGACGTTTCCAACGCAATGATTTCACAAAACCCTCTCTATGTCTGGATCGATCCAGGCTTTAATCACCTGATAATGTAGCAGCAAAGGCAGCCACAGGTTAAGAGAGCACATAATTAAGCCACCACTTTTTATTTTTATTTTTTATTTTATTTTTTTCTGGATTGTGAGAGGCAGTCACCATTGGCGGCTGGAATGAAAAAACTAGTCGCAAAATAAAAAATCCAGTCACATCGGAGACCATTTTAATCGGCCTGCTGTTACCCACAATTAGTAGCAGGCTCACGTAAGCCACCTACTGCAATTCTCCATTGACCCAGGATGACTCTGTTTAGTACCTGTTGGGCCATGCTAGTATTTTTAAAATACTGTAAAACCTCAGATAATTCGTTCCGCAAACGTGCTCGTAATCCAAAGCACTCGTATATCAAAATGAATTTTCACATTAGAAATAATGGAACTCAGATGATTTGTTCCACAACCCAAAAATATTCATATAAAAATGGTTAATGCAAAATATAAAGTAAAAAATACATAAAACTAATTAACCTGCACTTAACCTTTGAAAAGAATCATGGATGGTGCGCGGGAGACGAGAGGGGAGAAGCGGAGGGTTATTTTGACTTTCGCTATAACTAACGGAATCGCTGCCATCTGTTGACTCACTGGGATCTTTTTCTTTTTGTGCGACTTTAACAAGGAATCTATCCAATGACAGCCGCTTTTGCCACCTTTTCGATTTCACGGAAATGTGGACATCGCATAGTCATGAAACACATTCATCGCTCGTACTGCTATGCCCTTATTTGGGTGGTGCTTTTCTGCAAAATTTTGACTACGAGTGAGGCTCACCTTTTGAGACCAAGCATGGGAGACAATCACCCACAATTCCGCAGCGAGAGAAAGAAGAACCGTCGGCTCAGTTGTGATTACGTGATGCTTGGCAGACAAACCATATACATAATACTTGTATTGAAAGACCTCGCTCGTTTATCAAGTTAAAATTTATCATAAAATTTTGCTCGTCTTGCAAAACAATCGCAAACCAAGTTACTCAGAGTCTGAGGTTTGACTGTGTATAAATTGCTGCTAGTTGTGAACTGAAAATGAAGACTTCTGTACTTCTCCTGTTCTCCAGGTTGTGGGAAGTGTACAGATGACTATTATAGATTATTCAGAACTGTGTGGTTTTCTTTTCCGGGTCTCTGTTTGCCCTATATCCTCCGATCGGTTTCGTTCCAGTTTAGCGCTAACTCCCTGTCGCCGGTTTGTTCCAGGCCTCGGATCCCAGACGGCAGACAGGGAGGGCCCTGTTGGCCCCAGCAGCAGCCCCTCCACCTGGTCCATCGAGGAGGTGATGCAGTTTGTGCGTGAGGCCGACCCCCAGACACTGGCTCCACATGCGGAGCTCTTCAGGAAACACGTGAGTTTCCCTCCTTCTGCGTCGCATCTCAGCCTCTTTCTATGTTCAGGCTTCAAACCACGTCCCCTTCAGTGTCGGATATCTCTGCCTAAACCTGAAGTCATGTAAATAATGTAACAGCAGTTAACATTTGGCCAATAGTTGGAATTTTCCCATACATTTCCGTTGGTCTGTGCTCACAGTCTCTGCAGTGCGACCAATGTTAGCCTGTTCACAGCCCTTTGCTGGTCCCATGTACAGTGGCTCAGTCTTAACATGTGTGAGTGAAGATTTCCATTCATGTACTGGAACTTTACTTGTGGTGTGAATATTAATAGTTTTGACTAATGATGATTTCTCAGGCTTGCATGTTTTTTCCCAGTTTGTAAGTCTGTGTGGTGGACTGCTGGAAAGTCTGACAGTTACTGGAATCTTTTCTCCTTGTCAGGCTTTTAGTTTATCTGCCTGCTTCGTCTGTGTGACCAGACAGATGTCTGTCCTGTAGTGTAGGGTTTCCCAGCTCCGGTTCGGAACAGATGTAAACCGGTCCATAGACAGCCAAAGGTAGTAGACAGCCTACTGTAGAGGGACCTTGTCCACTGTGCAGGGCCTAGCCCTACGTCCGAAGTCTGATTTGTGTTTTTTGGGAGTGACTGAGGGCCCAGGTTCTGGGGGCAGCAGGCCCAGCCCCGCCCTCGGTGGCCTGGAGTTCGTCTCCCAGGGCTGCTCCTGCTTCCGGGGCATGACACAGCTCATGTCATGGATAAATCCTTTCCCCAGACGGAAGTATGTCTCCTGGGCAAAGTCTGTCCCTTGTCTAAACAGCGTGGAGAATGTCAAACATTCCCCTTCCACCCATTACTTACGGAGATGCTCTCTGCGTTCCTTCTGCTCTTTACCCATTATTTATACCCCCCCCCCCCCCCCAGCCGGCATTGTTTTTGCCATAAGCTGCATCCTGTTTGAAACGCTCGCATCTCTGCAGGAGATCGATGGCAAGGCGCTTCTGCTGCTCCGGAGCGACATGGTGATGAAGTACATGGGACTGAAGCTGGGGCCCGCTCTGAAGCTGTGTTACCACATCGAGAGACTCAAACAGGCCCAGCGCTGACAGGACTGCTTCCTCTGCAATGCCACGTGGTGCAACTTGGCCCCTGAATTGCCCTTTCAAAGCATTTTTAAAGACTTATTTATACCTCGTGTTTCAGCCAGCAACGAGGACCGTCTCGACTCGGCTGAATTCCAAAGGATGATCTGTGAACTGTTTACATTGCATATATGTACAAAAACTCACTGAGGAAAAGATTTTTACAAGGCTAACACGATTCATTTGTGTATGAGGTTTTTTTTATTATTATTTTTTCTCTCTCGTCGTCTTTCTTACATTATTCTAGTGAATAGTGCAGGTGGCTTTTAATCAACATTGCCTATTTCATTCCTGTAAGCTTGTACATATTTTTTTTAATACAAGGACAACTTTACAAAAAAGAAGCTCCATGTTATTTTACTTTGTTTTTCTCCAGTACTCTTCAGCTGACTGTTACAAGTCAGTGTGTGAGGGCTGGTCTGTGTGGAGGGCTCTGACCCCTTGCCGTGGACTTGGGGACCGTCACTACATCATTTTCACCACTGTCCTGTGATAACTTGGTGCTTCCTGAATCGGAGGTGTTTTAGATAACAAATGACAGCCATGTGATTTAAATGTGCCACATTTCAACGATAAAGAGCGATTTCTGATATGAAAGGCATACCTCTCACATTAGTGTTGTGTGTGTGAAGAGCTGCACTGGGAGCTGCAGACTCTGATTGGGGAACTGATGAATTTCACGCTGTGTAACTGAAGCATTTGTCTGTGGAGCAGAAACTCTGAAGCTGACATACTCCTGCACCTTCTGCGTGTACATGGAGTATTAATGGGCATGGGAGGGATGCAGTGTCTGTGCATAAGGCATAGAACAGCTATTAATTTCTGATGGTGTTTTGAATGCATTTTGTTTTTATTTTCTGTGTGTGTGTGTGTGTGTGTGTGTGTGTGAGACCTGAAGCTTTGTGTTAAACCAAAGCCTTGTTGTCCACCCCTGTTTTTCCTTTTCACCACGCTAACATGCTCATTTAGATGCACAACAAGAAGGCTGGCTGTTTGTCGATTAAGTAGTGTTTAATATTAATGTCAGTGGTCCTAAATTTCATGGAATAATGTGGCGTACTGTTCATAAGGAAAACAGGAAATTATTTACAGTTGCTTCTTCCAAACATTTGCAGGTACAAAATCAAAAAGGCCATGGAGTATGCAAGCTTTGATAGTGCCCAGTAACATCACTTTGGTGTATAAAGGAGACAGGAATTTAATTTCATCAGTTTTGAGGCAGAGGTGTTGGCCGCCTTGACCCAAGATTGTCTCCTAATGACTGTGAAATTTATCATGAAACATTGCTAACCATCTCCTGGGTTCAGTGTCAGAATCTGTAGTTGGGTATATTATACTAATTATAAATAAAATATTTTTTTGCTATGCTTCCCATCTGACAGCAGCTGTAGAGATCTGAAATGTCTCTACCTAAGCATGAAATTGATCCTGTCATTGATTATTTTTCCTTCGTTAGGTGCCAATGCCTTGAAAATTCCACAGGTGAGTAGACTCTCTAGGCTGTTGTGTCTGTACACTTGTGATTCCAATGGAAAAATCACACAATGTAAGCATAATGCTTATAGACTAGGGAACGCGTCAAGTTGTGTGATGGGTGACATCTGAGTCCAGAATCTGAAAGCTTTCATTTACAATAAAATTAAATTTTTATAAAGAAGTGTTACTATATTGCATGGTTTGTCCAACTATATTATACCTGGTTACAGGCTTTGTAGTCCTCTATGAATATTCCTGATGAATTGCAACAAGGATACATATTGGGTCCCAAAATTAAGCGTTACATGCTCTAACCATTCTTTATTCTATCATTTTTAAATTGGTATATATAAAATTGGTGTTGGTTTAATTTACAGATCAAAGTGTCATTGCTGTCGCCTGTATAAAGATCAGTGCCTGTCAGTATTAATGGTAAAGTGTGTTTCTGTGCTTCTACACATACACAGTTGCTACAGTTTCAAAGCGTTTGTGTGTTAGTCTCATAGTCTCGTCCTTTCTAAGCAAATCTAGGCTGTTTTGGGGAACCTTTCATAAACCCTGACACTATAATCAGACAGATGTGCTTAGGTGTTTGACATATCTTTTATTAAATGATAGTCCTGTGGCTATGTGAACAGTTGAGTTTTCCTTTTAAGTCTGTCGGGGGGGTATTTAACATAATTATTCTTCCTGTGCTGGTGTGGGGTTTATTCCACAGTCCAAAGACATGAGGTTCAGGTGTATTTCTCCTGTTTGAGTGCCATGCGAATGGCCTGCCGTCCCTGGTGCCCCAGCCTTTCTGTGATGATCCTGCACTGGATAAGCTGTTATAGGAAAACTTGATGGATGTGTGCGTTTTGGTCTTTCAAGCACAAACTTTGTGTGTGTGTGTGTGTGCGTGCGTGCGTGCGCGCGCGCATTTACTGGTGAAGCTGTAAAGGAACCAAGGGATCAATGACATTTTTGCTGTTGCTGAATTGTCAAACTGAAATAATAAGCTTTTTTTGCTATTCCTGAAGGACGCGGTGACAACTAAATTTCAAATTGCTTCATTATTTATTTTCTTAGAAAATGCACAACTTGGCATGCACATGCTAAATAATTTAATTGTTTTCCTAGATACATGCTGGAATTCTTTTAATGATTTCCTAAAAATGCCTGCTGTTTTTCCAGCATTCCAGATTGAAACGTCCTTCTTACTCTACTCGTCCTAATGTCATGCTGCGCAGTGCAATCTAGGCTCATCCTGTGGTGAAGAATCCTTTTCAATGTCCCATATTAATCGTAGATTATAGCGAACTGTCTATATATAGACATTTTCTAGGACTCGCTCCTATCTGTCCAGTGAAGTGAAAATACAGATATGGTGTTGTACTTAAGTAATTTTATTTCCATTTAAAAATACAGAGCCTCATGCAACTGCATTGTACAATAAAATAACTTATCACAATAAAAATGCGGACAAGAGTCTAGAACAAAATTTCATGTAATATTGACTTTCTGAAGCCGTCTTTGTTCTTCTTGGACGTAACACTTGTCTGGTCTTCAGTTCCTGCTTAGTTGGGATGTACAGGACCCCTAAAGACCAGCAGAAACTCTAGAGAAGAATGGGAGCTCACCTTGGGAGCCTGAGAACCAAATGGCTTTAACATATATCGATAGATGATGAAACTAACATACTGAAATACAACCAGAAGATAATGGTGAATGTGAACTACCAAAAAGACACCAGAAGTAGGTCTTGGGTTGGAGATCACGGCTAAGCTCCTCTACCCCTCCTCAGTGTAGGCTTACAGTATATACATTGAAAGCCAAACCTTTTTATTTTATTTTTTTTTTTAAAGGAAAACTCAAACTAGTTTAAATGCAGCAGTTTACTTGAATCATTTATATCATTGCAGAACTGAACCGGTACTTTTATAGTGCTCCAAGTGAATTTGTCGAGAAAGCAATTAAATTAAAAACGTAATATTTATATGTGGGTTATCTCCAGTGAACATATGAGAATCTAGTTGTTTTAAAATATTTTCTTCCCTAACAAATAGCCCTTTCATGACGATTTGGTTTTAATCAGTCTTGGAACCAGGACAGCATTGTGATTTAGGGATTCCCTCCTTCTAAGGAAGTGGAAAAACGTGCCTTGTTATGAAAGCTGTTTCCAACATTCATCATAATTAAAGTTAGAGCTGCCTTGGTGGCCCCTGACTATTATAAGCTTTGTTTTCCTGCTCTGGGAGACACTGGAGGTTGGGTCGGTGCCCTGTGGCACCGGAGTATCATGCTTTCTTAGGAATTCTGCATCCTTTTTGCGACCCATTTTTGTTGGCGACATTTACTAAACCCATAGATATTTATGGTCTTAATTTGATTGTTACCCCAAACTTATTTCCATATTAAGACAGGAAATGCACTCTAGTTCTTTGCAGGGAATATGTACTGCTAATGTTACTTGGCAGACTGTTCCCATGATAGGTGGGGTGATTCGCAACCTAGCAAAAAAATCAGTACGGCTGTGAAAACAAATGCTCACTTGGATAGTGTTATTACAGCTGAAAATGTTCAAAGGTGTTACCTTTTCAGTGATTGGCCTGCGCCATTTCCAAATGGCAAGGTTTAGCACATAAATGTGAATTTTATCTGCTATTGGCTACACCATCACTTAATGCTTCTGTTGAGTGAACAAAGTAATGAGGAGTTGAGGATGATTTTGGAGAATATATGAATATCCTTTTTGTTTTGCTAAATGTCATGCTAAATTCATGTTCTCATGTTCCCGGTCCCAGGAGGGTCATCCAGGTGCTTCTTGCCATGTGCCAGGAGACTACTTTCTTGGGAAGAAGGCAGCAAGCCGTTGTTTCTTGATGGGGAGGATATGTATCTCCTGAGAGTTGACTTTCTTGAGTTTGATCGGTTTGCTTTTGGGGCTCTTTTTAAGGGCGTCATTGGGGTCACATGGTTCAATCTGGGCTTTGATGCTGTAGCGCTGCTGAAGCATAGGGTCTTGGTTTGCATCTCTCTTGAAAGAAAAGTTTTTGGTGGAGACACCAGAGATACCCTTCAGCTTTCCACAGAAGATGGCGGGAACTGCGTCTTTAACGGACACGATGACTTTGGCCGTCTGGGAGGTGCTAACGATTTCAATGTTCCCGCTTCCACACTTGGACTCGCAGCCAGACCGGCTGCTACTGCGGTCCACCACCCACTTGTGCTGCCGGCTGAACTCCAGGGATGCCAGTCCGCTCATGATTTTGGAGTCCATGTTCTGTTTGCACTCCATGGGATGAAGAACTTCCAGAGATAAGGCGGACCCTGTTTTCTCCTCACAGGAATGACCAGCCTGAGCTGCATCTCCTACTGGCAGCTCTTTAAGATGTGTTTGGATGCACGATTTTCTCACACCGGCCACTGACAAGTCAAGGACACCATCTTGTTGAAATAGGACTTCCTGCTTTGTTTGGATTGGGCGGCCTTTCACAGAGAGATCCAGGATGTCTCCCACGGTGTCTGAAGGACAGAATGTAGACGGCCCTGGTGGGTTGTGCAAGGTCACGTCCCTGCTGTGTGGTGGTAAAAGATTAGGAATCGCTTTTGTCTGCGTACTTTTGTCCAAAGTGCAAGTCGGTTTGGGTGGGTCTGTGAAGCCTTTGATGTCGTCGTTCTGAGGAATGGGAATTGGGAGTGGAACTGGAATGGGTAAAGGTACTGGCAGGGGGACAATAACTGGATAGGGAACCAGAAGAGTGGCTGGAGGAACCAGTGGAGACAGTGGAGAGCTGTAAGGGTAAGTGAAAGGCAGTTGAGGGAAGATGGTTGAAGAGAAGGCGTCAGGAGCAGAAGTTGCTGAATGGCAAGCAGAGGTGTTGAGACTGTTCTGAGAAGGGAACAAGTCCTGCAGGACTGCAGCAAAACCTGGGTTCTGAAGGAGGGGCAAGATGCCAGATTCCAGTGCTTGTGCACCTGGTTTCTGGTCCAGGGATGGAGCCTGGCTGAAGGAGAGGGACGAGTTCTGGCATAAGATGTTGTTCTGCAAAGATATCGAAGGACAAGTGCCCCCCTGCTGAAGCACTGGGGAGTTCAAGTGCTGGAACACCTGCTGTTCCAGAACCAGAGGCAGTGACATGGGACCCTGGCCGGTCATCAGGTAGGACGCGTTGCCCGCAGGACTGACCTGGGGAGCCGCTCCCCCAGCCATCTGGAGGTGAATGGGCAGTACGAGCGGGTTGTCCCCCAAACAGATTGGTTGCAATACAGTTGCAGCCACTTTAAGAGCCACCCCCCCCGGCGTGTCTGTGGCAGGGCTGACTATAGAGTTTGTTGGGACGGCCACCAGGGGAGAAAGTGGCTTCTTCATTAGGCCATTTCCGTTAATGTTCCAGGCCTCGGCTGTGATCAGCTGAGTCATTCCGCTGTCTGATTTCCCGTTCCCGTCTCCTACTCCTCCACTGTTGCTCGCTGAGCTCCGCGGGTTTGTCATATCCAGAGGCACAGTGGGTTGGCCGTCTTTATACAGGTCCTCCATAACTGCTTCCCGAAGTTTCAGTAGCTTCAGATTCTGAAGGATCGCATGGTCTTCAGTTGTTGCTCTCTTGTGTGCAGGTTCCTGCTGGTATTTGAGCACTTGAAGAAAAGGGAAATGAAAACAACTAATCTGAACATCATTTGTGAATTTAGATGACATGCAGCAATAAAAATTTCCAACGGTAAAACACTAATGCCCTATTACTAACTGAACACAGACACTTAACTTTTACCTGAATAATTCTGGTTGATAAGTGCAACTGCTTTAAGGTTACATGTAACCTCAAAATGTCTGTCAAATGACACAAGCAACCTGGACAGTTTCATACGGCCTTGTATAGTCTTGTACACAGCCTTAGACAGAACCGTTCATGCCATAATATTCCATTACTCAAATAGTTATTCTTTCCCCAAGGTACATCAACTCACCCTTTCTGCTTCAGAAAAAAGGGTCATTAGTCACTTGAAAAATGATTAAAAGCCCAGTCACTGATATGAAAGGTCAAACATATCCCCTCCCCCAGGCTTAAGTAGACTGCTGATTCACTCGTTCCCATTTTCCAGGCAGCAGGGGAAAGAAACCACTATCATTGTGTGATGAGTCCTTGGCTTTATCTGTGTGCAATTGATCAACCTTGAATCAAATTCACAAAGAGAGACAACCTGAAGATTATTCTACGTCGTGTGTGTCACTGATAGCCCTCCACCCGCAGTGAGCTGCAAGGTTCAGCAAAGAGTGACACCCATCTCATCATTAAAGGTAGCTTGTTAATTTTTTTTTTTACTATATACCCTGTTTCCCCATTACAAATTTCAAGAACACAGGATCTTTCACAAAGTATGTTAAAGTAGTTAACTTTAACTGGTACATACAATGCTACAATTTGTATACACACATTCTTTCTTTGTATATGCAATACTGTTTTTCTTTATACAGTATTATAGACTACAGATAGATACATTTGTTACAATTTATGTTTCATGGATTACTATAACAACATTAACAATTTCATATACCTATATGATACAAACTACAACCAACATTTATTCTAATTTAATCTATATTGAATGCAAAACTCAATAGTTGCCCAAAGACAATGAAACTTATGTAATGGGGTCTACTGAAATATTCTATGCAGCCTTTTCAGTACTGCCTTGACACAATGGATTAACGTCCTTCTCCTTGGATGCACAACAGCCTGGATTTTTGCCAAGATGGTACTGTCACTGTATTTTGTCACTGTCTGTTGTCCCTGGCCCTAGAAGCACTGGAAAGCCTCTCTGAAAAATCCCAGCTCTGCATCAGGGAATGACTTGGATTGTTAAAAGAAGGGGCTACCAAGGCAGCAGGAAGCCACGGGAAAGGGGGAATGGTGAGAGAATAAACGCTGGTGTTGCATTCACACGAATTTGGATCATGGAAGTGCATGGATTAGATCTGTGTGCTTTGAAAGGTTGATGTGCTGGTTCTGTCCATCAGACAAGAACAGCCAGCCGGCCAGGGAAACGTGCATCGATGAGAATCGAACGTGTATTTATAGAGCACGGCATTTGAGCTTTGTCTCGCTGAATCAGCCCAGCATCTGTAATCGTACTGAGTAGAACATGCCGTTTCACTTTGAGTAAGAGCTCAGGGAGATTATGGTAGACGACACATACACAAAAGGAGTCATCTTCATGGCCTGTGGCTCTGCTTTGTGTCTCGGGCGTTTTTTTAATGTTTTTCATTTGAAAGCTGACATAGATAAATTAAATGAAAACTGGGAAAGGCAGAATACCAGCTAAAGTGCAGTGAATGGCCCCCACCCTTCCCAGCTGGCCTAGTAACGGACACGGCTGTGTGTGATGGGTTCTGGGACAGCAGTCCTGTACTATGAATCCCCTGGGATGGTCCCGATTTGACAGCACGTAACCCAGACAATCTCCTGGCAGGATCTTCACATACATTCCTATTTTGATTTCTTCAGCTGTTGATGATACGGCCTTTCCTGCTGAAGGACTGCACGTTCTGAGAGCTGAAACGCTGATCTCCACTCACTGTGAGCTTACGGGAGGAGATCTTATTAAACTCACAAGATTCGGGGCATCCTGTTTGACCAACTGTTCCACTCACAGACCCTCAGGCTCAAGTATAGTGTGGTACAGAAAGGAAATGAATAATGTTTTATATGAAAATATCAGGTCTACTTTTAACGTCCATGCCTTTGATCGCATGATCACCTTCATACTTTCAGCGATACTTCATTAGCTGTTTGGAGATTCCCTGAGTCCCTGCTTCTTCTCCCATATATATTGGCTCCATAGCTATGACACTCCTCTCAGTCATTGTTCACACTCCCCAATACAGGAACACAGAAGAGGAGGTCGTCAGCTATAATTAACTGCCGAAACAACACCGCTTTTAATTAAGTATGAGGTAACGTGAGCCGGAAAGGGACAGGCATTCGAGAACGGGCTGTTTTTAAGAGTCAGGGTTGTATACATTACTCTTACAACCGTATAATTCATTGCCGTTTATTAGTGTAATTTACAACCTTTGTTGTACAAGAAAGAGAAGGTGCTTCGCTTAGTTTCTTTCAATAATGAAAAGGACAAGCGAATGGGGAGAATCCATGTGCGCAAGGAGGACACAGTCTATTAAACTAACCGGCTGTTGCGTTTGCTGTGTGATTAGGGAAGTGCAGGTCAACTTCCTTTCCCATCCCACTATAAAATTCCTTGAAGCCATTAGAAAAGTAAAACGTCTTCTGTTCCCATGGGATTTGATTGTAACACAAATAATTGCAATGCAAAATTAGTTTTAGAACTTTTCCAAAATAGCTGGAAAATTAAGATTTGTGGAAGAGCGGCAAGAGTTTACTTGCAGAGATGCGGAGTGAAGCCGGATCCGGCAAAATGAACTAAAGAGCGATGTAGCCAGGAAAGCAATCTTACCCAAAAGTCATACAATTAAGGTTATGTCTCTTCTCATTATGCAAAACATTGATAAAATACTGATCGTTTGCTACGGAATCATACCCTCTCTGTCACCATCTGCTGCTAATTGTGGGTCATTTACCTCAGACATCTACCGCAGCCAAAACTAAATATTTCAGCTTTTGGATATTGTACACGACGAACAATTTATCACATGAAAATCCTCTTGTTTATGCAAATGCTCTGGCGTCAGACTACTTATTCCTGCAGATGCTTTTGTTTTAAGGTTTTAATGTAACACTGAGTATTTAAAAATGTTCTGGATAATGAACACGAGGAGTCTGCTTCCTAAATGAAGCTATTCTAGGAGAGAATGAAAAAGATCTTTGGAAAAGAGACTGAAAAGACGATAAATATTGATACATATTTAAATCATTGATAATTATTTAATCTACCTTCAAATAGTTTAAAATCCAACACCTCCACCTCTCTAGTCACATGTCATAAAATTGATAAAGTCGTCTCAACTTCAGCAGAGAAATCCTTACAAGAGATAACTTGCCTCCTGTTACCTGACTTCTTACTGGTCACATCATTTTCTAATATGCTCTATATGGTTATCTGCTCTCTATGAATATGGATAGAAAGGCAGGCAGGCAGGCAAGCAAGCTAATCTCCTGAAGCTGAACTGGTGTCAATTAGTTATATTCAAATTTCAAAGATATTTTTTCTTAAATGAGGTGTTCAACTGCTGCAATGCTAAATGGCAGCAGAAGCTTTTCCAATGAAGTGTTTGTGCTCCAAATTCCAACAAAGAGATAAAAGCTTAGAAACCAAACAACTGTGACCTTTTAGGACCTATGATGCTTTTGTGCAGTGCTTACAATGGCTGAACATATTGGGCTGCTTTAATCTCTGCTTACATGCTAAGAAAAAAAAAGGACAATGCCTTTCAGCATCGTAAAAGAATTAAAAGACTCATATTCAGCTTCAAAACCATTGTTCTATATGACGATGGAAATGTGCAGGGGATGCAAATATCACTGTTACTAATTTTCGCTTCCAAAAAATGAACTAACCCACCAATAAAATGAATGAGACAGAGATGAAAACAATGACAAGATACTTAGGTGGCAGAGCACGTGGTCACTGGCCACACAGATGTCGACAATACAATGCCAAGAAAAGTATTGCATTTCCCTAAGAGGATAAGTAAGGGGGTGATGGAACAGAATCTCGTTTAAGTACGTACGCATCCATACACCCATTCATTCCTAAAGATCAACATTTTTAAATACACATATAGGCCCAACTAAATATGAAATCATATTTAATAGGCTTAATAATTATCAAACATTTATGTTCTGTGGCAGACGCAACAGTTTACGCATAAAACATTTCAGAACCAAATAAGCAAAACCAACATAATCTGATTTTGCCGTTAGGATTCCCAGTATTGCTGGTTTCTGTAAACTGCACGAGCAGTCTGTCCATGAAAGGTTGCCTCGTTTACGCTTATTATCTATCATCTATTTTATTATTTTTCTTTTTTAGGGTTGTATAAAATTGGTGTATTCGGAGCAGCGCAGTTCAACACGCCTGCATAATACCGCAGCACTGAACCTACGGCTTTCTGTTAATAGCATAATAACGCAGTCATCAGGGGAATAGTATGCAATACCCCCAACAAAACCGAAACCGGCGTCAAAGGCAGTATTGCACAGTGAAAAATAACCTAAACGTGGATTATCCTCTAATATTCCGATCGTGTTCATTGCACGTTTATCCTTACCAGCCTTAAATTCGATCCGGTTGATTAATATACTAAATATAAATGTTCAAAGCATATGCTTTGTATAAAACCGATTGATAAGATACACGCACAAATAAAGAAACACAAGCATGATGCATATGCAAACGCTTGGAAACAGTAGCGGCACGCTACAGTAGCTGTTAAGGGAAATAATTCCTGTAAATATGTAGGGTTATAATTGTTTGTCAATGTAACTATATCATCACTTAACATTTAATTATTTTGGTCAAATAAACTGGACATATCAATATTGTCATTGGTTTTTAATGCAAACGTACGGTCTTAAACCTACAGCAAATATCGTACGACAGTGCGATATCACAATTAGTAATCACACTCAATATTTAAACGCTCGCATCTACTAATCGCGTATAATTGTAACAACCCGCAGGCATATTAGCAATAACACGTTCGTTTTTTTTCATATTCCCCATAAAGGTGGGCTCGGGTTAAAAATGTCGTTACCTTAGTGTCAAATTCCGGTCCCAGAACAATACAATTTGCAAGTGGAGGTGCCTTCAATTACACTTCATTTGCACGGCTAGCTATATATTCTCCTGGACATGCAGTCCTACGGTAATTCTTCATTTTCTGACGAGTACCGCTCATGCAGTATTTTCCTTTCTGAAAACAAAATCGATTGCTGTTGTTAAAAAGACATAATTGTATGAAGTAAATAAGAGGAAAACTAAATTATCGGTCTGGTATGAAAGGAGCAGGCGCTGATAGGTCCGGCGATTAAAGCCGAGTCTCTCGGTGCAGCGGAGAATGCGCGAGCTGCGCCGCGAGCGGTGGGGGCTGCGCCGTGCGGGGATTCGCTCTGCGCACTCAGCGGCGAACAGGGGGACCCGCGTCCACCGACAACGCCGCTTCAAAACCAATAACTCTGAACGGTTTGGAAAATGAGCGTTTAAGACCCCATTATCATGGTCTTCATCAATATAACAACAGCTAATAAATGTCCACGTCTATCCATTCTATGAAATATAATTTATTTACTGGTGCAGTTAATTTCTGAAATTCTTAGCCTGAAAAAAATGTTGTTGGTTGCTCATATTGTGACAAATTCAAATGAGAAGGAGAATCAAGACGGTTATCAATTATGTGCTTTTATCTTTTGGGTCTAATTAGTAGGTTTTGGGTGCCTTTGTGCATAAAGTGTACCAAATGCATTACGGGAAAGAGTCAAGTCATTACCGGCAGTAGTCAAGTGAGAAATAACAAATCGATCTGTGACGTTTTGACATACGATCACATATCTGTCTGAGCCTAGAAAATGGTATCTGAAGATCCTTGAAATTATTACAACAACCTACAGGAAAGGCCCTTAGCTTTAATTAAGATTTATGCTTTTGGTTTGTCTTGATAAGTCGGAGTTGTTCGAACAGTCACAGGCCACTATTATTCATGACTTATAGTGCAAAATAATTGGACATGTAGGTATAGAAATGGATAGATGGATGGATAGATGGATTGATGGAATTTTCCCTTTGCCCCTGGAAAATTAATTGAATGGCATTTATTTTTCTGTGAACTGTCATATCCAAAAGCATTATTTTTGCTATGCTTTTTATTGTTGAAAAAACAAAACAACAAAAGAATATATTTCTATTCATCCTTCTTCCAACTGATTTTCCAGTACAGAGTTGGAAGGGAAAGAATATATTTGGCTCTGATATACTGCCATCTATGGTGTTTTTGTTTAAGTATGACTTGCCATGTGATATTTAACATAAAAAGTCTGACACAAATCAAGGACATATTGTTTTTGAATAACAATCGACTTACAAAAAAGATGAGTTTCTACCTCTTTAGTCTTGCACCTATCCCAGCTTTCTGTATGCAAGTGTTTGACTGACAACTAATTAACATACATGAGGCGAGGTGGCATTAATCAAGGGCTTCCTTGGCTCGAAAAGGCTCTGCACATCAGGCTATGCTGCCATGGCAACGAGTGCTGTGATGATGAGCTCTGCGGTGATCGGATGGAGCCAGAGTCGAGGCGGTAGGCTGCCTCTCTGATGCCTGTGTTTGTGGGGTGATGAGTGAGTCTGGGGAAACAAAGGACTCTGGGGACTTGGTATTGATGAGCTCCAGCCCACAGCGCTGCCTCTGGGAAGGTCCAGCCCATTGTTAAAATGAGACAGCACTTAATAAACATTAATTAGACTTGGCCCTCTTGGCCCTGCTGCCGCAGAAGAGCCCTTCCCTGAGGTCCAGCAGCTTGGTCTGTCCATTCTCGATGGCATGTTTTGATTATAATGATTTCATGTGTCATATGACGGCTGTAGATGTGCTTAACGGTTTTGTGCATTATTGCTGTATTTATTAAATGAATAGTCCTATTATATTGTTAATTGAAATAACAGTTTAAGGATACTTCTTAACAGGGAAGTGACAGCTTGCCTTGCCTGTTTCGTGTATATGTGTATATATACTGTATGTGTGTGTGTTAATAGACTAATATGTCTAGGTGATATGCCTTTGCAATACTACTCTCACTCACATGTTGAAACAGTTGAATGTTTCTTCAGCTTTTATGTTGATCAATTTGAATCAAGTTCCTTTTCTAATTTTAAGGACACATAATCATCTGTTTCACGGTGAATGAGATGAGTAGAAACGCGCAGGGACAATATTCCACATAACTCCTGATGCGAAATCATCATTTTTATTGCATGAAAAAACACCATCGATGTTATTCAATGTTTAAAATAATCAGAGTAATCGGAGTGATGGTGTGAAAGAGAGACTTTCTGCTTTTGGATCTCAAAAAACATCTGTGCTGGCAGATGTGCTCATGCTTTCAGATTTAGGCTGGCTGCTTCCTTCACGATGCACATCTCCCTGGTCCTCTGCTGCCCCACTGGCTGCAGCTGCAATGCCTCTGCAAACATCATTGACCTCTGGTCTGGCTTCCAGTTAATGTGATGGCCGTTGGGCGACAACACAGTGTCCCTGTGCGCCACAAATGCTGCCGGATGGTTCAACATTTATATATAATATTTCTAACTGCATTATAAAGATATACAGTACTATAAAAAGAAACATAAAGTGCTAAGTTGTATTCACTGCTGCTGGATGATTCTCTGCTTATAGATTGTCGGGTTTTTGGTTTATAGATTAAGTCATTTTGTTCCTGTGACATTTGTTTTACTTCCTGGATGAAGCGCATCTCAATTTCCCTACGGAAGGCCTAGCCTTTTTATCCCCAATCATGCATTTTTTTACAATTAAAATCTCTGAATAATCTTACTACTAGTTTTATTGGAAAGATCGATTTCTGCTGGATTAGAGCAGTCTTTCTAAAATTCAACAAGCTTTCAGTTCACAGTATGTAGTAATACACAGCTGCTTGCAATACATAATTCTGCATTGCATCAATTTTTCTTTCAATTAATCATCAATAGCTATTTCACAAGCATCTACAGTTCTTTGGATTTCAGGTTTTATTTTTGCTTTAAAATATCTGACTCCATGCAGATTCTACAATGTAGTTATTGTTATTTTTTTGTATTTATAAAAATGTAAAAAAAACACCAGTTAAAGATTACTTGTCCTGATGAATGCTGGTCCTAAATTTTTTATTTTAATAAATCGTTTAATGTATTTATGCATGTGGTTAAACAATGTGTTTAACCACATGCATAAATACATGAAACGATTTATTAAAATTTTTTATTTAGTTTATGTGGATGATCTTTGTTCTCACATAGTATTGAACAAGTTTAAGAGGAGAATCTGGCTCTGCGTGGATGAGAGAGGCAGGCAGGCCGGCTGGGGGGCACCCTACTGTGTCTGGGACTGATATCCCCCTTAGAGATTCTGGGTGTTAGGCTGGGTGGGGGAGGCTGGGAATGCCGGCTTCGGGGGCGGGGGGGAGCCAAGGCGGCGGAGAGAAGAGGCCGCCACGCTCATTTCTGCATCCATCTGGAGGGGTGCAGAAGGAGAGATTTTGCTCATTTGACCACAAAATGTGTCACAGATGGGTTCATGTAACACTCCTTAAATCATGGGATTTGCAGAACTTGATTAATGCACTTAAAAATACTAAAGTGCTCCATAAAAATACACAAGATACATAAGCAATAGATGCTTACAATCAACAAATTTCATAAATCTAAATGGAATTCTTTGGGACCTGCAAATAATTCTAATGCATCTTAGAAACCAACGCACCACAACATGAGTGAGTGTAAAATGAATTCACTGTCATTTAAGTACTAAGAGAAAAGTGCACTTCATTTAAACTATCGGTGAAGGTCTATGCTGTCCCAGACAGTTCCCCCTCCCCCATTCTTCCTGCCTCAGTCTGCTACCCCATTGTGTTTCACCATCCACTTAATCAAAGGGAGACTTAATGTGGCCTGATGGAGAAATTAAAAAAATAACCTCAGTTGCTGATGGGCACATTTGTATCATCATATTGTATTTGTAGACATATATATATAAGCACTGAATAAGAAACACTGATTATTCTTAACCAATATTCAACCTAAGTGAATATCTTTTACACTAAACTTTGAAATCTACCTGGAAAATACAAATCATCATGGCAGTTCTCTTCCGCCATCTATTGGACTACTCAAAAATAGAAATTTTAATCCATTCAAAGACAAAACCCGAAATATAATATAAACTGTGCATTATATTAGTAAACATGACGCCCTCGTAAATGTTATATTTAAACTAAAAAATAATGTCTAATCGAGTTCTTTTTTATATGCCAAGAATTTTTTTCGTCCAATATCTGGTAGAAAGGCAGAGCCAATCACACGCCGTCTAATCCAGTGACGCATTCTTCGCAGAGATTTCGGTTATGGTCGGCTCCTGTCGTCTGTGCTGTATTTACTAACCTTTAAACTGCAACGTTATATCCGTCATATTGTTTTTTCCCTTGTCGGGCTCCCGTTCAGTAACATGGTCACTAAATAAAGAAAAATGTAAGTTTCCCAACCTTTATGGCTGATGTATCGTTTAGTGCCTCGTTCAGAAAGCACGTTTGGCGATTTTGGTCTCATTTGGTCTATTGATGAATCATTTAATGGCATTTACTAAACTAAACTTTTCTAAAGTGATGTTCTGCCGGGGTGGTGCAGTGGTTAGCCTCCATGGCAAAGCCTATGCCAGAATACCTGAATTGAGACCAGTAGTTGAATCTAGGATTCAGGAGGAACAATGCTGGTTGTGGTCTAGCTTTGGGACCACTGACCAAATGTTCTCCCAGAACATACTGTGGGAACTGTTACAGGTGAAAGGGGTCCTGTGGTGCCACTGTGTATTATGTAGTCCCTCTGTGGATGTAGTAAGAGTTGTATCCACATACTTAGCACAACTGAAGTTGTCTGGAGATAGTCTTGGTCACCACTCACAGTTTACCAGTCAGTTTGCATCCCTATCCTAACGTATGGTCATGAGCTTCATTATTATTACTATTGTCAATAATAATAATAATAATAACAACAACAACATTAAGAAGAAGGAAAAAAAAAACTTAGATGTGTACAGATTTTCAACGCAGTAACATTTATTTTCCCCTTCTATGCACAGTTGGAAAAGTTCTGGCAGACGGATTAGAGTAAATTTTACAATGAAATTTTCACAATGTTTACTAAAAAATAAATACAAGACTTAAAGTGTTGCACAGCTCAAAAATATACAAAGGCTTGGAATTAATGTAAACTTTGAAAACATTTTACAAAAGAACATTTTTGCAATGATTTTTAAAAAGGTTATATTTACAAATTTGTACAAAAATACAAAAGCTGATGCAAATGCGTTAACTTGTGGCTTTCGGATTGACTAGACCCACATGCTGTAACCACCCCTTTCAGTTAACATCCCTCTTAGTCTTTTTATTACCATTATTTTTTTGTTTATTATCTGACCAATAAAAAATTATTCCCTAAAACGTGTTAGACCAAAACACAGCTCAAACATCTGGAAAAAGTGCAGACTTCCCCCAAGCTCCCCCTTGTAGGAACCACTGTAAATGGAAACTCCAACAGTCTCAGGTATAAATAGGTTAGATACAGCAAGAGGAAAAAGCATCAGAAATTCCATTCTTTTCAGTGCAATAGTGTAGATTCAGTTCTGGAATGACAGTTTACATAATTGTTGCCCATGTTAAGATGCCAGTTACATATCCCATAGGACTTGAAGACCTCAGTGATATAATGTGATTATTTATCTATCTATTTATTTATTTGTATATTATCATTTTTAACTGACTCACTAAAGTGGGGTGAATCTATGGATGGTAGGTAAACTGATACAGCCAGCCGTGTTTTTCTGGCCTGTTACAATGTATTTGTATGTGTTGCCACATTTTAGTGATCTACAGGACCTCAATGATATTTACTATGATTACACTGAAACTATGCATTTCATAATGTCACTAGTGCATTGGTGTATACAAATGGGTACTTCTAAAGGTAGCATGGTCATAACAGCTTAGATCTTTGTGCTCTGATGAGGTCAGCCCTATTACATCAGCCAATAAGTGGCAAGCTGAAATGTGACTGCAGTCACGTATTTGAACTTCAGAGCACCGCCAATGTTAACAGCTGGCTTATTATTTTTTAATCATAATGATTATTTTTATTGTGGTAGTTTATATAAAGAGAGCAGATAATTTCAGCTGGTTTCACATACATGTAAATCCAATTGGCAAGCCAGTATTTCTTTATTTAAACAGTGCCTGCTTATAAATCTTTATAATATAAATTTCCAGAATATCTTTATAAACAATATAAGTCTGGTTAAATACTCATTAAAAGTCTCTAATTTTCTGATCTCATATCCTAATTGTTATAGTTGTTGCTACATCTAAATATTTTAGTCAGATGTATGAAACAGCTCAATGCATTCTGAACACAAAATCAAACAGAGGGATAGAGGAGTCTTATGTATAATTTTCTATTTTAATAAAACTAAAAAATGGAATTTGTTCCATGTAAAAACATTACATGCAACATTTCAACTGAAAAATCAAGTTTCAATAAACAGCACCTGTTCAATTAAGCGATACCTCCATACTTAAAGTTGTGCTCTTCCTTTCTCTAGGAAATGCTGATTTTTTTTTTACTATTTGAACCTCAAAACTACAGCCATGTGTGAGAAACAAACATGTAAACACAGCCAAGACGAATGTAACTCATGTCGCAGTCCGACAGTGGACACCATGAGTTATATCAAAATCAGATTTCTGCTGAGCTAGAGTCCTGAAGGATAGTGGAGACGTGGAGAGCAGAGATGCATTGAGCTAATGCTGATGTAAAAACCGCTCTCACTTCCCTTTGCTGCACTTTGTCATACTTCCCCTTTATTTAAAATCAGCTTAAATGTATCTTAGCGATAATCTTGTGTATCATTCACTCTTCTTTCATCTTCACCTACAATGAGCATCACTTCTGCATTTCTACGCTACACCTAATTTTGAAAACCCCATTCCCCACTTTCATCAAGTATTAAAAAAAGATTTTTTTTCCCCCAGGTAATTTAGAAATTGGAAAAATATGGTTAGTATTAAAAATGTTGTACAAGACACCAGGATTAGAAATTCAAGTCATATGAAAACGAGATATGGTCGCATCGCCTCATGCCTCAACACCCCACAGTGTTGTGTTTATATTGCGTGCCACTGAGGAAAAGGGAAAAGGCTCTTCTAAGAAAATGGAGCCCGAGCACTTTTCACCCTGTCTGAGTCTCTGCACCCCACTGGAAATCCAGCTGGGGCCTGAGCCTTCCTCCCATGCCAGCTGTGTCTGAACACAAATGAGTTTGTGTTCTCTGAATGTTTACCATTTTCTGAAAACTGTTCACCTGAAAGTGAGTTACCTCCCAGGTCTCAAAGAAGAGAGTCTATGATTCCTATGGTATTCACAGAATACACCAGGGATTTTGTATCTTTTTTTTTCCTGTGATTTCTCCCAAGCATTCATATTGCTTAATTATTAAAATAAATTTGCAATATTGTCTGGAGAATGTAAATTGTAGTGTAAAATGTACCTGAAAAAATGGAAAGCCGTTCGCTGTTTTTTTATACTCAGTTGTGATGCACCTTAGGTTACAAACATTAACAGTAAATAGGCTGAGTGATTAGCAGTGAGACAGCAGCCTCTGGTCAAGCAACGACAGGCTGTGCCCATGAAACAGGGACAGGGACCTCCTTTCAGGGTCCCTTTCAGCTCATGTCAGTTAATACATTATATATCTGTGTGTGAGTGTGTGTGTGTATGCAATGTATGTGCAGTTTATGGAAATGCAGTAATTTATGGCTGGATGGGAGTATTCATCTTCATACATCTATATAAATTTATCTCACCTAGAGGTAACCTTGGGGATGATAAGGGCTGTCTCCGATCAAGTACAAAACAGATGTTAAGGAGCCTTTTACAATGGAGGTACCTTGGTCTTCAGTGATGATACTAAGTGTGTGTGTGTGTCTTCATAATATCACTTATACTAGAACCTCCTGATGTAGAAAGGCCACAGTGAAGATTGTCCCATGGACACCTGCTTCAGAATGCACACCCCCTAGACGACGTTTGTTTTTGTTTTGTCTAAATGCATAACGATGGACCTGAATTTTTTTTATGCTACCACACGACTTTGTGTTCATATATTGTGGACCCTTAAGACATGGAATATTGTCTAAAATACATAGCATATACAAGTCACTGAAATATGTTTGATATGATTTTGATTTCTAATGTGTTCTGATAGTTAAAACATGAAAAAAATTTCGAAGCAAAAAAAGTGATAAATGTAGTTTTTTCCTCAAATGTTAATTGTACTTTTTCCACCTTCCTACAGCTCATAGGAAAACAAGCTGTCCGTTCCCCCTTTCTGTTTAAGCTTTTTTTGTTTCAGTTATTTTTCACATACCATTTTCCATTTACTGAAAAGCATACAAACTCAGTACATGATGCTAATCAAGATCAAGCGATGTATTTTTTTTTTTATCTGTATCTTTCTTCTGCTTTTCTTCCATCACAGGTCGCATGTTCAGGAGGAACCTTGTGAGGAGCGCTCATCGTGAGGGCTGCCATCGGAGTTTTCCGTCTCTCCTTCTGATATGGCCTGCATCGGTGTGGTGTATAGCCGGCTGCGCACACCATAGCGGCTGCTGCTGGCGGCCGGCGGGACCCTTGAGCGGCCTTGCCGAGAGGAGGCCGGCCCTGGGAATGTCTTTGGGGAGAAGCCCTCTGGAGTGCTTGTGGGGGAAAGACCAGGGGGCTGGTCGGACCCCAGTGGTGACTGCTGGGGCGTGGGAATCTCCTCCGGTGACTGTGCGGCGTCGGCACTGAGGTCTCCCAAGGACTTGGGCGCGATGGGGCTCTTCAGGATCTCTGCAGCTGACATGCGATAGCTGGAGTCCGAACGGCTGCCCTTCTTCAGGAGCAGCAGCTTGAACTCTTCGCTAGAGGTGTTGGACTTCTTGGCACTCCGATATATGGGCCCCGACGCTCGCTGTGGTCCAGCTGGGCTTCCAGGAGACACCACGTTACCTGGACAGCTCGCTGGGCTACCCGCCGAGGCAGCACCTACACGGTTCTTCAGGTTTAGCTCTCCAGAATCTTTTCTGCCCAGCACTTTCCTTTTGGATCTGCAACGATAAAATGCATATGCTTGTGAGGGATCTTGTGATTTTGTTTCCATTCTTAACATATTCGGAATGGATTTCACTGGGAGAAATCTCCATCTGTGACACTGCAGATACAACAGACACACCTGTGGATCATAGCAAACAGATCCTCGGTTGTGCGTACTTTATTGGGTGACAAGAAAACAGGGTCATCTTCAGCTTTCACTTCATCAGTCAGCGGGGACACCGAGTTGTCACTTGGTGTCGATTCTATGAAATAAGGCAAAGAGGTCACACAGTTATATTACACTACGGTCCATTTTATTAGGACTCTGATCCAGTGCTGAAAAAAGTTTTTGTTTGTTCTTCAATCATCTGACTGACTTTCAAATCCACTAGCTGCCCTAGTTTCTTAGCTATTATTCTAGTCTGACAAATGCCTTTGGTAGGAGAACTACTTAACCGAAAGATAACTACAAATACAGTACCATAGCCTTTGAGAAAGTCACACTCGATAATTTGCCTTTGACAGAATAATGGTGATTTCACTGAAGTCCTACTTTGCGTTATTTATCACAGGTTAGCTGTAATTGTGATATCTTGGAGATGATGAAGTAAAAGTCATACCTTTACTGAAGTAATCTTCTGTGTCTGGTGTTGATCCCTCTTCTGTGTTGTCCAGTGAGGCACTTTTGGTCGGAATACCTGATGTCTCATATTCCACTTCCCTGCTAATTGTTTCGTTGATTGTGTGAGCTTGCTGTGTTTCTGATTGATAAGTAATTACAGGCACTTTGTCTGGACTGTTGCATGCACCAGAGTCGTACTTCCAAGCTGTGTTGTTTTTAGCTGGGGAAGAACCTGCATTTGTTGGATACAAAGAGGTAAATTCAAGGGCCCAGTCGGGGCTTGGAGGTTCATTCTGCTCCTTTTCTGATGAGTCACCAGGAGAGTAAGTGCTTAAAGCATTTCCCTCTTCTTCTTCAACTTCCTGGAGGCATGCTGCACCCTCAGACATCCCATCATTGTCTGTGCCTCTCCAAGACACTGTAGGCTTGTGGATCCTGGGTTGGAACCTAGGTACCAGTGTGGATTCATGCTCTCTGAAAGCTATATCAGAAGGGATTCTAAATGGCGTCATAGCCCAGAACGGTCCCGGGACATTTCTGTCTTGCTTGTGTCCCATGCTTTCATGATATGCTACATCCCTTATAGTGGGTTCATCATCTGGGGTAAACAGTGATTGGCAGTACTCCTGAGAAGAGGGATCATTCGATTTAACAACTGCAAGTTTGCTGGATTCTGGAGTCTGGTGGGAGACTTGGGTGACTGCTGTTGGACACTTGGGCCAGGTAGCTGTATTAGGATTCATTTGGTCCAGGGATTGTTCACTGGACTTGATGATGGATCGTAGCTGGATAGAATGAAGTTCAATAGGAGTGACAGCCATAGAAGCTGAGCTGGGGACTTCAGAGTTACTAATACCAGCCTGTGCTACTTGTGCTGCTCTCATCTCAGCTACCCATGTGCCCGCTGCCGCCGCCGCCGCCTTTTGTTTGTTCTGGTGAAGAATGTGGATCTGGTTTCTGTGAGCTAAGGATTTGCTGGGAACATTGTGAAGAGCACTTAGGTCGAGATGGGTTGGAGGTATGATTGGCAGCTCAAGGTCTCTTCTGGAGGAGGTGCTTCCATCTCGGGAGGAGAACTGTTGGTGCAGGGAACAAAGGGAGGACTTTCTCTCTGGGACTTTGGGTTTCCTCTTGCCAGTGGTTGGGGATAAGGGCCCAGGAAAGAAAGCTGAAGGAAAGGAGGATGTTGGTGTTTCTGACTGGCTGGAGTACCCACTGGAGGGTGATGCCAATCCTGCTAGCTTTTCCGGGGAGGCAAGCTTGAACTCATTTTCTACAGAAGGAAGAGAAGGTGTGGTGGCTCTGGATTCTGACAGAGAGTTCTGCGACTCTGAGCTCTCCACTGACTTGATGCATTCAATGACAGTTGTACCCGTAGCACTGCTGGAGTTGGATAATGATCGGTAGGGATCACTGGATTTCAAGTCATTGAGGAGCCAGAGATCTGCATAGTCAGACTGTACAGCACCCTTATCCTTAAAAGAGTGCGTGTCTGCAGTGCTGAACAGAGTACAGTCAGTCATCTTGCCAGAGTTCTCCATAGCCCAAGTTACTGCTGCTTCGCTTACCGTTGGGTTCTCTGACTGACCTGGACAGCTAGTCAAGTCTAGCTGCAGCTTCATTTCCCTGGAAGACAATGGCAGATGCTGTCCGCTGTTTATCTTTGGTTCATTTGTGTCAGGAGCATTCGCACTACAGCTTATTTCCTTCAGTGACGAACTACGTTTTGGTGGGGATGGCTTCACCTTTGGTTTTTTTAAGGAAAGACAGCGCCTTCCTAAAGTTCTGTGACCGCTGTACTCTGGCTGACAGTATTTGTCCATGCTAGATGCAACAGTTATACCTCGGCCACATTCAGAACCCATAGCTGCATAGTTATGAATATAGCTCCTGTTACCTTGAAGACCACAGTCAAAGTGCATGGAGGTATAACAGCCTTCTGTGTCTATGGAGTAGTGCGAACTGGAGTCTGCCTTTTCTGTTGGTGGTTTATCCACGAAACTCTCATAAGTAGCCATACTTGTGAAACTAGGACAATCCAAGCTGCCCTGTTCCTCCCTGGAGCGAGGGGGACTGAAATCTAACCGACTAGACTTATCGTACTGATGATGTGGGTAGTTCCACTCACAATCACTAGCAGTGCTGGTGCTTGGGTCATCCAACAGTTCAGTTGCTGTGGAGGTAAAGGAACTGGCCCTGTAGCCTCTAATCTGTGGCCGGTCTAGTTGGTAAGGGTCAATTGTAAAGCCAGTGGGGTCATCATTGGCATTAGGAGCTGTGTTGAGTGACAGCTCTGAGTCACAGTGTGAAGATCCTGTCAGGGGAGGTGATGCAGCGGGGGGGATGGTCTCGGATGTCTGGGAAGGACAGGTGGAACTGCTTCCACTCCAGTTACCACTGGAGGACTGGTGGTCCTCCTTGTGGTCAATCTGGCTTCCTAGCACTCCAGTTGTAGAGATGGAGTGAATAGGACTGCTGAAGGTGTCCGAGCTTGAAGAAATCTCACAACTCCCCATGTCAAATTTACGTGGAAGTCGTGATCTACCCCTCTCGACCCACGCGTGCTCTGGGCTTCCCCTGTGTTGGTTGTAATTTAGGCTGACCAACTGATGTTCTGGCATTACCTGGTCCTCGATGCTTTCTTCTTCATCCTTCAAAATCCTTTCCCTGGGTCCTGGCAGAAACTCCTCGGTTTCATAAGGAGAGAGCTCTTCATCATCGCTGTCATCATGGTTTTCATCCATAAGGCGGCCACCCTCCCGAGGCAGGCTGCGAGAGCGCAGGCGGCTCCCCATAGTGGCTGTAAACATGCTGTCAGAGCCGTCTGGCAGGGAGGTGATATTCCCAGTGGAATGGGAGAGGGAGGTAGGAATGCCCTGGCCCCTCTGGGCACGAATCCGCCTCCGTGAAGGTGCAGCGATTAAGAAATCGTCTGTCTGGCAGCCGGAGTCCTTTGTGTTCAGACGGCCGGTGACGGAGAGCTCTTCACGGCACAATGAGATGTCAGGGTTATTGTGTACGATCACAGTCCGTTCTCTTGCTACTGGAGACTCGTCAGAGTCTGGGGGAAGATCAAAGCAAAAATGTTATATTACAAAATCTGAAAAGTCAGTGGATGAAGGAGGACACCCTTGGACTCTCACTACCTCGCTGACACCGGCGAGCTTCTCCTGGCCTCCATCAAGGAGAACAGCTAAAAGTCACATTCACCTGAAATTTACCTGTCTAATCACATTCTGTGAGGTTACGTTGGCAGCCATTCAATCTCAAGAGGCTTAACATTAGAAACTAGCTGTGTTTCTTCTAGAGGAACAGAGGCAGAGACAAGGCTGGTCTATTTCTCAGCATTTACACAAGCTCTACACTCAGAGTAAGAGCCAGCTCATATCCTCCAGCAGTTACTAGCAGAAAACCATTTTGATATCATATAATTCAACGTTGAACACTTTTTAAGTTTCAAAAATTTCCAGTGATACTAAATTAACAGTGGACATTGAAAAAATAAAAATAAGTTAAGGATGTTTCCTTTAATTCATAATTTAATCAACATCGATATGCTTATGTTTTTATTCCAGTGTGATATTTTTCTAAAATATAGGGAAGAGGATTTCCCAGATTTTTTGCAAATCAACATGATTCATCAGGTTGAATGTAATTCTGCAAATAAAGACATTGAAGGTATTTACTACCTTAAAAGCAATATAAAAATAATTTGTTTGAAAATCGTTGAAAAATAAACATGTAAATCTTGTAAACAGATTTAACAGTGTTGACCAAGTCTGATCTGCTCTACAGTAGTAGCTTATGATGTAACGATAAGTGAATGATTTTTCTTTGTCTCACTTTTCTAAAATTTCACATATTTATATAATAGCAAGCAAACCTGCATTCATAAAATAGTGAATATTTTATTTAGGTTTCACTAAGGGAAAATCCTTCTCCTTAGTATACAAAAAGTTTTTTTTTTCTAAAATAAACCAAAATCCTTATCAATAAACAGTTTTACACAAACCATGACTACATACGAACACAAGTTATAACTTGACGTCATATATATAAGTTATGTCATGCAACTGAAGCTGGATGAATGACATGCGATATTTTCATTTCTAAGCAAGACTGCAATATTCAAACATACCACATGAACATAATCTGAAGCCGCTCAATAAACGCAGGTTACTGCTATCCTAATTATTATTTATACATTCACCATGGTTATCTCTATAACTACATCACATCAATATCATATCAATATCATGAAACGATGACAGTCAGGGGCGAGTACTACCTTCTTGTTGTACTCGTCTGGGGATGCCGGATATGGTTTTCCGTCTTCTCAGCTTTCGTCGCCTTTGAAGTACCGACTGAGAATGAACAAGTGAGCAGCGGACACTGGCCTCTCTGTCAAATCCGACCCCTAGAATATGCACACGGCGCATGTGAGGAGTCCTTGTGGGGGATCACAGATACGCAGGAAGTACCCGACATGCCGGCTTGCATAACTTGATCAGCATTAAGTTGGTAAGGCTATAAATGTGGCATGAAAGCTATAATCCAGTCAGGGTGCGATAACTGCACAATTTTTCAAAAGCTTATCCTATAACACAGTGAACACAGTGGTCTATAACCTTTTTTTACAGTGAGAGCTACTTATACAAAGAAAAAAATCTGGTGAGTTACTCAGTCACAATGGTATAATTTGCCAACCGGGGGGGGGGGGTCCTTCATATATTTTGCTGATCAGGGCGGGAGGGGCATGGAGGTCACGGTCTTGTCATAATCAACTACTAATGCTGATCTGTCAATCGCAATAGATCGCTTGGTGACCACTGTGATAACACAGTGCTTCGATGCATCACCACTATAATTCATGGCTATTATGATTAGTGATATATAACTGAAATGACTGCTTTTTGAAAGGCCTCTCTAAGTTCCGTTGACAACGTAAAGGCAAAATTCCCTTTGATGCCGTGAAACGAAGGAAACAGGAACTCAGCTCCTTTCTAATTCTAATGAAACTGATTGGCATTCAGGGTCTCTCCTTTCCACAAACGCAGGCACGAACAGACTGACTCGCATGTCATTGATTTGTGAAAAATGACTTTTACGTTTCCACTAAACTTACAAGGGCAATGCACAGTAGGGCCTTATGTATAAAGATATATGTAGAACTTTTTTATCTGAATTATATTAGCTGGGGTGCTAATAATAAATATATTTAAAGACAGAAAGGATATGGTTTGATTGATGACGTCTTAGTCATTGTTGGGGGAAGTTACTCACAAAAGTAACCCGTCACAGACAGAGGTGGAGAGTTCATGTTTAGAAAGTATAAATCCAGACCAAGATTTTGTTTCAACCAACCAATTGAGTACTCTGTGACTGTGACTCTTTATACTCAACTGGTTGGTTGTAACAAAATCTTGGTCTGGGTTGGTACTTTCTGGACCTGAACTTTCCACCTCTGTCTGTGATACGTAGGTTACTTTTGTGTACTCAGTTTGTAGACCAGTAACATGACTGTAGCTCAGATGAATCTTGAGTAAAACTCAGTTCTAGATACTGACCGACATTTGAACTGTATCAAACTCATGGATTCCACACAAGAAAGCCAGCAGCTGTAAAGTCTAATCTCAGCATATATTTCCCTGAAGTTGTGTTTAATTAAAACAGATGGAAATTGAAGCAGCCAGTTTACCAGAGATGTTAATGGGAACAATGTACGAGGAGATGACTTGAGAGTCAGTCTTCATCCTCTCATCTGGGGTGGGAAGAGGAAGAGCTCTGGACCAGTTGGTCTGCTTGTCCAGTGTGGAGGGAATGTTGGGCACCGGACATCTAGGCCTGTGTCCGAGAGCCGCCATGTCAGCAGCAGGATCTGTGGGTGGGACGACCTGAAACGCACGGGCAGGAATCCGGGGTGATGCATTGCCTTATGGAGATCGACATAAATCAGCCCCAAAGTAATTCTGGGGTGAAGAAAAAGCAAGGAAATATTACCATTGTGTTTCACATACGGTGGTTACAGAATGAAGTAACACATGAAGTAACAAAAGTAAATATATCAGAATGACAGAGGTGCTAGCATCAGAATTATACAAGATTTTAGAGGCCAGAGTTTCAGACAGAAAAGAACATGCAAGTTCAAGTTCAAAATTTATGCTAGATCTTACAAGAATTACTTTCCTATCAATCAAAACAGACCCTATATAAACAACCACATATGGTTTACTGATACGTTTTACATAATTTATATTTCTCCATTAATGCTATTCAAATATAAATTATCATCACATTTGTCAAAATATATCAAATATGAATATGAGCATTAAAGTATGACTAAGTAACCAACACTATGGATGGAGCCACGATTACTTCCTAAGTCAACGTCTAAGTTGCTTTTTATCATTGTTCAATGTTTTACTTCTGAGCTGTAGTAACCAGTCGCAAGGCAATGAGACCGGCCACAATGCAAAGCTTATTCTGCAGGAAACAAAGAATCCTGACATGAGACCAACAGATAAACGAGTAAACTAGCTAATGAAATCCAAAACTCTGCATGGCTCGCATAAGCAAAAATCACACAAACATTACTCTCAAATTATACACTATATACTTTGTATGAGGAATTGTGGATTTCGAACTGATTCATCTCGCAGAGGATGGAAGATGACAAAGCGGCATTTGGTTCATGAGGGTGAAAGAGGAATGAGTGATGCAAGGGAGCAATGAGGCCAGTAAATGCAGTTTCCGTAAGGAGAGACATCGCATTGCAATGCCTACGGAAACTGCTCTGCCCGGAATTGTACATATAAAGACGAAGATGATCAGAGAAGGACCTAGAAGCTAAAAGACTGAAATGTTGAGGGCTACAGAGATAAAGAGAAAAAGGGGCTAAAAGAAAGTTTGAGATTAAAAAGTGAAATATGTCTTATTTTCGTAATAATGAGTTTGGAAGATGTGGAAGTATTATTCAATTCGCTGTGACTCGGCGTGGAGCGTTGTGGTGCGTGTCAAGGGTTTAAACCAGAGGTGCATAGTTCAGGTCCAGAAAGTAAATATCCAGACCAAGATTTTGTTTCAACCATCCAGTTAAGTACTCTGTGACTGTCACTCTTTATATTCAGCTGGTTGGTTGAAACAAAATATTGGTCTGGATTCTTACTTTCTGGACCTGAACTATTCACATATTGTCTGATTGTATGCTCTGCGATGGACTGGCATCCTGTGCAGGCTTCATGCAGTCTTGTGACCTCTGTTTCCCAAATGAACTTGGGAACCATTTTTATCTGCTTCAGGGAAGTGGTTATGGAAAATAGATGAATGGGAAAATTATTCATGAGATCATTTGTGCTGTTTTGTGCTCATCAGTAAAAAAAAAAAAAAAAAAAATCTTTCAGTAAGTGAACTGATAGTCTTCACATACTAGGTATGATTCAATAGCAATGCATCATCAGTCTTAAAACTTTGTTTTCGCATTATTCCATTGTGCAGAGAAACAGATAGATGAGACATTTATTCAGCAGAAATAACTGAAACTGATGCGGTCAGGAGTCAGTTCATAAATCTAAGATTTATACTAATGCCAGAATAGAAGACCAAAAGAAGCAGAGGAGTTGTCAGAGGGTTGGAAGGCAGAGACCCATAGTTTCATTGGGGGTGGGGGGGGCAAATACCTTTCTGCTCCAGGGGGCAAAGTGGCAACATTGGATGGGTGAGAAGGATCGGGTTTTCCCAGACTACAAACACAAAGGTAGGAAATAAAAAGAAAATGACACTGTATTTAATGACATGATATACGACCATGGAATTATGGCAAAAATCATGGGTGTATGGGACTGCCTAACTGAATACCCTCAAAGAGTAAAAGGACATGGTGACACGATGGTCAGCTCTGGACAGCCAATATCATGACCAGAACATAGGAAAGAAAATGTCCTGTAACAGGCCTGTGAGCCATATCCCAGAAAGTGAGATTCCATCTGGATGTTCCTAGAAATAAAGTTGATCCATTAGTAGGCTGATGATCCTTCAGTCTGTAACAATAAGTGCAAAGAGAGATGGACCTGGAAAGGGAAGCAATGCCAATGAGTTTAGAGTGAACAGTTCTCCTTCCAAGCATAATGCATAATGCTTTTATAAAACCTCAAACAGAGCTGCTGTGGAAGTTGAAGTTGAAGTACATACTGACTGTACACATACAAACCTATTTGGCCTGGAATCTCATTTTGTCCCTTTACATTTATGATTTTCCCACTTTCAGTCATTTGATAATGTTTATCATAAAATAAAAACAAGATGTCGGACACTTGAAAATCGCCCATAAAAAGGACAGCATCAGCTGTGTTCGGGACGTCCTTAAACCAAGGACAGACAGCAAATAAATAAATTAAGGACTTGAGCAGTTGCCTTAGGAGAATGTGCACAAGCTACTCAGTTTACCTTCTGCACTGGCCGAAATTCACTTATGGGTTTCTCCTGCAGCATGTCGAGGAAAGAACACAGGCTGTCAGGTACACATGAGGCTGTGTTACATGTGAACACAGCCTGTCAGGTCCACACGAATACATGAGGCCATGTTACATGTGAACACAGACTGTCAGGTCCACAAAAACACATGCGGCCGTGTTACATGTGAACACAGACCGTCAGGTCCACAAAAACACATGCGGGCGTGTTACATGTGAACACAGACTTTCAGGTCCACACGAATACATGAGGCCGTGTTACATGTGAACACAGCCTGTCAGGTCCACAAAAACACATGCGGCCGTGTTACATGTGAACACAGACTGTCAGGTCCACACGAATACATGAGGCCATGTTACATGTGAACACAGACTGTCAGGTCCACAAAAACACATGCGGCCGTGTTACATGTGAACACAGAC
>JABFEB020000035.1:14673642-14685837 GCA_019775895.2 Stomatorhinus ivindoensis | reverse complement strand
TTTTTTTTGGATTATTCCTGCCTGCCTCTGTGCCTTGTTTTACCCGACGCCGCATACATCCTGCCACTCTGCTAACCCGTGATTTGTGACAGACACAAATATTGATTTTTGCAAAGTCTGCAGCCTCAGTTTTTATGATGGCAATTTGCATATACTCCAGAATGTAATGAAGACTTATCAGATGAATTGCAATTAATTCCAAAAAAGCCCATTTCCACTGCATTTAAGCACTGCCACAAAAGGACCCGCTGACATCATTTCAGCGATTCTTTCGTTAACACAGGTGAGTGTGTTGATAAGGACAAGGCTGGAGATCACTCTGTCATGTTGATTGAGTTAGAATAGCAGACTGGGTGCTTTAAAAGGAGGGTGGCGCTTTAAATCATTGTTCTTCCTCTGTTAACCATGGTTACCTGCATAGAAACACGTGCGTCACTGCTTTGCAGAACGAGTGCTTCACAAGTAAGGATATTGCTGCTAGTAAGACTGCACCTAAATCAAACATTTATCGTATCATCAAGAACTTCAAGGAGAAACATTCAATTGTTGTGAAGAAGGCTTCAGGGCGCCCAAGAAAGTCCAGCAAGCGCCAGGACCGTCTCCTAAAGTTGATCCAGCTGCAGGATTCGGGGCACCAGCAGTACAGAGCTGAGGAATGTCAGCAGGCAGGTGTCAGTGCATCTGCACGCACAGTGAGGCGAAGACTTCGGGAGGATGGCCTGGTGTCACGAAGGGCAGCAAAGAAGCCACTTCTCTCCAAGAAAAACCTCAGGGACTGACTGATATTCTGCAAAAGGTGCAGGGACTGGACTGCTGAGGACTGGAGTAAAGTCATTTTCTCTGAGTAATCTGATTGTTTGGGGCATCTGAAAAAAAGATTGTCGGGATAAGAAAAGGTGAGAACTACCATCAGTCCTGTGTCATGCCAACAGTAACGTATCCTGAGACCATTCATGCGTGGGGTTGCTTCTCAGCCAAGGGAATAGGCTCACTCTCAATTTTTCCTAAGAACACAGCCATGAATAAAGAATGGTACCAAAACATCCTCTGAGAGCAACTTCTCCCACCATTAAGAAGAGTCTGGTGATGAACAATGTCTTCCAGCATGATGGAGCACCGTGCCACAAGGCAGAAGTGATAACTAAGTGGCTCAGGGAACAAAACATCAACTTTGGATCGATGGCCAGGAAGCTCCTCAGACCTTAATCCCACTGAGAACTTGTCAGTCCTCAAGAGGTGGGTGGACAAACAAAAACCCACAAATTGTGACAAACTCCAAGCATTGGTTATACAAGAATGGGCTGCCCTCAGTCAGGATTTGGCCCAGAAGTTGATTGACAGCATGTCAGGGTCAGTAAAAAGTACTGCAGTCAGAACACCACCAAATGCCAAATGTATTCTCATATTTCCAAACACATGATATGTGAGCAGGATGCAACTTTACAGCCACACTGTTATAACAGGTCAATTCTAAGTTAGGCCATGGTGCAGAAAGGGTGCCCTATGTCACTGAGGTATGCTGCCGGCTGCCGTGGGCTTTCACGCAGAGATGGGCCTAATGGTAAAAACACTCCTCATTCTTTTAATCACCTGAAATTCACTGAAAGCAGAGCACAGGCTATTAATAAAGTGCCGTGCAATTGTTCTTGTGGCTTAATACGTAGCGTGTTTGCTCCTGTCTCTACAGTTGCCGTTTTAAATCCCACCTCCTCTCTGAGAGTGTACTTCGCACAATATTCACTCTGTGTTTTGCAGGTTTCCCGTAGGTCTGCAAAGAGAAGCAGAAGTCTAACTGATGTCCTTAAACTGCCTGTTTTGCCAGTGCATGTTCCCTGTGATGCGCTGGCGTCCAGTCCAGGCTGCACCCCAACCTAATGCCCCATGCAGCCAGGGACTTGCTCCAAGTGACCCCGACCAAAATAAACAGCTAGAAGATGGATAGATGTACGTCATTCACCACAGCTCACAATTTTCCTGCATCTCTGACAAGCACATTCAATCATGGCAAAGGACAAAAAGAAGTAAAAAATGCATCAATCAGACTATATCTTTCCAGGAGGTTCTATCCGAAGCAGCATTTTTGAGAAAGCAGGGTGAGACGGTCCCCACTATCATCAAGAGTCTGATGGTGAAACCTTTCTGCTAACTGTGGGATTCAAACCAGCAACCTTCTGACCAAAGGCACTGCATCCTGACCTACTGTGCCTCACACCTCCCATGACTTAGAGCAGTATAAGACAGCAGACATTTTCACTTCCTGTTTCAGTCCTTCGCTTTGTCTAAAATAGCTTCCCTCCATTAACATCCAATGTGCAGCTGCTCTCCATTTGTACGTAAGCGGCCCTCTATGTTGAATTAGCAGTAAATTAGCGAATCCTTATCAAACTGCAATAAGTGGCCTGATGCACAGCTTTGTTTTTTAACAACATGTGGGCCTGTTTCTCTGACCTGCGAAGTCAGATTCTCTTTGTATTTTCTTTGTAGTCCACAGCTGAACTTCTGCAGTCCCCACGGAAAAATTTCCGGAGAGCCCAACATTGTGGCTAAAGCACATCTCGGACAGATAGAGAAAAACTGAAGGAATTAATAAAACGTATTGCACGTTTTAGTGTAAAAGCAACAGCCTTCTTAAACACAGGGAGCAAGTTAGCAGCTTAATGCTCAATCCTGTTGATTACATTGTTGTCCTAATTATAGCCTTTGATGACAATAAAAGCTCATGATTATCTGCTAAATTTAAAAATCGTCTTAATCAAATACTAATAATACAAGAATTCCTGGACAAGAGAAAATGGATCTTATTGCAATCTCGTCCGAAGCTTTCATGGTGAATAAACAGTAAAGACCTTTCCTTCATCCCATAGAATACACCACAGATGTTCCAGTAAGGAATCTTTAGTGCAGCTGCTGCCATGGATCCAGACTGAGGGCTTGGAATGGGATCCCATCCCATCAGCTGATGAATCCCTCCATTCCTCCTTCCACCCACATGCTCCTCTTGCTTTACTCCTTCTCCTCACACCTGCCCAGCTTCCCTTCCCACTTCTGCCTCTCCCCTTCACAAAAATCTGTGATAATGAGGGGATCCATGTCTTTGAGAGCCACATTAAAGTGAAAATGATACGTTTAAAAACACTCAGTGGTCGGCAATGATGCATACACGATGGAAAAACTATGTCAGCACACAAAATTAATCTTATTGGAATAACAGACCAGGAATAATGCACCTTCAAGATGACATTGATGGTCGTGTCTGGGATAATGGCCCTTAGAAGAGACAGGATAAAATCCTCCCTTAAATTCTGCTGGAGGCATATAGCCATTTACTATGGAAGGCAAGGCTGGATCAGACAGCAGAGTGAACCCTTTTCTTCCACAGATCTCATTCCTCTCTCCAGCTGCCTATTGCAGAGTCAGCAGCAGTACCTGCCTGTTTGCCCCATTCAGCAACAGGGCAAGGGACTGCAGAGTCTTGTCCAGCACTGAGGAGAAAAATAAGGCACCCAGCACTGACATCGTTTACATTTAACCTATTTAGCAGACATTTTTATCCAAATCGACACATATTCTCAGAAAGCAGGATCAATCAGTTCCTGGAGCAACTGAGGGTTAAGGGTCTCAGTCAAGGGTGACATCACCCACTCAGCCACACTTCAGCCCAAAAGCATTGCTGGTAAACATCATACGAAAATAATATGAAACTGTTGCGGCACAGTGACCTGCATGGACAGTAGGGATTATTCTCCCAGTGCCTGGGTTACCCTATGTAATGCCCAAGGGCAAACTGGGGGGGGGGGGTGGGAGTGAATGAGACAGGCTCCTGTCTTTTCTGTACAGGCACACAAACAGGAGTCAGAAATATCAGGACAGAGCAATCTAGGTCAGCTTTTCAGAAGAGCACAGCACGAAGGGCCCAGCCATTTGGTACACAGGGGGAGACAACCAGGCTCGCTAAACAGGAAACTTGTGCATAAATGTACGCACACATACATGATGTTTATATGGGTGCTCAGCTCACCTTGTACTATGAGAGAAGCCGTACGTTACCTGTGCAGCATTTTCACACTGGACCTGCGTATCTAGCAGCTGGCCTCTAGGGCAGCCATGATTTCACCAAACTATACAACAAAAGCAACGCCGTTTCTTTGTACATCTATAGGTACAGTACATGGTTATCTATGACTAATTACTGATAAAGTCAATAACGAACTGTGGGGAATCTGTATCACACACAAAACAATTACTGACACTAATCAAATCCATCCATCCATCTTCCTTATTAGCTTTTTCCAGTACATGGTTGCAGTGTTAAATAATTACATTTAATTACATGTATAATTTCATGATCTGAGAATGAGGCTTTGGAGACTGCAGTGGGTCGGATCACTGCCTGGTTTAACTTACTGGTTGGTTTACACTGTCTGCCAACAAAGTAATCAGAGATTAGTGGTTACAGCAATAAGCATGATAATCACCCTAGGAAGTCTAATTTTTACCATCCCAACTATTATTAACGAGCACATCAGGTGGTGTCAGTGTGACCCAAAGCCTAAAGTGTAATAAAAGTTAAATATAGCACAGCTCAGTGGATTAGGGATGTGCACCCGTGACTGGAAGGTTGTGGGATTAGATCCTGGGAACGGCAGAGTAATCATATCACTGTTGGGCCAATGAGGACAACTTTTAACATCGGCTGCCCCAGGGTTGATGGCTGACCCCCGGCACTGAGCACACCAGCACATCCGCCCCTCAGCCCTCCCCAGACTGCGGTAGCAGCCATGTCCGCCCCCTCACAGGAGATGCCTCTTTGGACCTCTGTAGCAGGTCCTGCTTTCTCAGAGAGCTGAGGTTTGTCACTCTTCCTCAAAAGGTGAGAATTGTGGCCAAGAACTGCCAAAGATTAATAATATTAATATTAATAATAATAATAAACACATTCTCATCATCTCCGAAGGACGTTACTCTGACTATAAATCTTTAAAGACATTCCCACAAGTAATATTCACCTTAGATTGTCTACTCTAAGATTATGACACCACATATGTAGCCCAATATAGGTGGAAAATTGTTCCATTCATGGTTGGAAGAATGAATTACTTAAGTCTGTAATAGTGAACTGGTGCAATTCTGCATGACAGACTGTACCGTGTGCCGTGGCATTGGGTCATTATCATGGCAGTAACTTTATTGACTCACATTACTGAAAAAAAAAACAAGTGACAAGTTCACTTGAGACTCACACTAAACAGAAGCGTCCCAGAGGCCTAACCCTGAGCAGACATCACAAAGGAAGCCTCAGTATTTCCCTAATGGATGGAACCAATCAATTAACACCTTGTGCCCTGATAATGGGTAAAGCAGCTGTTAATATAGGCGCTGATTACCACTGGGGAGAGATTAAAGGCAGAGTCACGCAAGTGTCACCACTGAACCTCACCTGGCCACATCTGTCTCAGAAATGAAGAGGAGGAGCTTCACGTTTGACCTGGGCCTGATGAGCATTCAGCTTGTGGGCGTGTGGGCCAGTCCATTAGGTGGCATGTAAAGAGGTTCCATGAGGAATGTCGAGGGGCCAGCCATCTGCAACATGGGGCTGACCTCTCGGACCTGGGCTATAGAGCTGAGTCCAGCGCCTGACAGCAGATGTCACAGAGCTCCCAATTTCTATGCATTCCACCAGCCTCATCTGGGGGGCGGGGGGGCGGCTGATTCCTGTGCAGGATACCCCTCTCCTAGGCTCTTAGGTTGCCTGTGAATGCTCAGGTCTATAGGAGATCAACCTGGACTGTCCCCTGAGTTAAAGGAGATGGCGACCATGCTGTTTTCCTAGGAGTAAATAACCAAATAAATACAAATAACAGCTAAGTAGAAGCTGGAACAATTTTAGGTTAATTCACTTACTACTGTAAGTGTCACAACAGCAATGCTCCTCCCGGTGTTATAATGGGGTTGTTTGGTCGTATATGTCAGCTCCGCAGTCTGCAACATTTATGTTACCTTACGATCTATAAGGAGCATAAGGAGATCTGGAAATGATCGACCTGACAGCATTCCTAAGGAAGGGATTACAAGTTCCCTCCCATACGGCTGAAAAGAATTGCCTGCTCCACCCAGCGGCAGCAAACTCAACTGAATCATCGCCATGACAACCTCAAGATGACAGACAAGCCCTCGATAACTTGTGTGTAATGCCCAGAGCCATCCAGCAGCTGCTGGAGCAGACAAACATAAGCAGAGAGTAGCAGCTCAGAGTCATGCGGTTAACCATAAGACCAGCAGCCTCTCTCGCACTCCAGCTTGTACGTTACGAAGTAATGAATTGTTATTACTTGCAATTCTAGGAAGCTATATCTGTGCCACCACCTGTAAAAGTAGTAACACAATCATCTTATACTCGACGTTGGGCGTTTTGGGATGATCCATGCGACTGGTTTCCAATTACAGCTTTTACAGGCAGGAGCTGAACATGTGTATGGGAACCACGCTCAGGTACAGCTGAAATCCCAGGCAGTGACGAGCACAGCATATGGTGTCAGGATACGCCTTGTGACTGCATCTGCCGCAGCCCCCCCGCTGCTCTGGAGGTCTGACGGCACTTTAAACTGGGCCAGAGACACAGCGTCTCCCACCGGGAGCCGGGTCAGTTGGGGCCGCTCACAGCTCCAGCACACAAATAACAAAATATAATGTTTATACTGGGGCTGAGAACTAGGGATCCAGGCGCTGAAGCAGCCCTGCTGCCTCTGAAGGCCTCAGTTCTCCCCACAGTGAGGAACCTTATCTGTCGGACACACAATCCATATACTGCTGCCCAAGCAAAGCAATGGTGAGGCTGTTCCGAACACCCTTACGCTCAAATTAAGATGATGAATAGAGCTAGAGAAACCAATTAATCTTTCTTGTTTCTGCCAGAATCTGTGTTGGGATGCCTGCCTCTGTAGCCCCCAAACACTGAAATCCAATAGGAAAACAGCAATTTATCCAGTCTGGGCATTTTTCAGCCACATCCTCTGGGAAAAGAGTATCTGCGGAGAGGAACATTTCTTTTTCAAGTGCCAGCGAGATCCTCGCAGTCTTCTCTAGTATATTTTAGAAGCGGAGAACATTCATGGCTCACTCAATGAGGAGCGAACATCGTGAAGAGGGGCTCCAAATCATGACTGATACCACCCCATTCACCAGGCATATTCTTCCTCTACTTAAAATTTTTAAATTCAACTAGACAACACACCTACATTAGCATCCAGAAGTATCTATTTTGTCATTGGCAAGCAACACATGCAAAACACAGCAGGACATTACGGTGATGAGGCCAGGATGAGGCTTTTCTGGATATCTTGGTTTAATAATGCTCTTCAGACTGATGAAAAAAACATCTGTGTTCCACAGGTCCTCTGCAGTAAGTTTGGATCATATTGTGTTACAAAGATAACACCAAACTGCCCAGGCTTCTTAATTTGGTTTATCTTGGACACTGGCACTCTACACACCAGATTATATTTGTGTTTTTACTTTTATGTGCACCATATCCTCCGAACAATTTGTTTTTATATAAACCCATTCTAGAAAACATAGCATTGATCAAGCAAGATTTTAATTGTAAAATTTAAAAAATGACCACAATTATACTCATTGTGGTAAATATCTATTTTTTAAAATATCATCATACTGGAAATAAGATTTATTTTTCCGTTTAGTAATATTATGCCTTTCCTAAAGGAAAAATGTATTTCAGTTGTAATATTCAAAGTTATATTTAGAATGAAGTACTGTATCAGCTGCTATTTAAAGACTTGATTAATTACTGGAATTAATTGCAATTAATGACTGTACTTTCACCTAGTACTTTTCCTCATTTTTACTTACAGCACAAATTTGTCATAATCAAACATGAAAACAATTAGCAGAAATCACTATTCAAGATCTAAAACATTGCAAGCATAGTTTGACCACCCCATAATATGCATTTAGCAAGGTCCATGGCAACACAACAAAGGAAGTTTAATGCATGCAAGACAAACAAAAGTGAATTGATATTGGTTGAAAATTCATAACTGATACTGGTTGATTAAAATGTCCTTATCATATTCCCATTTAAAACGGTGTGTTATAAATATAAGGAATAGACACTCAGTTTCGAATCCAACTATATTATGATGCAACTTACGAGGAATCTTGCTGACAGAGAGGACAGCCTTTACTTGGTCACTGGTGTTACACCACAGGTCGATTCACTTAAGGGGATGACAGCTGCAAGACAGGCTCCGTACTGCCCATAAATCACCAGCCATGGCTGCTGTCTCCTTCACCGGCTCACATGCTCTGCCAAAGCGTCAATCTCCCTGCAGGAGTTCAGCAACCCTTTCCTCTTAAGTAAGTCTGCCACCACCTCCCACCCAAACACACCACCCCCCGGGGCCAAGTACAAATGGATTAGTCCTATTCTAACTTTGGCTAATTTCTTTGCAGTTCATTCAAAGAGTACATAGATCACATTGCAAAATGATCCACTCAGTCATTACATTTGTGTGTGTGAATTTGTGCAGGCACGCTGTATAAATCTTAAATAAATATCTCTCCGATATGGGCACCAACTCACACATTAAATTAATCAAATGAATTGAAAAAAAAACTGCTGCTGTTCTACTGGTACATGATAATTCATTTTGCTTCCTGTCCTTAAAAATGATTTATTAAAAAAAATAGTAAATTCTGAATTCGAAGTAGTTCCTAAAACAGTGAAAGTCACCAGAGAGATGGATGAAGTTTTCATGAGCATTTTCTCATAGCAGGAGTGCTTTGTGCGGATCTGAATCAGCTTATCAATTTGAATCTGCAATTTGAGTCAGACAACGACCCAGATGCTCCCATTCTGCCCTTTTAGCATGAGCACAGCTCCAAGGAGGGCAGACTCTGATATCAGGAGCGACTTCACCGGCCGGTAAGTAAAAACGCGAAACTAAAAGAAATTATTGTGACAAGTTGATGAGCAGGTATCCCGCAAAACTGAGCTTGTGGGAGTTCAACTTACGCAAAAATGTTCTCAGGGCAGAAGGAAAAAATATTGGTTCAGAGAGATAACCAATCAGACTGTAGAGGAGGTGGATCCAACCAACTAAAGACAGGACCAAGACATCTGATTGGTTGGTCCCACCATTTTCATATATGTAAAACTCCCACGAGCCACAACCGACCATAGGCCTGGACTCTCCAGTGACTGAAAACTAATCCCAGAGTAGAAAGTTAGTTAACTACAAAAAATACATAGTTATTCAAGCCACAGAGGCAGTATGTTAGATAAGTAAAGGCATAATGATCAGTTTATATACAGTATATTTATTATCAATTTATACATTTCTTTCTTGAGTTGGTTGGAAAAGTCTAATGCAAATTTGGCTCAGGCTTCACATCTTTTTCTGTGAAGGGCAAACTTATTTTTCCGAAAAGAGGATGCATGGGATTGAATACTGCATGCATGTTAGATTCTGTGCTCCAGGCCTACTATGAACTAAACGCCATTCATGGTGCATTGTGGGTAAGATCTTACCAAAAGCCCTTGCTGCTGGCAAGTCATACTTTTAAATAACTCGAATCTTTTGAGAGGATGACATTAAGAGATTATTCAAGAGTTCTAGTATAACATAAAGAATCCTAATAATACCTGTTCTTATTCATAATTATGATGCCTTGAATCACAGACACAGAAAAGGTTTATTTCAAAGGTAAGTTAAACAGTTTATGAGAAACTCCATCCATGCACAGAATAATAGAGATGGTTCCTCTTAATCCTCCATAATCTGTCGGCCTCCCGGCCTCTGATCTCCGCTCCAGCTCTGCGCTACGGCTTGGCTGCAGCACATTTCCAAAAAAGGGCATGACTGGGCAGGACTGCTGTATTCCCAGCTTATGGCACAATGAGAGAAACCCCCCGAAGAAGCACGACGGCCAGCTCTGTGGGAGTGTGGAGATGGTCTGTTAACTAGATGGCCTGATAACTAGTTCTCAGTCTGATGTGTGAAGTGCATGACAGCCATGTGTGTGTGTGTGTGTGTGTGTGTTTATTTGTCTGTGAGCCTGTTTATGGACTGTACAGCATTTATGGGTATGTATTCTGAGAAATGTAACAAAATGTAACAAAATCTGGAAAAAGCACAACATGAAAATGTAACAGTGCCAGCATTTTTTGTTGGTTGGTAATTTCATGTTTTTGGGCTGTTTGAATCCTTTAGAAACCAGCAGTTCTATAAAAATGTAAAAATTGCCATAAGAATATTAAACAGCACACACAGGGTTACAAATTTTGCTTTCTAAATGGTTTATTATAACCATTTGTCATGGTCATCTCCTCTGATGTGTTAATACATTTTTTTTCTGCAAGCAGTTGGAAGAGTCGAAAGGTTTAACCATGCAGGGTAGTTTTTTTCTCTCATAAACATGTATTTTCCTTAACCTTGGTGATGCCTGAACTGCAGGGTTCTGTAAATAGGCCACATATCCCTGGAATGTGGCCACTGCTGGATGGATCACTGCCCGCTTCGCATTCCACACCGCGCGGAATTACCCATCATCCCCTCTCGTGCTCGCATTCTCCGCGTCAGCGTCTTCTCACTTTCCACTCGCCATGTTACGGGGGTCTCCCTCACAAGTTGTACACGCATGTGCTCATCCGTACGCATGCAACTGCAAACTATGGGTTAGTACGGAGGCATGAATGTTGGCGAGTGTTAGACAGAAGCTCTGGGAGACCCCGCAGATGGTTTAGTGAAGTTCCGAGAAGATCACTCATTGCCTCAATAGCAGAATGCCCTTTTCCAAGCACAGCTAGGTTTATTGCAAAGAAGGGATCCATTCCAGAGCATTCTTAGATATAAAGACTATGTAAAGCTATGTGATACAGGGCTAATAACCAAAAACAGATAGTCAGTTTCATTAAACTGCTATGATAAGAATATTATTTGCTCAAAATGGATTTTGATATGTTCCCAAATCTGGACTATAAGCTTTGTAGTTGCGAACACCTGGTGCTACAGTATATGGTTTTGAAGGACGCATTTCAAACAGCGAACAAAACTAATGCCGAGGAATTTGCATCTTTTTGCATGTTGCCAGCTAACGAACAAAATAAAAAAAAATTATTATAAAAGATGCTCCTGCGCATTTCTTTTCTGAACAACAACAACAACAACAACAACAATCATAATAATAATAATAATAATAATAATAATAACACTTCATTGACCCATGTGGGGAAATTTCCTTTTTCTGACCCTCTGACACACAAACACACATGCACATGAGAGCGAGATTGGCAGCGAAGTGCAGCCACTTGCAGGGGGACCCGTGGAGCTGGGGGTTAGGGCCCCCGCTGAAGGCTGGCCTCGAACCGGCAACCATCCGATCACAGGTGCAGAGACAGGTAAATTAAAACAATGCGATGTTTCACAATGACCTTATGTTTTTTAAGGCATTATGCAAATCATTTTAAAGCTCAGATCATTCATTCCTTCATTCATTTTCTACACTGCTTGTCCTGTGCAGGGTTGTGGGGTCTGGAACCTATCCCAGGAAAATGGGAGGAAGGCAGGAACTAAATCCGCTAAAAACTGCGACACCATGTCACGCCCAGGTTGGATTCATCCATCCATTTTCTATACCGGCTTGTCCGTTGCAGGGTCCCGGCCCATTTCAGAAGGTGCAGGTGCGAGGCAGAACCCAGCTAGCCAGTGCACTACCACGCCGCCAGATTAGAAATCTATTATAAGTAAATTATATATATATTAATATGTATATAGAGTATTACACACATATCACAGTAGTTTCACATATAGACAAACAAGGCTACTGTGCAGCGAAAGCAAAGCAAAGGAGCCAATGAGAGCCTCAGTGCTTCCCAAGGAAGGAGTGTCAGCGGCTTGACACAGGATACCGTCAGGCTCGCTGGCCATCTGGTCCAGTGCGCTGGGACGCTGCAGCACGTCCTCAGGCAGACCCGCTCGCCTACTCCCCTCAGCCCTGGCCGGGCAGCGAGGCCACCCACAGACTGCCAGCTTACACTAGCAGATGAAATAATTGCAAAGCGACACACAGGCAGCCTCCCGCCAGGCTCTGGAAAGCAGCCTGGATCTCCGAAAAACTGCCCGCCCTCAGCAGTGAGGAAAGCGGGGGGGGGGGGGGGGCCGCCCGGGGGGCCCGTTT
>JABFEB020000035.1:14655866-14666792 GCA_019775895.2 Stomatorhinus ivindoensis | reverse complement strand
TGCGGGGGCGGGTGTGTGTGTGGGGGGGGGGGTGATGCCTTCCAGATCCTCCCTAACTGTGGTGGTCATGCATCTAAGCAGCAAAGCTACCAATCCAGCATCTAGCTGGCTCAACACAAATTGCAGTTGGCAGGAAGAGCATCAGCCTTTCATTGAATACAACAGGGGGATAAGGCACCCCAGACAGAATAGCAGAGCCGTAACAGCACAGTAAATGTGGTACTCTGCAAAATACCCATAGGATATGAGTATGCATTCATTTTTGCCCCGAAATTGACCGGCATCTCATCCAGGGTCTTCCTGTACCTACTGAGGACAGACTTGACGCCCACAAACTTCCCGCTCAGGATAAGAGGTTGGAAGATTGGTAAATGATGGATGACCACATCCTGGAAGTTCAATGAATACTCCATCCATATCCAGCTATATTCCTGCTGCTTCCAGGGCAGGGCAGCAGTGAGTCTACCCCAGGCAGCATAGGGAATGTGGCAGGGGACACCCATCCAACATCCATCCATTTCATTTTCCATACCTGTCTGTCTCATGGGGGATCAGGGTGTTCTGGAGCCTGTGATCTAGGGGCGCAAGACAGAGAATAACCCACCCATCACAGGGCACACATACCAGTCACAACTCCAGTTCACCTCAGTATGGTTTTAGACTATGGGAGGAAGACGGAGTACCCCACAATGGCACAGGGAGAACATGCAACGCTCACGCATGGAGCAACGGTGGGGACTCACGAGGACGGTGAGTTAACCACGCTAGCCTCTCTACCATCATGATACCCTGAACTTTCAGGACCTGCTATATCCAGGCAGTCCCCCATGCAGGTCTCCCATGCAGGTCTCCCAAGCAAGTCTCCCAAGAAACCTCTAAGCAGACCCAGCTCTGCTTGACATCCAAGATCAGATGAGAGCATATGCATCCAATGCAGTACGGCTGTAAACACAACATAACCCGAAAGAAATATCAGAAATAGCAGGTAGCAAGAGAAGCACATGGCATGTGGTTCATTTACTCTCTTATAGGAACATGGGAAAATAATGCTTAATTATTATCAAGCCAGATCTGGGAACAATTGTTCTTTTTTTAATGGTTGCAGAATGTGAATGGAGGATGTGAAACGCAGGCAGCTTCTCTCTGCTCCTCTCCCTGTATCTCTTTAGCCCGCTTATCAGCCAAGCCTGCTCTCTGGGGCAGATTACCATCCCTGTCTTCCCATCCGAAACTCTGCCTCTTTCACTGCGCTAATCAACCAGAACCCGTTTGTCAGCGGGGATCTCCAATGGCCTTATTCGCTTGGTTTCTGGGGAAGAAAACACAATCATGCTGTGGTAAGACCCTTCCCAATCCGTGTTGTGCCTAGGTAGCCCACTCTTAACCGGACCTGGTTCAAGCTTTCTGTACCTCACGGACAATATTAGCCGTCGTGAGAAAGCGGCAGGACACACCACTTACCACCTTTCTCCCCTTTTTCCCAGGGGAGGACAAAATTAGCCCAAGGAAGGAAAGGAGGAGAGAAAAAAACACAGATGGCAAAAAATGTCATGTTGAAAAAAAAATCAGTAAAACACACCCAAAGCTTTGTGATTTTGTCTACAGTGTAACAGCAGCCAAGAAATTTTAGGCCAAACCTCACCCCTGAAGGAGAGTCTGGTAAAATGCTAGCCATAAAATTCTCCATACAAAGAGCGCCGAGTTTGATAAATTCATAATACTCCTTTTGACGTAGTAACTTAAAACCAATACCTCACTCCCCATTCCTAGGTAATTCCCATAATGTTCGGCATCATGACGGAGAGAAGCTTTTTACTGACAGAAGTCCCTCTAGCACGGTCCGGAAGCCACTTGAGAGGCCCTTGGCCTTCATATACGCCACTGCAGAGCCTGCAAATCACAGGCAGCAATCCGTATCAACTGTTATTCTCTCCGGATTTTTTAATAAATGCACATGAGAGCGGAAGGACTTTGTAAACATAAATGACATGGAGAAACTCCGCCTGGGTAAACTGGATTAGCGTTCCTCGCTGTCCTCAAATTCAGAGACTTATAGTAAAACCACAGGCACACGCGGTGCACTTAAAATCCAGGTTGCTATAAATACCTAGTGCTTGTGGAGTTTAAAAAGACAAATCTCTAGGCAACATAAAGTCAGTCAAATGAGAGAGACTTCTGGGAGACTGACAGCATGGTCTCATTGCTTTTTTATTCAGCTGAAAGGATATTTCGACTCGTGTCACATGAGTGGAGGAGTATCAGTGTCTGAACTGGTCTCAGTGCAGAGGGATCTTGTCTGTATCTCCGGGATGTAGAGCTCTGCAGCTGGCTCTGTGTGTGTGTGTGTGTGTATGTGAAAGCTGTAAAGCTCCTACGAGGAAGAGGAGGTTTTCCCCGACTTTCCTCCCATTCTCGATATTACAGATAGACGTCACGCTGCATTACTGTGGTGGAGAGTGACGCAAACTCTGTGCACCTTGACATTTTGTGCTGGGCATGTCAGGAGCAACATCGTCTGTGTTATTTTTATCCCACTGTCTCCATGGAAACCGGCACACATGCTCAGAGCGGATGCTGTGGATGCTGCAGCACGCGTCCCTCGATCTAGGGCAAAGGAGACCAACTGTCAGGACTGGGCGGCTGCTCCGGACGGGACTCTCAGGCACAGGGCAGTCGGCGCAAGTCCATTAATTTGGAGGATGCCAAACCTCAGAATACTGTACATTAAAACACCCAAATTCCCTCAGCTGTTTTTTTTAAATGCATGAAAAAAAGAAGTGATCAGCTAACCTACATAAAGGTTTTTCATAATGGTTTCATCTAGTGCGTGTATTTACTGATAGGAAATCAGTTCTGGACACATCGTGACTGCCGTTTCCCTTCTTGTGATTCAGGACTAAAATGCTATTGCCTTTATTCGAAACGTCTCACGATTTTTGCCCATATTTAACATGGATATTTCGCTGGATCGATTCAGGTTAAGGGAATACAGTAGCGACCCTCGGGGGGATTCAAACATGCAAGTTGCGTGTTACATCCTTGTAAGATCGCCCTGGGGTGCGGCACAGTCACATCACAAGTCAATTCATTCATTAATGACTAAGAGAACACTGACTTTAAGGGGGCACATGCACAGGCCTGCACAGGCCTCACTCCCCTGATCCAACTCACATCTGAATTCCCTGTGTATTTCTTGCATCAAAGACAAAAATGTCTGCATTCCTTCTTTCTCCCCGGTTTGTTAAACTCTAGCCTCGCATCACATGACTCTATAAAACTAAGACAGTGGCTTTTCTGAGTGACTGTGTGTGTGACAGATACAGCCAAAGAAATCATGGCAGAGTGAGGAGTCCATATAGTAATCTTAAATGCACCACTGTCTGGCTGATGGTCACGGTTAAGTGGTTCTAAGCGTCGCAGTGACCGTCTCCTCCGTCTCCCTGCTCTGTCGCGCCCGCAGCCTGGTGGCCGTTTTCACGGAAACCACAGTGACACGGATAATTTTTCCTGAAATGTAACTGGAGGCACGTCTCCGTCCATCGCTGCCGTCCAGCAGACAGAGCTGCTCCCGCCGTCCTTCGCTACCCGCCGGAATCGGTGAGAGACGACAACGCAGAGGCCGCTGGCACCTCGGTGCCACCGCATGTTTCCATGGAAACAGGGCCAACGGTGTCGATGTCATTATTCATATTGACTTGAACCAGAGATTACATTTTCTGAAGTGAGGCTGTTATTTGCAGTTATACAAATCCTCTTTTCCCAATGGCCCGACACATAGTTACACACAAAAACACTCCCCCCGCCCCCATAGAGTCATGGCGGTTTCTAACTGGGACAGTGAGAGGGGACTCGCAGGTGACTCTGAAAGGAGCCCACATCTCCTGCTCCCCTTCGCCCTGCCGCAGCTTCTAATTGGGGTAGCATCCCCTGGTAATGGCGAGTGCGGTTCCTAGGCTAGGCCTGAGAGGTAAAGGCAGCAGACAGAGGCACATCTCGGCGTGGCACATTCATTTGAATATGGTACCAGGCGGTTTCACAGTAGCCGAAGCCGGGAAAATGTAGGTCAGTCTCCTTCCAACAGGAGGAATACATTTCCATGGTCAGAAATGGGAGAATAGCGCTCTCACACTCTTCTCACACTCTTCTCACACTCCCCCCAAAAATTTCCTTTTTCTTCCAGCTCCATTGAGAACAAGGCTTCCAGTTTAATTAATGCGTTCTGGGTGCTACCCGGTCCAATCTGGGGTTCTGCGGAGATAAAAAGATAAACACACAAACTGCATAATGAATATCGTCATGGAATTAAATTGAAGGATTGTTTCAGAAAAAAAAATGAGAGGGAACAACTGTTTAAAGGCTTCTGAATACAGAGCTGCTATGTTGTTGCGTCGATGAGAACCACCATCCGAATGGGCTGTAGGGCTGCGATGATGACTGACTCCTGCTGAGCTTATGCTTGCGTTTTGGTAAAAACCAAATGTGGTCTGAACATGTAGGGCCTGTAAAAAAGCTTTTAAACTAAAACCTAAGAAGCAGATAGCAGGCAAGGTCATATTTCAAGGTCGTCCGACATGCCTGCACGGGACTCGGCGATTTGCATATGGCTGCCTTACAAACAGCGGTGGGAAGGGAGAGCGGTCAGCCCGCTCCCTTATGCAGCCCACGGGCCTCCCTGAGTCCATGATTTCGTGTTCGAGGCCGCGAGGAACCATTGTGTTGTCACCTGAAGTTGCTCTTCCTTCAGTTTCCTTTTTCCTTTTCCTTTGTGAAATCCTTGTCGTCTAAGAAGTTCTGAGGGGTCAGGCCACCTTTCCTGTGCCATGCAAAGCCGCTGGAATCCTACTGCTTGAGTGCTACCTCCACCCCTCACATTACCCAACATCTCACCAAAATCACCCCTCAGCCAACCTAAAACCACGTTACAGGTCCTGCAGCTCCTGTTCTGTCCACAAAGGATTAATGCCCAACTCTTCCTCTCCCACTTTCTCCTAGTAAAGGGGTCACCTCACAGGAATTCGCACTCCTTTAAGGGTGTGATTGGGACAAAATGCAAAAGCTACTGGGAAGTAAAAAGCCGTAGATGATTCCAGATGCAAATTCGACATTAGAATGCATGGCAACGTCACCGATCACTGCACTTTATTTTACACCAGGGATAAAGGGCTTCCTGTGCTTATTTTGACACTGCTCAGAATCAAACGTGCCATTATTGTGAATACAGGCAAAAAGGAACGGTCTCTCAGTCCTTTGGGTGTTTCTTTAGCAGAGCATTGCAGAATGGATGATAAAAGTCTTAAAATGATCACTGAATGAAGATCTTTCGGTTGTAAACTCAAACGAGAAAATATGGCTTCAAAAAAGATACATATCCTCAGTTATGTTTTATTACGCACTTATCTGAAATATCAGCTCACAGAAATTGGCTGCAGGCCAAACTGCGAGGACATTGAAGTTAGAGTTATACTGAAGTTAGATTTCCAGTTAGGGAGCGTTTTCTTCAAATTCTCTTGTATGAATTTTGTTCTGCCCATTTCTCTGCAGTACAGAGCAGCATTTAACCCCATCATAGGTCTCTCTCCCACTGGGCACCAAAGCGGGGTGACTGAGGGCTGCTGCACACGCTGTTCAATGCTTTTGGACACCAATCCAGTTTCACTCCGTAGGCTGCAGGCTTCATGGTGTGACTTCAATACACTTGCAATGGAGGATTACTTGCACAACCTTCAGCTGAGCTTAGGGGTCACTGCAGAGCAATCTACAGACACCCAGTCCACCCATGACAGATCTCCTTGGCACAGACCACTGGTAAGACAAAGCTCTTACTTTACTTGAGACCCAACTGTCAATGGTGTCTCACTGAAATGGTTCACAGATTGGATGTTGCTTCCATGTCTTAAAACCTGAAAACCCAGTAGGCTTATCTAAGCTTTTGTACAGCAGATCAACCACAGTTTGCTAGGAAGGGTCATGTTGTATCCCTGAACATAAAAAGGCAATAAAAAAAAATCAGTAAAAATAAATATGAATGTAAACCTCTCTGTGTAAATAAAAGCATTTTCTAAGAAGTTGTGCCTTAATTGCCTATTTAAGGTTGACTTTAGTTAGTATTTGGTATATAACTTACAGTTATCTGACATCAGGTTTTCTTGGGGTTACCATTAAAAATAATTTAAAAAATTAAATTTTATAGGTGTTTCTTCATTGTTTTTCAATTTACATTCAGAATATTCTTCCTAATGCTTTATCTTGTAAATTTATGATTTGTTTAGTTTTTTTGGCAAGAAACCCAGTGCTTGTGGAGGCTGTGAAATGTAACTCACACTGAAATGTAAACACGGGGAGATTTCCAAATACTCCATTTCAGCGGGTGAGGCATGATACAGGATGTGACCTGTTGATGTCGCTTTCTGACAAGTGTGTGAAGTACACATTCTCATCCCTGCCAAACAGCATGGCGCACTGGGCTCAGCGTCAGAAGCTTCCGGGATGCCGTTTCTGATACAGTCTCATTACAGATCTGACAGTTGTTTGTTTACAGTGCACATGTGCTAATGAGGTGTAGGTTTACACACCGCTGTCTCATTTATCTCTGTGACAGACATGTCCCTCTATCTGCAACGTAAAAGCAGGTGATATTCTCCATAGCGCTGCATAGTGACCCAAACCAAGATAGACTCTCTGATTTCTACACCCAGGGATTTTACTGACAAAACACGGTGATTTGAAATCCAAAAATTACAGATTTGATACTGCAATCTAGATGACATATGATTCCCTACAATTTTTTTTTTTACTATTTATTGTTTGTACATTAGGAAGACCATAAGATATTGTAGGAGGAAGTTATTTTAGAATGTCATAAATCATGTTGATTGTCACTTCAAAAACAAAACATACTCTTTCAACGTGTTTCTTGTGGGATTGATGCAGCCAGTAAGGGTTTGTGAACAGAGGAGCTGACAGCTTGGATAGAGAACAAGGGTTCAAAGAGCCCCATATACTCAACCAATGCCTGTGGAGGCCAGCTGACATGTGCCCTGAGCTAAGGTGGAAATTGCATACGACAGAGAGCAGACTGAACATCAAAGCTATGGACACAGCTTGCTCTGTTTCATGCAAAGTTAACGCCTGCTGCTCTACCTGAAGACTTTAACTGTATAGTCTTTCTTTTAATTGACAGAAAGTTAGAAGACCTACCCCTGGGTTCTCCACCTCCCTGCACCACAACCCAGACCAACATAAACCAGCCATGCAGCCTAAAGCGCTCACTCAGCAGGTTGTGCCTCTGCATAGCGTCAGCTACGCCACTGATTCTACACACTGTGGTCTCTAAGGTTTTCCAAACATCTGCTGAAAAGTCAGTTCCTCAAGCACATGTGTGGTCCACCCGTGCGTCAGTGCAGCTAAACACCGCCAGGAAATTGATTCTAGCCCTTGAACCAGAAAAGAAAATTCTAGAACATAAGCAAACCACCTGCCTCCCACTTAGCACAGCCCGCCTATGCACACCGTGGACCTCCGACCACAGGTCCAGAAACATCCTATTACGATAAGTACAAGTCAACCACTGTGGTACAAAAAAAAAGATCAGAATTGTTAATAAAGAGCAATATGGCATCAGGCAAATAAATCATTCTCCATCTGCTTCTCTGTGTCCTTCTTTATCTTTGTCAGCCTGGTGAAAAATTGCATGTCAACAATATACGTTTGTTGTCCATCTATTAACACATTTCCTATAAAAAGGGGTAAAACGTGTGGGACCCCCTACCCTGGAATTTAGAAGGGTGGTCATTGGTTGGTGGGTGGGACCTTAGCTTCAGCCTCCCAGCCAACCCTGCAAATCACAGCCCACAACTGCAGGCACAGACGGAGGCGGCTTAGAACATGCAGGGCTACTCTACTGTAATTAGTCAAGCCCTGGTTTTGTGGTGGAGACACAACAGACATTTAAGATTAATCCTTTGTAGCCACAGACATGTATTAAATCCACGCATCTCAGCTCTGAAGAGCCACAGCCAGATAAAGCTTATAAGTGTCTTTTTCTGAACTGGAGCGTAACCATGAACATCACACCGCTGAAAACCATTAAAAATGTGTTATTTAAAGGCAGCCGAAGAGTTGTACGCAAGGCTGAGAGATTTCAGGAGGTGAAGAATAGGTTAAATTACTGACGTTAAATCCAAAACATTTCGTGTGATCAAAAACAATCACGCCCTACAACCTGCATCATGTAAATGAATGACAATGAGGTGACCTTGAACGCAATACTGGATTTAATTTCTCCCTTTCTCCTACAGCGACGACGAAACCGGCAGACATTCTTTTTTTCTGTCTCATCCGAGAGTTGTAAACATGGAGCCATGCAAACGGTGGAGCTGTGAGGCACGGTCAAGGTCGACCCTGTCCGATCCGCTTTCCAGCTGCTCCATCAGATGTGTTGGGGGAGAGCGCAGCTTGTCCTCTTTCTGGCTCAAAGCAGGGCGCTGTTTGTTTGTCAGAGAGCTGTAACTGCGACACGTGAAACCGCAAGTCCCATAACCGCTGTATTGCCCACACACAGTAGGCCAACTTAGGACAGAGCTGCCCACACAGTTGCCTGTAAACACTATCAGTGATTTTATAACGCTGTAAAAGTCCGAATAAAAATTAAGCTGCTACATTTTAAAGAAAGCCAATGTTCTGCGCTTGTTAATAATGAAGATGCATAAGAATACAAAAAAGGTTCATAATTATGCCCCTTAAGTGGCGCTGGGCGTGTCTTTCATATGGAATTTACATTTACTCACCAGAGAGCAGAATACAATTGGGACGGCAAGGTCAGACAGTCACTGGGAGTTAAAGGGTTTAGTCAATGGCGAAGTCACTTTACCGAACACAGGATTCAATCCTGTGACCTACCGATACCAGGCAAAGCAACCAAACCCACCAAGCCACACACCAACTCACTAGTAAGCCCTCAGCTTTTTGAGTTACCTTCCTGTTAAGAGCTGATTTACACCAGGATCACCAGCTCAACTCAGATCCATCCAGCCATTTTCTGCAACCGATTGTCCTATTCAGGGTGGTGGGGGGTCCGGAGCCAACGGGCGAAAGGTAGGGAATAACCCAGGTTGGGGCGCCAACTCATCACAGGGCACATACACGTAGATTTTGTCCTAATATTAGCTTCACTTAAGCAATTAAGTGCTTAGGGACAGTGAAAATTACCCCCCCCCCCGGATGGTCCGGCTTCCCAACCATTGAATTAAAATTCCAATTCTGGAATGTGATGCTTTCCTCATTTCTCTGACCTCAGCATGCACTCCCTGCTTAATGCCGCTCATGGTTACGTCAGAATGCTGCTTTTGTGCCACCAAAAGGTTCCAAAGCAGATAATCTGCTGACGTTGCAAGAGGCTCGACAATAACTCCAGCAAATTCAGTGGATGGAAGCTGTGGTAGATAATGGGCGGCAGAAGAAAGGCACATAACGAAACGGAGGAAGAAACGGGATTAATTCATCTGAAAAGGGCATTTAGGAGTTAAAGCTAATTTGGGTCACCTACCCCTTAGTCGCCAGTTTAAATATAATTCAGTGTGTTCTGTTTATTTCCCCTATTAATGCAAGTCAAAAACCTGACACCAGCCACAGACCTACAGCAGAAAAGTGCCCGTTTGTAATTTCATTTTACATTTGAATTTCTCCTCAAAACCAGATAAAATTCTGCCTTTATTTTTCATGTCACCATTAAGCCTGAAAGGAAAATATTTCACAGATAAATGTGACTCCCCATGCCCCAGCTCAAATGTTCCCACGATGTAATAAAAACCTGTTATTTTGACGTCTTGGGGACCATTTTTCAGGTCCCAAGAAAGACCAGTGAATGCAATCGAAAAACTGAAAATGCCTAAAGTCTGATATTTCATTTGGTTACTTACAGTTATGGTTAGGGCTTGGTAGGGGTTACGGTCGTCATGGTAGGATTAGAGTTTTCCCCATAGAAATGAATGGAGAGTCCCCACAAAGACATAATTTCAAACCTATGTGTGTGTGTTTGCTTTGTATTGGACCTGCATGCCGTCCATCATGTCCTCTGCCTTGTTTCCTGGATTCTTAGGGTTGGGTTTCAGACGTACCAGATGTTTCTCCCTCCCAGCTCCCGGCAGCAAAAACGTGGACTGTGTGGTAGGGAGCAAAAACCTGAACCGGCTGTGGGTCCCTGAGGATCAGATTGGGAAACACTGCAGTACTAGATACAAGGTTATGGAAGTTGGCTGGATGCATGTTGAATTGTAGCTACATTTCATTTATCAATTACAGTAGCTTAAATTAAAAAAAGAATGTTCTTGCTAAATTGTTTTCCATTGGGTACTAGTTACATCAATGTCCAGGTAGTTTTACAGCTTTTTAATTCTGGGCAGTATTAATGCTTTGAGCATGTGGGTTTCTCAGGAAAACAAATAAATAAATGATAAAACAGGCAAATTAGATACAATGTCAAGAGACACTGACCCATTCGATACATTAATTATTGACTGATTTATTAATAATAAAAGCTGCTTTTCTATTTTTTACCTTTTACAAGTTCATCCCAAAGTATTACCGGACTTGCACCGTCCCTCCTTCCAGGAGGAGCAGGCCCTGGGAAGAGGAGGTGACCTGGGAAGAGGAGCAGGCCCTGGGAAGAGGAGGTGACCTGGGAAGAGGAGCAGGCCCTGGGAAGAGGACGTGACCTGGGAAGAGGACGTGCCCTGGGAAGAGGACGTGCCCTGGGAAGAGGACGTGCCCTGGGAAGAGGACGTGACCTGGGAAGAGGAGGACGTGACCTGGGAAGAGGACGTGACCTGGGAAGAGGACGTGACCTGAGGACGTGACCTGGGAAGAGGACGTGACCTGGGTTTTGGGTTATACTCGGCAGCAAAGGAATTCAGAGAGATTTAATTATGG
>JABFEB020000035.1:14628620-14638732 GCA_019775895.2 Stomatorhinus ivindoensis | reverse complement strand
GGTGCTGTCAGGGTCGGGGCAGTCAGGGTTGGTGCAGTCAGGGTAGGTGCAGTCAGGGTAGGGGCAGTGAGGGTAGGGGCAGTCAGGGTAGGAGCAGTCAGGGTAGGAGCAGTCAGGGTAGGGGCAGTGAGGGTAGGGGCAGTGAGGGTAGGGGCAGTCAGGGTAGGGGCAGTGAGGGTAGGAGCAGTCAGGGTCCAAACGGCATTGTCCACTACAACACTACACTTAACCTTGAGTATGTGTTTAGAAACTTTACTCTAGCACTGATGCTGACAATAACAGCGCATACGCATTCCCAACAGCAAAAGCAAGAAACACCTCACAAGGCAAACTGTGCCTATGCATTACAGCAGACCCAGAGGGTTGTGGGTCCAATTCCTGCCTCCGCATTTGTCTATGTAAAGTTCTCTCCATCTGTTTCCTATTGAAGTCCATAAAAAGACATTTAGGTAAATTGCTGCCCTTCGATTGTTCAGAGAGATGCCTGCCCTGTGCTTCCACGTAGAGGCTTGCTGTCATTCTGGATGACAGGTGAACACAGTGCTTAATATTTACAATATTGTTAATACTGCTTTAATACTGTTGTCAATGGATTGAGCTGAGTATTATGTGAAATATGTTTCATAGGGAAAATCTTCCTATAGAAGCAATGTGCTTCCTGGCATTTGCATACCAATTTTGGTCCAAGTATTACTGCATTGTAGGTGTGGGTTGTCAAGAGATTTCTTGCAAATCCCTTGTGTTTATGCACTTTTTAAAATGACCGTTAACATTATCTAATTTGCGGAGGCCTAACCACAACATATTATGACTACTTTGTGACCTAAAGTTTGTTTAAAACTTTATTTATTTATTTATTCGTTTGTATTTTTAAGTTTGGTTAGTTTTTGTTGTCCTATATTTGGTTTAGAAGCTGTGCTGTCTCTAACTATGACGTTTATTCTTTGTGTAGCCTGAATGCTAAGTCTACCGGAAATGGCAATCGTGTCACTGTTTTAATAAGAGTATTGTGAGTCAGAATCTCATGCCACTGTGAACATGTATATGCAGGGCTGCTGCTAAAGATTTTGGGCCCCATGAAAGCAGTTTATATTGGGCCCCCAACTCAGATCGAGTCACTCAGGGGCCCTTGGAATCACAAAAACTCCCCTGCTTTGACGGGCCCCCGTGTATATGGACGGTAGGACACTGAAGTCCACTTGAATCGATTGAAGACCAAATATATGACAAAAGATTCTGAGGGAACGTTATTGTATGTAGCAGGCAATAATGTAATAACTGTAATATAATATTTTTTTATTACATTAATGGTAGATATAAGGTTTGTCGGCTACACTAGCCAATAATGTAATAATGAACCAATAATGCGGTAACTTATTTAATTTTTGTTTCTGAAGTTTTATCACATTATTGATAAGTTATTCCATTATCAAAATTTACTTCATGATACAATCAATCTACTTGTATGATTATGCCAATAGGTATATTCCTCCATTTTCCACACGTTGGCCAATAAGGGCTGAGCGAGCTCCCAGTTTCTCAGCGATGGGTAATTTGTGCAGCCCCAGCACGTTGGGGAGGTACTTGCTCTTATAGCCAGCGAATGAAATCTTGTTTCCAGGACAGGGGCGGGTACAGGTACCTGTAGAAGTGTTGTATTTGGCAGATAGCCAGGGTCAGCTGGAGTTTATTAGGAAACCAATATACCCAAGTCACTGGGATGACCTTATTTGTGCTTAAAGCCATCCTGCAACCGTCCATGAATGGAGGCATTATTTGTTGGAATCTATTCTCATCTTTGTTACACAAGTCATCTCAGCTCTTGGACGATTCATCTCAGCCAAGCTGATGGGAACATGAAAGACTTATTCGGTATGAGTATTCAGTTATTCTCTTAATCGGGCATTCCAATCAATATTCTGAATGGACGGCAATTTTCCAGGAACAGAAATGTGAATTCAGTCCTTTTGAGTCTGAACAACTCATGCTTCACATAGGGAAATAGTTTTGGGACTCTGTAAGGTAAGCTGTAAAACTTTTGGTCTTAATCTGAGTCCCCTTACACATTTCATATAATGTGCCGAGGGCAGGTTTGATGCTTGGCTTTCTGATGGTGTGCATAAAAGCTTGAAATGACAGTAACAGTCTTCAGGAAAGATCACATAATAAAGTGTTTCAAAAATAATAATTAAACAAGGTGCTGCCCATATGGGTAAGACGTCTCTATTTCAATCAATCAATCAATCAATCAATCAACTGATTTATAAAGTACACAAACAAAAGCCACAAAAATGCCACATGACAGGAAAATCGCAGTGACCCAGTGCTAGTTTGGAATCGAAGTAACTCAGTGGGACCAACCTATTAAAAGCTTTCAACACCAAGAGTAGAATTTTAAAACTAATCAGGTCTTTTTGAATCTAACACAATTTTTACAATAATCAATTATAGAATCTAGGAGGTGGATAAATAATGTGTGTTTCACATGTTGTGCCATTTTACAAAACTCACTGAATTAACAGAAACTGACAATGAAATTAAAAGGGTTCCACTTGACTAATGTCACAGGGACAGAACGTGTTTGACGTCGTACACTGAGACCACCATGAGTCGTAAGGGTCATTATGAAAGCACATGACTCAGTTTTAGTAGAAAATTCAACATTTGTAAAACAACAGGTGACACTGTGCATTATATCCTGAAAAAACACTGACAAAGGAAACTGCCAGGAATCCGGAATTCAGGTGTGTAGTAAGTGACAGTATGAACAGGACTGCCACTCTGGGTCTGACTCCTGTCCCCCACTGCCTGCTGTGCTGCTCTGGTCACATCAGGAGCAGCGTGTGTCCTGCTTTGGTGTGTGCCCTGCTAAACAGATCACTATCTTTAAACAACACGGGCCGTGTGGGACCATGCGGCAGTTCTGGGACGCTGGGGCAGCAGTGAAAAGCCGCTGGGTTTGTAGACTGTGACTGTCACCACTAAACGTGTCTCCCAGACACCTTTTACTTATACTGACATAGCAAAAACACATACATACACTACTGTGCGAAAGTCTTAGGCACTCAAAGGAGATGGTGTTTGAATGATGTTCATCTTGGTGTATAACTATGATATTTTATCTGTCAAAGTGTGTCAGCTTAGCCGCTTCAAACCCTAAAATCAACCCATTGTTTGCAGAAACCCTCCAATACACCCTTGTACTTTTTGACCTCCAAACCACACTGTTTGGCTAATGAAACCCTCATTGATTTATTTACCAAATAAAGTTTATTTATTGAGCTGGTGGTGAAATCCAACAAATAGACGGAATGGCTGAGGTGTCCTTCAGAAGAGGTTTGGGAACCAAAGTAGCGTCCATCCAACAAGATATCAGAAACTATATTTTTTCTGAGAAAAAATACACTTGCAACCCAGATAAACATCTTCAAACATTTACTGTGTGCTTTTTCACATTATTGTATATCTGCGAGATCTGGTTTTCCATGTAGGTTTTTACTCTGTCTGGTACAAGAACAGGCATCAGATATCATATAGCCTCAGCAATGATACAAATTACACATCAAATGTTTTCTTTGGGGTTCAGATATGATTTTGGGATAGCAGGATCACACTTAGGGCGGGGTTATGGTCACCTTCTTCTGACACTGACACCTACATATCTGAATCAGCCCCCGGGCTTTGGGTTCGGTGGGGGGGGAGGGTCAGTGTCTGCCCGCATCTGTGCATTAGATGCCCTGGGGCAGATAGCCTATACCACATGGGGGCAATCAACTTTTACTGCCTCAGTCCCACTGAATAAACAGGTGTCACATCGCCTCAAGTGACATCAGGACCAGAGGCAGGTAGATGCCTCCATCTTCCATCAAAGCTTAAAACTGAAGAACCGAACCACAAGTTTACTGAGCTAGAGATCACAGAAACAAAAAAACACAGTGAAGCAGCTAACTCTCAGTTTACTCTCTTTTTACTAAACCATTTAAAACTGGATAAAGCAGGAGGCTCTCACAGGAATTCAAAGGCCTGGCTTTTGTCCCAACCAACTTACACACACACCACCACTGGGACCAGTCTGCACTAAGGGAACTTTTCATCTCTTCCCCAGCCCTTGCCCCTGCTCCCTCCCCAAGCTCTGTGTGTCATTCGATTTGGAAGACAAGGCGCCCTACCTTCCCTCCCTTCCCTCGTTTCCCTCCCTTCTCTGCCTTCTCTATCTTCTCTCCCTTCCGTCTCTTCTTTCCCTTCTCTCTCTTCCCTCCTTTCCCTCCCTTCTCTGCCTTCCCTCGTTTCCCTCCCTTCTCTCCCTTCCCTCTCTTCTCTCCCTTCCCTCTCTTCTCTCTCTTCCCTCCTTTCCCTCCCTTCTCTCCCTTCCCTCGTTTCCCTCCCTTCTCTGCCTTCTCTCCCTTCCGTCTCTTCTCTCCCTTCCCTCTCTTCTCTCCCTTCTCTCTCTTCTCTCCCTTCCCTCGCTTCCCTCCCTTCTCTGCCTTCTCTCCCTTCCCTCTCTTCTCTCCCTTCCCTCCCTTCTCTGCCTTCTCTACCTTCCCTCTCTTCTCTCCCTTCCCTCCCTTCTCTCCCTTTCCTCCCTTCCTTCCCTTCTCTCCTTCCCTCCCTTCTCTGCCTTCTCTCCCTTCTCTCCTTCTCTCCCTTCTCAGAATGCCGATCTTGGGCAGGTAGGTTTCCAGGGATCAGCAGACTCTACAGAAAGGTGACAGTGAGGCAGTGAGCTCACACAGAGTCAGCCATACAGTGCACAGTAATCAAGTGTCACATTTAGGCCTGGAAATTAAAATATATTTAATATTTGAAGGGGCAACTTTTGTGCCCACTGTTTAAAAAATGGTTGCATTTTAAGAAAATTTGACGGCATTTTTAAAGAATAATTAAAGTAATTAATGCATAAAAGCATAAATTAATTAGTTTGTTTTTAATGTGAAATGAGCCCAGATTAAAATGCATACAGTAATCACTACCCATGCAAACATGCCTAAAAAAGCGTACTATTGCTGTTCCAAAGAGAAGTGGCCGATTATTGGTCTGTGTACAGAATACCATCCGTATGTGAGAGAAAGCAGAAGAAGGTCAAACTATTTAGGCCTTTATTTAGCTGTTAATAACCTATATACAGTATATATATATATGTATCATACTTTAGTTAATAGATAACGTGAAAACTTCACCCCAGTCTTAACTAGTTTATGGTCTTTTTTAAACACCCCCTTTAAAAACTGTTGAAGGTCTCTGAAAAATATTTGGGGAAATAAAAGTCAGTTTTTTACAACTGTAAATGCAAACCAGTCCCTGCAACAAAAAACAAATACTGTGATTTAACTTTGCCTCCATCAACTACCCTATGAGAGGCTTACTGAGCAGGCTGATTTTAGCTATGAATTCTGGGAGTCTGTGCAACGTCACGACCAACGCTCTGGGGTTGTTTACAACCAAGAAGGAATACTACTGGTTTTAACACACAATAAAACATATATCGATATAAATGGTATTGTGTCATGCTGTATCTCATTTTGAAAATATCTCGATATACCGTGGAAATTCAATATATTGCCCAGCCCTAAGCCACTGCAAAAGTCGTTGATGCCATGGGTGAGCAGCCAGTCCGTAGCCATAGCCCTGGCAGAGATTGGATTTGTCTGTTTTCGGATTAACAACTTAAATTTTTTAAAGCCTATCATAGCAGTGTTACGTAGTAGTGTGTAGTTGCAATTACATGTTACAAAACGCAAAACTATATGTACCTATGTTGTGTGAACAACAATGCAGGTAGTATGAGATGGAAGATGGAAATAAACAAAAGTAAATGATGCCTTAAGATTAGGATATTGGCCTAAACTGGCAAATATTATGTGCATTATGCATACACACACAGACACACACACACATACTTTCACTGTGCAAATACAGCAATGATTATACCAGATTAAACAAGAACTGCAGAAAAGGCATGAAACTGGTTAAATGCAAACTAAACTAACTGCCAGTAAATATTGATTGAAAGAGAAGGATGGCATTTATGAAAAGACAGTAATGAAGAAGATGACCTAAAGGGTTGGTTTTGGGGCAGGAGGAACAATTTAGAGGCTCTGCTTATGTGTTTTAAAGAATGATTTTGTGTTTAGTGTGGCTATAGTGCGGGAACAAGTGACAGAAACGTCTATAACGAACGAGGAAAGGCGCGCCAAACTCACAGACTTACACAGCAGCACAGAGGGACCTGAGAGGCAGAAAAAGGGCTGAATTATTGGCTTTTCCCTTAACAGAAGGAGGTGGAGGAACCACATCACATGGGGGACGTCGTATCAGGCGCATCACACCCATAGTCATGGCCAGACGCAACGTCACATGCAAAATTCCATGAACCACGTCGTCAGAAGCTGACATCTTAACCGAGGGTTCTCCAGCATCCTCTCTGAAAAGCCACCTCATGAGCCTCAATTTGTCTTACAGCTAAATTAATTAGCGTTGATTGAGCTGTAACAAAAATGTAGAGAACCACATCAGTTAATAGTTACAAACTGTTACATGCATAGGGTTCAATAAGATTTTTTAACATAAATATATACATAAATATATGTAAAACAAATATATTCCATTAAATGTATATGGTTCATTTACATGGTTATTCCCTCAAAAACAGAGCAATTCTGTATTATGCCTAATTGTGATCAAGCAATTATTCTGATAATTACTCAGGGTCTGTGGGCTTTCCAGAAATCATTAAATAAAGAATTACAGAACTCAAAATAATTTTAACTGTACTGTGAATTTCATATTGGTACCAGTGCATAGATATATAACAGTGATTAAGTCAGTATCTGATTTTTCATACCATCCAGAGAAGATACCACATGGCATTTTTAAAAGCATTTTATTCCATCAATAGGATTATTTGAAATCATACAGAATGCCAACATTTCAAAATACCATGGTACACCAAAAATACCACAGTATACTCTAAATACAGCAGTATACTGTATCACTGCAATACTGCCCATGCTTAATTGTGATATGTCATCTAAAAGTTATCATTTCATCATAATTTATTAAGATCTCAGCAGGTGCAAAAATCCAAACACTCCTCCTGAAGAGCACATTTGACGAGCTCTGCAAGGATCAATCGGCAGCAATCAAAGATATACATGCAAAAATTCTGTTCAACTGATATATTTGCAATGGCCTTTCCAGTGAAACCCAGCTCTGCCCAAAATCCACCTGGTGAAAATGTCACAACCTCGTGACAATGTGAAAAATGACAACACAGCTACACGTCTGACCAGGAATAAAATTTTATGGATCGAGCAATTTCATCAACATAAGTCTTTTGTTATCACAATGGTTGAACATAATCGTCAGTGTTTGCAATGTTGAATAAAACCAAAGATTTAAGCTTCTTGGACCTAGACATACCTCAAACGTGAAGGCGGTATTTTTAATGCAAATTCAACTTAAAAGAGTACAAAAAGACTTTGTGTCGTAAACATTCTGTCAGGCATCTGTATAGACAGCTTAGACACTGCAAGCCCTAAGGAGTACTAGCACTGAAAGGAACATCACACATCTCCCTAAGGCTCACAGGTTTCATCTTTCAGACCTTCAAGAAAGTTCACCTGTGATGCAAGTCGTATTGGTGAAAAAAACAGGTGAGGTCTATACCTCGAGGAGTGTAGGTCTTCTCTCTTGAGGTCTGAACTACTCTCTAAGCCAGACCTGGGCAAACACCACGCCATGGGCAACATCGGGCACACACTGCAATTTTACTGACACTTGAGCTCATGAAATTTACAAAAAAGTTAAACATAAAAAATATGCACTGGTTCTATTGTTTCCTGCATGTATTTCAAAAGAAAAGGCTGGGGACCCCCCCCCCACAGATAATAACTGCTCATGCCTGAAGGACAGTGTCAGCTATGAGATCTGCAGTACTCCATTAAGCCAATGGGACAGTTCTGGGCTCGGGCATCATACCCGAATCTGAACCTGCAGGCAGAAAGGCCTATGCTTAAGGAGACTGAACATCTTACCTAAAGGACAGGGTGAGCACAGGCATGTGCTCATGACAGTACAACATTACTAGCAGATGTCACTGACACAGCCCTGAGGTCCCTACTGGCTGCACCATGTCAGCAACACGTCCCAGTCAGAGGTGCCACACGCCTGTGAATCATGCATCTGCAGTGTCGTCTTCAGACCGATGAGCTTCATGCACAGCACGTGTGATCTTGAGGAGTCACAGTAAATGCTCAGGATCTCCCTCCAGGGGCAGATTCACGTGGTAGAAGAGAGCTGGTGCGGCGAACCCATGCAAAGGTCAGACTGCGTTCTACGCTGTTACTATGCAGATTTTGGGGAAAACAGGTTCCCCTCCCCCCCACAACAGACTAACAACCAAAGCAGAGAAATGCAAAGGAACATTCTACAACCAATACAGACATCTACTTTGAAACTCAGTGTCAGTGAGGTAGTTCCCTATCAAAGTTACTCTACAACAGAATTTTCCATTAATCGGTTACTGATTTTCACATCTAAACATTAAGAGTTACATTAAGTTGGAAAACTACCACTGTCATTTGCTTTTTAGTTTTGAACAGATGTCATGTAGACACAAGTTGCTTATTGGATATGTTGGATCTTTAGGCTCAAGGATTGTAATACTTTGTACACTTTCAAATGCAGAGTTACACATAAAATTTATATTGAATTATCCACCCAGCCATTTTCTGTACCCACTTGTCCCATTCAGAGTTGGGGGGGTTTGACGCCTATCCTTGAAGACAGGGAAGGGACTGGACACCAACCCATCCCGGGGCACACAGACACCTATGGGCAATGTAGTAAGTCCAATTCACCTCGTTTTTGACTGTGGGGGGAAACTGTAGCACCCAGAGAAAACCCCCACAGCAAAGAACACATAATTAGCAAGCTTATTTTAAGATTACTCCCCATTTTGTAGAGGTGCCTTATGGAATGAGAGAAACTCGCAGGTAACGTAGTGTTCTCAGTACACGTGATAGCAACATGAATGAGGACATCACTCCCTTTCATCACATGCAGTCTGGAGAACACACATGCTATACTCAGTAAATGGAGAGGGTTTGTCATTATATATCTATAACTCCCCACCTAAACACGAGGCATTGTCACCCCTTCTGTACGTCTACAATTCTGTCCAATATTCAACATCAATGTCAATTTTCTCCACAACCTTCAAACAAGGGCACAAGGCACTATTTCACACTTTGAATAATATTTTTTCTTTCCCATCTTAAAAATTGCAAAGTAGATTTATGCAGGTAACACAGTAACATTTATGTCTGCTTGTTCCTCTACACATATACATAACATGTGTGTGACCTTGCCAGTACTAATACTGAATGTTCATGTGCCCCAGCCAAGCAGCGTGAAGTAAGATTCATGAATATTCCGCACACGTTTACCCACTGTGCCGAAAAATGTCTCCACCCATAACCACGTAACAGGAAGTCAAAACGAGACGGTATGTTAATTCCACAGCACGCCAGGTTTAATGAACATTAAGACCCTGAAATACCATAAAATGTTTAAACTGAAACACTACCTCAGTGAACATCAACGAGCTATCCTGGCATTCTTCATAATTGTACCCCTACGAAAAAATCATAATTAAAAAATCTGCTCACTAGTTTATTCCATGATCTCTGTGCTCTGTCGTAGTGCTGGTAGATGTGGTGAAACACGCATTTAGACCCCGCTGGAGAGGTCTTCGTGACCAAAAGGCCACGAGAACTGCATTCCAAACCTCTCTGTGATGTCAAAGCGGGGCACAATGAGAGTGAGCCTCTGGAATGTTAAGTCTCGCCGGGGGGGCTGCCGAGGCGACGAGCACCATCTCTGCTCTCTCCTCCCCACACGCTCTGCTGCATCCCCAGCAAGTCTGTGCCGCCCTACAGAAGGCGGCTGTACGCTGCCGAGGCTCTGCGTTATTTAACCGCGCTTCCTGGCAACAGTGAATATTTGTATTCGATTCGCCACCGTGGTTAAAGCCCTGCCTTACCTGCCCGGGTATGGGCTGTGCCCTTCTTGGCGGCCCACCATAACATAATGCTTGAAGGGGAGGTGTTCAG
>JABFEB020000035.1:14606243-14616801 GCA_019775895.2 Stomatorhinus ivindoensis | reverse complement strand
CTTAAATGTCCATTAATAAGGCAGCCCTTACCTGTCGACTCTCGAGGCAGCCCTTAAATGTCCATTAATAAGGCAGCACTTACCTGTCGACTCTCGAGGCAGCCCTTAAATGTCCATTAATAAGGCAGCACTTACCTGTCGACTCTCGAGGCAGCCCTTAAATGTCCATTAATAAGGCAGCCCTTAACTGTCGACTCCTGAGGCAGCCCTTAAATTTCCATTAATAAGGCAGCCCTTAACTGTCCACTCACATGGCAGTCCTGAAGACATTGAACTTTAATAACACCAAATCACTATCGCCCCAAGGTAAATAAAAATAAAGAAAGCTGCACTAACTGTGTAATTGCACACATTGTCCAGCGTACAGCGGCTCATTAAATGCTTTCCAGAAAAACCTGAAACTTTTGGGCAACACTAGTACTGACTCGGCAGATTTTAGCAGACTGCTGCTAAAACACCGGAGTGTTTTGAGAGTGTAACTAGCGAAAGACATGATACAGATTAGGGCTTCTCACCCTGTTCTCTGGCCATTATTCCGCTGAGTGGCGGAAAGCTGGGAGGTTTTGAGGAGATGTTGGTTAATTTCCAAAAACAAACAACATGTTTTCAACTTTTTATGAGCCCTCTCATGCTGACACTTTCCGTTCACATTTGAAAGAAATGGAAAGAGTTATGAAAAAGTCATGGAAGAAAGTTACGAAACTGCCGTTCAATCTGCCGTATGACATAAACCAGTCTGCGGACATTCACAGGTTCGGAACCTGTAATACAGAGATTTTGTTCTTGCTATAAGTACAGCCAGGTATGATGTTTAAACAGTTAGATAATGTATTTACAATTTAAATAATTACCATTTTACAATGCATTCTCTAATGCTCTGTTCCACCAGCAAAATTTGTACATTTTCACCAGCTTTGTTCATCAGTTTAGGGCAATTGCTGAATTATTCCAGTTGGTCGCAGCTTTGCATTATTTCATGGTAAAATCTGAATAAGGTGGTCACTTTTGACTGGATCAAGCCCTCCCAGAGCAGCCAGCCCCAGGCTTTACCTTTGGGCCTGTCTGGTCCCGGTGGTGGATGCGGTGACAGAAGCTTGGGCAGGGTCCAGACTCCGGCTCGCATGGCGGTACTTCTTGTATGCTGATTTCTGCAGCATCTGCTGTGAGGACCCAGGATCCTGTGAAGCGGTGAATGACAGCAGTAAAACAGATGAGGTCATTCCAGTCAGCGCCCCCCACTGGTATGACTCACCATTACAGGACAATGTTAATTTATAGAACCAACAGTACTACTAAGGCCTGACATCATAAATGGACCAGGACCTGGCGCCTGTCAAGTCATGTGACCAACCTGCAGCTTTCTCACATGACTTTGCGTCATATGAGACAGGACCCAGTTATCTATGGAGGAGGACTGCTATACTAATATATTATAGAACTGCGTCACGTTTCATATAAAATACGCTTGGCAGTATCATTATATAATGAGTGGAAGTTATGATAGTTTAACCTTTATAACACATTTTGAATGTTAAAAATAATCACTTCGGAATGACAGCCTTAGTAACACGACAACAGACCGCACAGCACATGCAAGATCACCAGTACACATTTTAACATAATACTGATCATTTTCAGGATGTTACTGTAAGGCACTGTGCAAACTACACGGTCCAGAACATATTCATTCCCTAAGCGGCCCGTCAGGATCAGCACGTACCGTTTCGGTGTGGACCCTGTCCTCAGCCCTGCCCGCGTTGCAGAGGGGTCTCTGTCTGCTACTTTTGATGGGACTTTTCTCCTGTGACGCGAAACCAAAGAAGGGGTTTCAGCCAAGTCACCAGCCGGGCTGCAGCGCCCCTCTAATGTAGCATGTAAAAGCTTCACATTTTCATTCACAGGCAGCATGATTGTGAATGAAGCAAAAGGTGATTCAGTTTTACACCGATAAATCAGGGTGTGTCTGGTAGAGTTATTCTAACACATGACCATGCGAGATCCAGGCCATTATTCAAGAGCATAGGGGTCCGTACCAACTACGGCCACTTATAGCCAAACACTCGCTGCCTTGTTCTCTTGACTCCTTGAACATCGTGACAATTAAAACGTCCTTCTCTGACATCATCCTAGGTGAATGTATAATCTGAGCAACGTTCATCCAAAACCTGTCATCCAATGCAGGACTGGACTGAGACTAACCCAGGGACACGGAACATAAGGAAGAGCCTAGTGCATTACAGGGCAAAGACACGCACACACATTAGCACGAATTGGGAAGTTTTCAGACACCACTACACCTAACTGCATGCTGTTGGACTGCAAGAGGAAATCTGAGGACCCTCTGAGGAAAAGCCACTAGAACACGGGGAGCAGACTCCATGCATACGAAGCTGATGGTGTGCAAACGAGACGTTTAAAAAAACAGGTCAGTTCAATACAGCTCAGGCATCAGTATTCGCTGATTTTTAATGAACTCCCGCTATCCGTCACTGGGGACCAGATGAACTGGTGCTAATAATCAGCTGCGGAACAAGATAATGAAGAACCTTCAAACATCCTGTATATAACAGGGCTTCTAAAGTCACACCTGAAAAAATAGAAACCAGAACTGGCTTATGACGATTTAAGTCCAGCAGGACAGTACTAGGATATAAGTAAACATTTAAGTATACTTAATCAAGATGAAGGTCAAGCTGGCTATATTTGCTTATGTGTTTTTATCAGGACAGTGTTGACAGTGTTGTATTTCATGTGAGCCATTATGGAATTCTGTGAAAAACCAAACAATGAGTTAATAAAGGACATCGTTATATCCCCTGGTTCAAAGACTCATTCCCAATAAATCTGTCGACAGAGTCATATCCACAGCAAACACATGTTACAATGAAACAAAGAGTACAATGATCAGCACAGATGAAAGCTCAGTCTTCTCTCACTCATACCCGTCTTACTCAGTGTAGCCTTTCCCCGCTTTGTGCCCAAACACTCCGATTTCAGCCTTGAGCCAAGAAGCTTTGTTGTAGGATGAGCAGATGGGTGACATTAAATCTGTTCAAGGGCTCCCCAGTCATTCTAGAGGTTCCGACTTTCCACAAACGCCAATTAACGCCTTCAACTGTATTTCTTAGTACAAATCAGAAAAAGAACAATATAACTAATGTTACAGTTCATAACTGTGTGCTTCATTGATGGCAAAGCAAAACTGGGTAGCAGCCAGTGTAGATATTATGGGCAAAGTCCTGTATGCATCCCAGAAGGAACCCTACTGAGCAAGAGACTTAACCTGAATTGTTTGTCAAATACCCAGCTTTATAAAAGCTGGTAGCAGCTTCTAATGGGAGAGTTTCATGTACATTTCCTTTTTCAAGGGTGTTAATGGAATATATATGGATACAATGAACCATATCCTGTCAGGAACATGTCATATTTATATCGGCAATCTGTCTGGAAAAACCATGTATCACTGGACATGAACTTGCCTGGGGGTCTTATAAGCAAACTGTAAACAGTTAGCAGGCAACTGCCAGATGCACCTGGGCCTCTAATCAGCTGAGGACAACAGAAACGCTGACATGCGGTGGAGTCAAGGCTCGCTGACAGAATCAGCGGGTGTGGAGTGTGGGTTCATTTTCTCAGGTGACCGATTCTGCTGACTACCTCAGCTGTGCTCGGGTCCCTGGTGATATCACTCAGTCTGCGATTCTGGGTCAGACGTGAACGAGTGCTGTCCCCTCAGAGGGGTACGGCAATCTGCCATAATTTAATCACAATTGAGAGGGGCATTCTGGGATATGGCCACGACGAGCTTGGCACAGATGGCTCTGTTCCTTCCACTGGAGGCACCGCATTGCCGGTCGCTGGAGCACGTTGATCACATGGGATGCAGAGATTTGGCTCACAATGAAAGCCAGAATATAGGACTATATTCTGAAGACATTTTCTATGGCCATGTGCAAAATGCATGAGATGATGCATAGAATTAAATTTGCTTCTTCTAGTTGGTCCTCCAACCTACAGGGGAATTTGGGGGTTGGTGGCAGGATTGGCACTGCAGCCACTGGAAAAGAATCACACTGGTCCATTTGGACTAGTGTGGTGCTGAGGTATCACCCACCGCACGGCTGTGCTGGGTGCGCTTACATGCTGTACCAGCACGTGCTCCTTACCTCCTCCTTCTAGTTATGCATTTGTTGTACATAAATAAATATCCTGGCTTAGACTGCTGTCCACGTGACCTGACCCTGGGTAAGCAGCAGAAGATGGAGGGATGGATGGATAGAAATAAATAATTGGTGTTTTGTTCAGTAGCTTAGGATATTGTGTCTATAAGTAGAAGGTCATTGATTCAAATCCCAAGGCTAACAGAGTGCATATCAGCGGTGAACTAGTAGGCAGGAAGCCAAGGTAACTGCCCCAGGCCCCCCCCAGTAATATTGAAGTCCCCCCCTCCGACTGTATACAAAACACTCGTGAGGATTAAAGCCTTGAAATCCATACTAGATGATCTTGTGACATACTACATTTATGTATACAATCTTATTGGTGGGAGTCATAACAAAAAGGATTTGGTATGATACTCAAAACCATTTTGAAATGTAGTAGTTAAATGAAACAGTTTGCCATGTTTTGCAGTCAAACTATGTTATCGATGTATGCATTCAGCGAAAAAGGTATGGTTGTGGAATTTGGTAACTACTGCCGTGCTTGCTTGGGTACAATCAGTATGTAGAGATGTGTCCAAGAAACTTAAGGGGGCTGGACCAAGACATCGGATTGGTTGGTCCTGCCTCCTCTACCTGCTTGGACCCACCTGCTCTACAATCTGACTGGTTGACACTCTGATCCAATCATTTTTCCTTTTGTCCTCAGAACATTTTTGTGTAAGTAAAACTCCTATGAGCACTGCTGTTATGCTAAAACAAACGATTTCTTATGTGCATGCTCGTCTGAACCACCCAGAAGCATAATTTGAGGCATGAGTAGGGGAGAACAAATACAGCTGTGACAAGCTGATGGCTTGATCTGAGATGATGGCTAGAATAAAGCAGTAATCAGTTCAGGATGTGAGTAGTCAAGCACCACGGCACGGGAGTGCACAGGGGCGATTTTTACAAGTTGGAGGCATAAGAGGGACCAACTTTACAATTAGCCAATGATACAATTTAAGTCAGTGAGTGACAGAAGAGGGGCCAATCCGCTTTCGGCTGGGGCCTGTGACCCCGCCCCTAGATATGCCTGTGTGACAGCCAGAACACCGATCCACACGGACACACACTAACATAACTATCATGGGGATAATAATATGATTTTTATTCCAGTATGGATCAGCTACTAGGCAATATAAATTATTTGACATGATTCAACTGCAAACTCTTATGGTCTATTCAAATAAAACCCTTATTTGACACCAAAAAGACCCAAAATAACTACATCAAGACCAGCTGAATGGTTCTGCATCTCCAGTTATCACTTTTCATGAAATAAGGCTGATTGGATTTGGATTGTTGAGTTCATCAGGTATTGAACAAATCAACATCGGAAGCTGTCCAAATTTTAAAAAAAGAAGGAAAAGAATTAGACAGGAATCGATAGACTACCTCTGCTCTGAACTTAGTGAAATCAGCGAAATCGCCCCTCCGCAGTGCCTTCTGGGAGTTCTTCTCTGCAGTGGGCACAAAGTGCTGCACCTGGAAAACACCGTGATATGGCAGAGCTGATGAAATACCGATAAGACATATTCCTCATGGCATGACTCACACTTGGGGGAAAAGATCACGACACCGAGAGCTTGTCCTCTGACCTGAACAATAAATAAACATTCAGCAGAAAACAGCCCCAGGTTTGGTAAGAGACTCAAGAGGGTGAAGAACTACAGAAAGTTCCAGAAAAATGGCTTCCCGTGAGGCCAGAGGTGAAATAAGAGATACCTGCATCGCCACGCGTCTCGGAGGAAGCGCTGGAGGAAGTGGACAGTCACCTCCAGGCTCTGAAACACGAGAGGACTCAAAGAGGTCGGCAAAAGACATTACCAATTAAAAAAAATCAGAAAACGTAATATGCATTAATTTATTCATAGAGTCGCATTTATTTTTCCACAACGTGGAATAACTGGGAAATGTTTTCATACGAACTACAGGACATTCCATGGTGGTTTGCCCTCTGGCAGCCGATTCCTCATTCTCAGATGCCCAGACTTTTGTAAGCGCAACACTATGGTAGGCTTGGGTGGTATTATGTTACTGCAGTATACCTAGGTATTTCATCCAACCATTTTCCAACCCAATTATGCTTCTGGGTCGCAGGGGGTTCGGAGCCTATCCTGGAAGCTATGGGCACGAGGCGGGGAACAACCTAGGACGGGGGGCTAGCCCATCACAGGGCGCACTCACACATCATTCACACCTACGGGCAATTTAGTAACTCCAATTAGCCTCAGCATGTCTTTGGACTGTGGGGGGAAACCGGAGTACCCGGAGGAAACCCCACGACGACACAGGGAGAACATGCAAACTCCACACAAATGGAACCCAGGCGGAGACTCGAACCCAGGTCCCAGAGGTGTGAGGCAACAGTGCTAACCACTGCACCACCATGCCACCCCACCAAGGTATTTTTTTGTCAACAAAAATATTCTTTGTGCGGACCCCCATCCCCCCAGCCAGCGCTGCAAATCGTATCATCGTATCAGAGAGGCAAGAGCACTTAAATGTACAGGCTTATTATGTGGATGATATGATGTTATGAAAAAATTAGACACCACCTAAGCCTACACCATTGACACACCTATACTATTTAACATGTGGGGCATGTGTACCTTACCTTGGTGACTCTGCTGAAAGAGTTTATTAAGGTCCAGCGATGAAGCGCGTGAGTGGGTCTTCTGCCGGCGGGGTGGAGGAGCCGGAGGTGTCTCTGAGTTTTTCACAGAGTCATTGATGGACGTGCTGGAGTAGGACCTGTCCACCATCAGGGTGTGGAACCAACACCATACACCTGATTAAAAATTCACATTTCACCACGAAACATATTTAAGATACACATGGAAAAGCCACCTCATTTTATGATACTTTTCCACGCTGCACTATTTGAAGATAAACTGCAGTACCGTGGCCTCGATCGAGGTCTCATTACTGAATCCATCTTGCACGCTGGTTCTAAAAAGAAGCAAATTACATACCAGTCATAATAAACTTCTCACAATAACTTTTCAGGACATCAAGAAACATATGCAGTCAGCCCATGTTGTCATCAAAAGTGACACACAATTGAGAAAGCAGTTCCATGGTCAAGCATGGGATTTGAACCAATGGGCTTCTGCTCACAGGCACAGAGTCCTAACCTGCAGACCCGCACATCGCCCCCTTGTAAGAGGAGAACACGCATGATGCATTAGCAGTGTGCGGCTCAGCGGGCTAAGCCTCCGTACTTGTGATGAGAAGGTTGCCGGTTTGAGGCCGACCTCAGCAGAAGTCAGGTCTATGGCTTTAACCTCAGCTCTGTGGCCTGCCACACCTGCTCTGACCTACATAGCTGTCATGGGGAGCAGCAGGGGAAAGCAAAAAGCTAATTTCCCCAAAGAGATCAATAAAAGGTCATCATTATAACTGCCTGATTACTGGTAATACAAAATACTTTTTGCTTTGTCTGAAATTCTATTCCACCTGTGAAAAAAATGACATAAGGTATCGTTCTAAAATATATTACTTAATTTCCCATGTGACACTGCAATTGGAAATATGGGGCTGTTAGTTCCATGCCCATCTGCTAGATCGATAGACAGGAATGACCATGGGGTTGGTTCAGATGGGTACAGAGATTCCTGGCATGAGCGCATATCAGACTTGTGAAGAGACCATTGTTGTTTGTCCTCCAGAATCCTACTGATGCAGCAGAAACATTTATGGGTGCAGATATAACAATACAAAAGTAATGAAAGTATAATCTGTATGGTACCTGGCCTCGCTACGTCTGTGTTGGCCAAATTATTTGATTGGTCTTGAACTTCTGATGCCCTTTTGGGACTCGATGCTACAATAAAATTCAGAAAGACACCCATCCTTAACACCACGGCAGTACAGCAAACCTCTGCCAAAAGGGATACTTCGAAAACAATTACTTGAGAATGAATACTTTAAGAAGACAGTACGCTGAGTCTAGATTTTTTGTGCAACTCATGCAGGTAGTTTAACACTGGACATTGAATGTTCCAGGTGATGCTCTTCATTGGCTGTCATTTGAAGAGCAGCATGTTGCATTAGTGCAATGAGAAAAATGACTGATGTCCCCTGTGGAGTCATGTACTCAGTAACTCCATCAAAGACAACAAGGGCAAGCTCCTGTTACCCGACTTGGACGGCTCCTGTTTCACATCGAACTTTGAAGTGGTCATCTCAGCTTCTGAACCCAGTGTTTCAACTCTATTTTGTTTCTGGAAAATATGAAAAAAAATCTAATTTGCATGTGGCTCGGGCTTCGAATAAACCAGACGTGACTTTAATAGCCGTTTGACAGCATTGTAAGTAATATTAATAGTATTAAACATTAGGAAAATATCATACAGCTTTTGAAATACTGTCGAATAAAAGCAGGAGTAGTATTTTAAAGTGCTTATTTGTGTGGTGAAGGTGATTTTTAATTGTCAATTCTTGTATGATGAATGAATGTTTCGAATCAATCAAAACTTTCTTGTACCGTATTTGTTTCTTCAAAAGAAATGAGGGGTTCTGACCTCTGCAAGATAAACAACAATGTCATTAATAGCACATCACATCACTACACACATACACACAAAACAGTAGACATACAACGCCATTAATGTAGTCAGTTTTCTATAGTGTTTATTCAGCCAGAGACAGGAACTGTTTTTCATATCTTGGCACTGGTCCTCTATAAGCAATTAATTCTATGTGGGTTGTAAATGTTTTTGTAGGTCTCTCTCTCTCTCTGTGTAATAGGAGAGAGAGCGAGAGCGGATTAAATGTCGGATGAAACTGTTGAGCACCTTCTCACCACACATGGATCAACCTGTGAAACCCCTGTGATATCCTAGGATGCCAGTGGTGTGCAGTGGGCAGGCTGTATTATAGGGAAATTTAACGAGGGTGCAGGGGGTGCAATTGCTCCCCCTACTGGTCGGGACAAAAATGCTATTTGAACATATTCAGACCAATAAAATTAAACTACAATGTTAATATACTATTGAGAAATTGCCTTTTGTGTTAGTCAAATCTATGTGTAATGATAGAATAATTTATTGCAGATATACTGCTTTTTCTTTTTTTTTTTTTTTACAAATGTACATATGTAGCTCAGATTGGAAAAGCCTGCTGTGATTGACCGGTTGGGCCGTCCCTCCTGGCACCCACCCCCTGGATGAACAGCCTAGTATTACCACCATCCACCCAGCAACACCACCATGGAACCAACAGAACTGTCTGCTGTTAAAACATGGTGTGTAAATACATCCCTTGGACTGTTTTCCAAATATTCACAGCATTACATGGTAGTTCATGCTAGGACTGAACTGGGAGAGCAACCAAACAAATTATGAATTAACTTTGTTGCATAAACCCAGGCAATAGGAACAAATATTTGTATTGCGCTCTTGTTTAGACAAAGAAAATATTCTGTCAATCATCTCACCTCAGGAGATACCGGGATCTTCTGAAGCTGGATCAAGTGAGCAGCCGAAGAAATGCCCTCACCCACTGGCCTTGGTACGGCTGCCAGAACACCAATGAAACACCAGTTCAGGGCACAGAACATATTTCGTTATAAGCTGGAAGTGTGGGGTTGGGAAATGGCGGAGGTACCTCCGTCCTGCTCCAGGAGGCTGGACTGCAGCCCTGGGGGCAAGATCTCAGGCACAGGGAAGCCATTCTTACGAGCCACGATAAGGTGGAAGGCGATGCAGAACTCAGGGAATGTCAGGGCTCCGTCGTGGTCCAGGTCGCTCAGATCCCTGGTAGGAGGAAGCACCGTAGATACTATAAAGACTCCCATAATGTGACAGGAAGTATGCAATGCTGCCATGGCCACACTCCGCCACTCTGCGGCCACATCAGCCGACTGAAATCTTCTCTTAGCTATCACCCGTTTGTAAAGCGCAAGGATGTACGCACATTTCACACACTAATTTAATATATAGATGCTCCTTGCTCTACGACATGTTTGACTGCACAGTCAGTAGTCATCAGACTTTGAATCTAGCTCTGTTCCTGGGCTAGCGATGTTCAGTATAATGCTTTATACTGTTCCTAGGCTAGCGATACTCAGTACAATGCTTTATACTGTTCCTGGGCTAGCGATGTTCAGTATAATGCTTTATACTGTTCCTGGGCTAGCAATACTCAGTACAATGCTTTATACTGTTCCTGGGCTAGCAATACTCAGTACAATGCTTTATACTGTTACTGGGCTAGCAATACTCAGTACAATGCTTCATACTGTTCCTGAGCTAGCGATGCTCAGTACAATGCTTTATACTGTTCCTGGGCTAGTGATACTCAGTACAATGCTTTATACTGTTCCTAGCCTAGTGATGCTCAGTACAATGCTT
>JABFEB020000035.1:14583250-14595852 GCA_019775895.2 Stomatorhinus ivindoensis | reverse complement strand
AGGCTGTTGGCTTGCACTTTAGATGAGGGGCGTGTGAGTCTCTGTTTCACTACAGTAGATGTCCTGCCTATAAGAAAGTGGGCAAATGGCCATCATGAAAGATGGAGCTCAGAAATTAGTGCGGGTGAGACAGGGGTTTTGTTCTGGTTGTGGAAACGTTTAGAACATTGTTAGAGGGAAATGTAACTGCTTAAGGAAAATCATAATGTGTGTGTGTGTGTGTGTGTGTGTAGGAAAAAAACCCTGCAGGAAACGTTTACACTCAATCCCCCTAACCCCAGAGGGGTTACCCACTAAGATGCCACGTCACTCATTATGTTATTACAAAATGTCAAAATATACTTAACATACTAAGACATCAAGCAGGTTTTTTTTAAAGGTTCCTCAGTGCAATTTGCACACAAGACACCCATGAGAAAGACAAGCATATATTTAGTTTTCTTCAGGGAAAATTATAATCAAGAACAAACTGGTATCAGCAAAGCCTTGGGGCAGGCATTGTGGTCCTTGGGTTTCCACAGTGTCTGTGAGTGGAGAGCTGTGCAGGAGCAGGCGTGGCAGCTCACTGATTTAAGAGTGCATGCAAAAAAGCAAAAGTCAGCTCTTTCCGGGGTGGGATGAGTTCAGCAGTGGATCCTAAAAGACCCATTAACAACCCCCCAGCTCTCATTCTGCGTAAAAGGCACTTCTGCTGGGACACCACTCGAACCCTCACAGGAAGGACAGCAGACACAGCCGGACAGTGATGCTGGTGGTGCATAGCTGAACATCAATCCGCATGCAGTTAATTAACGTACGTACAGTCATTAATGTACAGTCATTAATGTACAGTCATGACCATAACTATCTGGACAGAGACAAAGTTTTTCAATTTGTAAGTTCTGTACATAACCAAAATAAATTTTAAAAGAAACAAGTCAGACGCAGTTGAAGTGCAGACTTTCCGCTTTAATTCAGTGGGTAGAACAAAAACATTGTATAAAATTATGGGGAACTAAAGTCATTTTTCTACACAAACCCCTCCTTTAAGGGGCTCATAAGTAATTGGACAAATTAATATAACTGCAAATAAAATGTTCAATTCTAATACTTAGTTGAAAGCCCTTCACAGGCAATGACTGCCTGAAGTCTTGACCTCATGGACATGAGCAGACGCTGGGTTTCCTCCTTTTTAATGCTCTGCCAGGCCTTTGCTGCAGCAGCTTTCAGTCGCTGTTTGTTTGAGGGTCTTTCTGTCTGTAATTTAGTCTTTAGCAGTGAAATGCATGATCAATGGGGTTGAGATCAGGTGACTGACTTGGCCATTTGAGAATATTCCACTTCTTTGCTTTAATAAAGCCCTGGGTTGCTTTTGCTGTGTGTTTTGGGTCATTGTCCATCTGTATTTTGAAACGCCACCAATTTGAGCAGACATGATGTCTCTGAGCACCTCTGCATTCATTCGGCTGCTTCCATCCTGTGTGACATCATCATGAAACACTGAAGACCCAGTGCCACTGGCAGCCATGCACGCTCAAGCCATCACACCGCCTCCACCATGTTTTACAGATGTTCCTGTGTTCTTTGGATCATAAGCTGTTCCAGCCCTTCTCCATACTTTTTTCTTTCCATCATTCTGATACAGGTTGATCTTGGTTTCATATTTCCAAAGAATGCTGATTCCAGAACTGTGCTGGCTTTTTTAGATGTTTTTTGCAAAGTCCAATCTAGCCTTTCTATTCCCAAGGCTTATGAGTGGCTTGCGTCTTGCAGTGAACCCTCTGTATTTGCTTTCATGCAGTCTTCTCTTTATGGTACACTTGGATATTGATACGTCGGCCTCCTGGACAGTGTTCTTCACTTGGTTGGCTGTTACGAAGGGGTTTCTCTTCACCATGGAAATGATTCTGCGATCATCCACCACGGTTGTCGTCTGTGGACGTCCAGGCCTTTTGGCGCTGTTGAGTTCACCAATGCTTTCTTTCTTTTTCAGGATGTACCAAACTGTGAATGTTGTATGTTCACATCTTCCAAATGCAAACAAGACACCCCAAATCAACTCCAGGCCATTTATCTGCTTAATTGATAATGAAAGAATGAATGAATTGCCCACACCTGTCCATGAAATAGCTTTTAAGTGAATTCTCCAATTACTTTTGGCCCCTTTAAAAAGATGGTGGCGCATGTTAACGAGCTGAAAGTCCTAAACCCTTCATCCAATTTGAATGTGAATTTCCCTAAAATGAAATCTGACAGTCTGCACTTTATGTCCATGCCCATTGTATAACATCAATTGGGATGTATTTCAGTAAACAGGTAAAACAGCAAAACTACTGTCAGTGTCCAAATATTTATATAGTCCTGACTATGCTAAATGAAACTGAGGTTCACGAAATAATGTCAATGGTACAGAGTCAGAACCTACCCAGAAATTAGAAAATGTTCATCACAGACCCACAGGGGAGAAACAAGCTCAACACTAAGTAGACCAGTACCATCCAACTGCCAACATGTCAGTACCACTAACGTCATCGTGCAGTTTTAAATTTCCACCGCCCCCCCGGGAAGTCTCCACCCTGTACGTTTGTTTATCATGAGCATCGCTGTGCGTGGTCATATTGCAGTGCAATGCAGCCGGATACTTCTGCATTCTGCTTCTGATAAAAGCCTGGTGGCCGGCCTTGTCAGCACCAAGTGACAAGCCTGTTAGGTGGACCAATCAGCATCCTGCTCCCTCCTGAGATGACCAACCAGAGGAACACAAGTTTCTGAAACCTCAGTGATGATTTCACACTTGACAGTGTCTTTCTTTTACTCATCTACCCACAGAACTTGACTACTTCTACATTAAGACCATGTCTGTTCAGATATCTGTTTTAATCTTATCAAAAGGTCAGTGTTGACCAATATATTCTTGAAGGCACTTTTGTTCTGCTGTTATTAAACTTGAGTTAGCCTTTCCCTTAAAAACATTTACTTGCTAACATCCATACTATACACTAGGCAAGAAGATACATAATGTGTGAACTATATTCCAGTTTAGGTGAGGCATGAGGTGTAGCGTAGTATAATTGTGTCCTTCTCTCCTACATGAACTTGACTGATGTATCCTATTATACACAAGTAACATGTGAGATCCTCTGGTGTGTAGTTCTTAAATTACAGCCAGCTGGGACAGACACTCTGGACGTAAATCCCTTCCTGGTCCACGAACAATCTCCACCTTTCAAAACAGAGGCTTTGTTAACTTCGTGTGGATCAGCACTGGGATACAGAAGCTGCCTGTTTAATCAGACAGGCTGAAGCATCATGCTTGGCCGTGTAGAAGCCTACGATGCCAGTCCTAGCAGTGTACCTCCACGAAGCTTCAACAATTTCCTAAAATGTGTGGAACAAGGTCTCAATTATGAAGGATTATGGCTTTAAAGAAACAGGCTGCCGTTAGACCATTTCTCAGGGCACTGGGGTTTATCTGGATCTACGAGGTATTTTATGAAAAACAATGTAACATTGATTGAACTGTAAATTCCGGTTCTACTTCAGAAGCCATGCGTGTGCTATTATGAGGAAATAATGTTTCTGTTGAGTTAAAAGTTCAGTTCGTTGAAAGATACTACTCCACCTGTGGCAGCCAGATGTACTGACCCTATTAACAACGTAAGAGGATTTCTCCACAACAAACACTGTTCATAATAAAAGCTCAAAGGACTGTTATTTAAGTGTGCGTGAGGCTGAAATCCCAAAACGTAACAAGTTCCTCAAGGATCCCACGTCAGCTGTGACAAAATGTTCCTCCTCCTCGCCACATCCTTCTATTTCCACTTTCCTGGCACGGATTCCAGAACAATCCTGATGTTCGCCAGCATGACCCCCCCCCCAGGGGCGCCAAACCACAAGAGCATTCAGTCACAAAAGGAGAAACCAACCCTAAATCCTTCTAACCACCAAAACATACTTACAATCCCATGTCTTTTGTTTGGTTGTCATGTAATATTTAGATTTAAATCAGAAGACCAGGAGGGGAAGTCCTTGTAACCTTAAACTTTACTTCCAGCCTCAGCAATTCAAGCCCGTTTACAAAATAAATATTTTACATAAAGCAATCTACTACGTCCCAGTGGAAACAGTCGCCAACATGACAGAATGTGATAACTACACTTCCTACAGTACAAGAGGTCACACTTCACAGTCGTTTGCCTTTCTTTCAGTGTTTAAAAAGATAAAATGCCCTTTTAATAAAACTTTACTTCTAAACATTTATTGAATTACATTTTAAAATGTTGATAATATCGTATTAAGACCACATAGAGTACCCATCCATTTCCCATAACACTTATTCAGTAGAGGGCACCTGCTATCTCTCCCAGGACATACAGGGCACAGGACAGGGGGACCTTGAGCAGGACTCCATGACAGGACACACATCCTCAGGATATTTAAAGACACCAGTTCACCCAACCACACCAGCTCAGCTCTTTAGGACTGTAGGATGAAGCTGGAAAATACACAGGAAGCAGACATAAACATAGAAAGAAGATGCGCAGACCTCACAGTGGGCAGAACAGGACTTCATCAACCCTGGAGATGGGTCTCCACAGCGCCTCCTACTGACGCCATTCCATCAACATCACTTTTTGTGCGAAATTCATTGGCACATGATTCGGCTTCATTTAGCGCCATTTTTTACTGTGTTCGAGTAAACAGATGGCACCAAACTTGGAGAAGTTGCAATACAATTATATTCAATATTTAAGATGGCATGGAGATACATTGATCTATTAATTAGTATGTAATGATGGTTCCGGCAAACCTCCACCAGTGTCCTTAACGTGGTTCTGGCACAGAAAGCCACCCGCTACAAAGAACAAGGCTGTCTGGTGACTTCCTAAAAAAATGGCCTCAGTGAAAGACCCATTTATTTTGTGTGTGTGTGTGTGTTTGTGTGTCTCAAGTTGTGAATGAAAAAAAAACATTCATTCATTCACTCACTCACTTGGGTGAGAACGACTCAGTATGTGTGTTCTAGAAGGAGGCCCATTCAGCTTAATCCAAACATTTGTATTTATTTCATGAAGTCACTTGCTTCCCAGCACTTAACCTGCCATATATATATATATATATATATATATATATATATATATGTGCCACCCGAATAGGTATAAGTATATTTTAGTCCTGAAAGCTGCCGACTCAGCGTGTCCAGGCAGCTGTCAGAGACAAACAGCAGCTCTATGTCTGCCTGGATCGCAGTCAGATCTACATCTTTAGAACGTTATTCATTTAAGGAGGATCATGTTGGCAGGAAGGCTACCGGGACAGCTGTGAATCTATTAGGGCATAGAAATTGTTTAATGAATGACACACGAGCCAGAACAATGACACGTGTAATGACAATCACTAATTATCTCAGCAATTACATCAGGAAAAGATACCTTGACTATTTACCAAATGTCATTCTATTCTTGGAAATTGAAAAAAGTCAACATTCAGAAACAATGGGATTGTGACTGAGCTATGTGTCAAAACATGATTCTTACACCACAAATAGACACAGAATCTCACAGAGAAACCGTGTTTATTTATGAAGACCAGAAAAACCAGAATGTTCATACTTCTTTATGTGCAGTAAGCAGGAACGCATGTAATAATAGCCATATCCAAAACAGCTCCTTACTTCCTTTTTAAAAAACAATATTATTTATTCATTCACATTATGCATTAAGGAGAGGTTACCAACATTTTGATGTTCACAGACTGACTTGCCTTGTAAACAAATATCACAGGCTAGCAAAATTACCCTGGGGTGGGGGGGCACCCGGGGCACCCATGGTCTGATCGGCATTTTCACAAGTTTAACTGTTTCTGTTCTTTTAGGTATGAATAGAACACACCGGTAAGAGGTTGCAGATAACATTCAAATAGAGGGTTTATTTCTGGAAATGAACCAACCCCTCCAGAATCCCCCATGGAACACGGACGGTTCCGTGGCCTGACGAGGCACCAGCTGTGGAACAGTACTGGTTGGGAACCCCTACTAAGGATTGGCTGGTATTGCTGCCACACACCTCGGGGGCCGGGTGCTTGAGCGGCACCTGAGCTCCGTGTTGGGAGTTTCCATCTACTCTCTCACTCATGTTCCTTCCAGCTTCTCTGGATTCCTCCCATGTGCAGTCAGGCTAATTCCTGTCTCTAAGCTGCCCATAGTGTGTGAATGACTGTGCTGTTGTGGAGCGGCATTCCATCGAGGGTACACTGTACATCCCAGCCTTACGCGGCACAGAGCCCTTCAGCTCCTGCCGATAACCTCCCTCATAGACATGCTATATTCTATTATGAAGCTCTGCTTTTTCAGGCCTTCGGACCTTTTCAGGTGTTACATCAGAGTGAGAAGAAACACAACAGTAGAAGGTCTACAAATACCATAAAACTGGTGAAGGAGGCTTTTTGATATCACAATTAAGTGCAATATAACACAAATATTATGCTTCTCAGTATTTAGACAAATCACCCAATCATACAAGCTCTCTCCGTGCCAGATCATTCATCCATACATTCATCTTCTAACCACTTATTCAGTATGTGGTCATGGAGAGGAGCGGCAGTCATTCCAGGCAGCACAGAGGGAAGACAAGGGTACCCCTTGGATCACACACACACACACACACATTTATATTCATCTGTGTGGAGAACGTCCATTCATTTTTATGGGAAAAACCTTAACAATGACACCAACAATGACAGCCTTAACCTCTACCCAGCCCTATCCTTAAGCACAAGTGACCACACAAAATACAATTTTTTATAAAACTGAGTTTCCCCATACAACACGGATAGAGCAAGCAAACTACACACACAAACACACCCTGCAGGTGCAAGACCCCCAAAATCAACATGCCACCCCCAACATACATTAAAGTCACAAAAGGAACACCTGGTGGTATTCACACGCCTTAAGACGTGTTAAAGACCAGTCCTTTATGCTACGGCCACTTTCACCGACTGCGCACAGCCTCACCGTTCACGATGAGGACCCCCCCTTTCTGACGCTCTTTTATCTCAGCAGTAGGTATCACGCAGCATCCAGGAGTTTATAGAAAATATGCAAGGGAACGAATACTAAAGTAAGGGCGGCTACACCTACATTTTACACTTTTAAATGTTAGCACACAGATATATTAAAACGATGGAGTTTAACCGCGATCTCCGAGAGGTTCATAGAGTCATTTGCCCTCCAAGTGCTGGTTTTACTAGTTCGGCGGGTTTCCACGTTTCCAAAGGTCACACATACCCGAAACTCTGTGTATGCGAACATGGAACATCACACTGAACTTACTGGCTGTTATTATTATCGATTAAAATAAAATACAATTCTGCTGCAGGGTTATAAAACGATCGAGTTTCTAAAAGACCGAGAAAAACAGCGCGACCGCAGTTTAAGCACCTTCGCACAAATACCTGCGAAGTCTTAACATATAACGAGTCCTGTGTGAATTAGTCTGCTTTGGATCACATACTAATAATTTACAAAGACAATTTAAAGCAACACGGTGTAAACTAGTTACAATCATGCGGGGTGTCTAAACAGGAATTCCAGGTAAGCCCGGACTTGGTATCAGAAAGAAGACATTTAAGGGGACATTTAAAAGGCCACTGAATGGACGGAACAGCCCCCCTGCCTGCAAGGTTGAAACTCACCTGATGCAGGGTCTCCGCGGGCAGCTGGGATGCTCTCAGCAGCTCCGCCACTCTGCTCGCCTGCAGTTTCCCGGAGCTGTCAGCTTGGCACACGTAGCACAGACCTGAGTAACATCTCTGTTCGCTTTCGCTCAGGAATATGAAGCCCCTTCCCGCAGCCGCGCCAGGGCTTTGCTCCATTCCCGGACAGTCACATTAGGAAGCAGGGGGTGGGGGAGACACCGCTTCGCATTTCTCCAGCACTTGCCAACACGAAGGAAAGACGGGTTTTCACGCCGAGGGGGCGGGGACACACAGCTGAGCATGACTCTGCGGTACAGAGCACTCAGCGCGAGTTACCACAAACAGACGCTAGGAGTCGCTATAAGCAAAGAAACTGCTGGCACTAAGGATAAATATAAATCGTATAATTTCCAAATCGAATCCGCATTAAAGCAGACCTATTGTTTCTTTATCGGTTGTTTGTTTTCCGTATATATGTCAAAATATCATATTCTTGTATCAAATCTGAAATCTGACATTTTATTTATGATCAAAAAATGAAAATGTAGATACCAATTTAGTTGACAGCAATCCATGCTTAGATTTCAGTGCTAATTTCAGACTACTTCTTAACGATCCCTATTTAAATATAAAATAATTTATAGTATATTTAAAGTATATTTTAGGACTATAATCTACAACAGAGTTACTCTAAGCATACCATCAGTCTTTGACAATGGCTGCAACGGACCAAAAGCAGGGACGTGTGAGGAAACAGTACTTCCCTACATGCCCGCCCCTCAGCAATCCCGATGTCTATTACATGCCTAAAAATACATTTCTTCTGATGGATAAATACTCCCTGTACTGGACCAGTTATGGAATATGGATGATAGATGAAATATTCATGTGTTTCAGCATACAATTGGCAGATTTGCTGCCATCTTGTGTCACTAAAAGGAGTTTTACTCTTCGAAGACGTTATGTACTGCATTACGTCTTGACAGGACCGTTTCGACAAAAATAACATGATATAATACTTGGTAATAGTTAGCCTTTTGAATGAATGTTGTTTCATAATAAAAAGGGACAATAATGTGCATTCGTAATAATTCATAATTATGAATTCGTCTCCTGACAGTAATACAAGTACAGAGTCCATCGATCATAATTTCAGGCAATGCAATTATAATGTAGTACGAGACGCTGCGCCAATAATTCACTTACAAATGAGTAAGTAGATCAGCAATATATAAAACTATATGGACAGAACTAATTCATGTATAACACAACATTATAACATAAAACAGGTTTATTATTTAAAGGGCTTGAGAGATATAAATACTTATAGTTTATACGATGATCATACTGAACTCCCAACAGTACATATAGTATGTGGTTCACAGCTACAACGCAACTACTCAATATTGCTGTCTTTCGGGGGGAGACGCTCACCCAAATTTTCGGTTCATTCAGACACTGTAACCTTCTCTCTGAATCTTAATTTTGGAGGATGAGGCAGGTTCTAATCTGTAGTGACAGACGAGAAGTCATTCAGGTGTAGAAACAAACAGAGGCATTGATGGCCTTCGCTGGCTTTTACGGAAAATGAGAAAGGTTTTCAGATGATATAACATTATGATAAATCCTGACAGTTGTCAGTAAAAAAAAAAAAATTATTACTACGTATATTTGATGGTTCTGGAAGAATGACAGTTCATTGCGTACAGTAGCACAGTGGCTTCACAGCTCAGGAATCTTCCAACAGTCTAAGAACATGAAGTCAGATAAATTCACCTTAGTGTGTCGATCTGTGGCCATCCAGAATTTCCAATGCTTCATATATGCCTCTGACGATAGTCTCCAGGCTTACAGTAACTCTGTGCAGGATAAGTGACTATGGACGATGCGTGGATTTAATGAATGTCCTTTGTCAACCCACTGTTGCATGACTGTACACTGTGATGCCACAGGGCCGGCAATACAGACGTAAATCATTCGCATATGGCATGACTGGCACTGTACTGTCAATAATTTTGTAAATTAATGTTTGTTTACGTTGTTGATAGTGAGTGTTGCCTTGTTGTGTTGTAAGTGCGGAATGTGATGCTTTTTTGTAATGTGTTGTGCTGTTAATTGTGAAGTGGTTACCATGAATGTGCTTATTGTGTAAAACGTTGGCTTTCCTTGTCTGTGCCGCAGCCACTGAGGCTGCTGCTAATGAATGGGAGATGTGTGTTTCTTTGTAAATCACAAATCCCCACATTGTTTGTTGTTTGTAGATCACATATCCCCACACTGACTGGGCTAAAATAGTTTCGTGCGCATTGAATCATGAAGCTCTGGATGGTAAAACATCAGACTGCTTAGGGAAGCACCGCCCATCGATTAAAGTGTCCTTTATATAACCCTCGGCACACAAAGTACACAGCCTTCAATTCCTTCTCATATATTGTGTTGTAAAGATATGGCACCAAAATCATATGTGATAAGAAACCCCTATCTATCCATGAGCCTAGCATTACACTGAACTTGGAGTTTCCATGTTTTGCTATTCAGGATCGAGAAATCCCTCTTTATTTTATGCCACTCATTCAAAGCGACAGACCAACTTGTTCACCTTGATCCAGATGCGAGTTTTTCAATATTACCAAATCTGGCTTACCAGTGTTGTAAATGGGACGACATATCGCAATGAAAGCTACTAGCTCTGTAAGGAATAACAGGCAGAACAGCTAGCGCAGGGTCACTTTAAGTGTTGTTATTTGAAGAGACAGGCAACAGCACAGGAAAATACTGAAAACACCCACTTTTTAAAAAATTAAGAAATTTTTTAAAAAGTCAGTCCCCTCACCGGGTGAGCAACAAATAATGAACAAATATACATTATTCACAAATATTTTGAAAATGTGAATATTTTGAATATGTGTTTTAAATCATAAAAAGGCTAAATACTGAATAGTTGAATAAAATAAGGAATATAATCATTAGAAACGACTTTTGTTTCACTTATCTCTGATTATTGTGCCTTTGTAATTAATATACAGTGATGAATGACAGTAAAAGTGAAATATAGCACTTTGTTGGATACTGACAGTTGTGTGGGTGATTATTTTATGGAGATACAATCTTACTTTAAAAACTTTAGTGTATTAGAAGGCTTAATGAGTATCCTCATGTCTGCTTATTACATAGCACATTGTGATGGTTCAAGTGTAAAACATGCTTAAATATGTATATTACATTTTACAAATGTTACATTTTTTTGACCAGCTTGACAAGTTTTATTTAATTTTGTTACTGAAACACCCGGAATCCACCCTTCTGCTGGGATCAGAGTAATGCTGAATTATTATTTTTTTGGATCAAAGCATTCATAATCCTACTAAAAATTCTTGAAGAGTTACTCAAAGGTTTCAAAACCAAGACTGAATTACCTGGGGCCTGTACTACGGAGCAGGGTTACTGGTTTATCGGGGTAACTTTTCGGATTTAAGGTAGTCTGGGCAAAATGTAACTGAACAAATATGAAGTCCATTTAAACTGTGGTACCTTAAATCCGACAAGTTACCCCGATAAGCCAGTAACCCCACTTCGTAATACGGGCCACTGATCTGATCGAATTTCAGAATCCTTCCTTTTTTCATTTGAACAACCAATTTTCAAGATTTGTTCCAATTTGATAGCCAAAGTCAGACCAGATTACTTCTGAACAACTTGGCCCAGAGTACATAAGCTGTGATTTCAGAAATAGACAGAAATTTTTCAAAATGGAGGTGTGACCATTCAGCGTCGCATGTAAACACATCTGGGTAAAGGCTTTGGTTTTCCAGAAGAGCAAGAAAATGAATGAGAAAAGTTCTAAGTCTGAACATGCATAAAGATTGTGATGGAAGAAGTGGAAAAAAACACCAACAGGCCAGTATAGCAAAAACTCAGAAAGACAAATATTTCAGTAACTACTTAAAGCACTCATGTATGATGCATTTTACATACATTCATAATGCATTATAATACATTCAAAAAGTATTATGAACATGACTATAATTATTTATAAAAAAGATGTAACACGTTGTAAACCATATTTATTATGCATTATGACTGCTCTATGAAGCTCTCACCTATAATGCAATATAAGTACCTTCATAATTCATTATAATGGCTTATATAGTTCCTATATCATTGATCTTTTGGTTAATTACTAACAACCATAGTTTACCACTGCTTGGAAAATGGATGTTTTTTCAAGGTATTGCTTGAGAGGAAGAAAAGTAGATTCCTGGCAAAGAGACTGATTATTTATTTAAAAATCTAAACGTGTCTAGAAACCTTCTCTGTCAGGAGAAAACACCCTCGAGGAGGACTGGTCCAAAGTACTGCTGCACATCATAAAGTAGTAATGCAGCATGCACTTCCTCATTTCAGTACTGCCACTGTACTCCTAGGCCTAAAAAGCCCTAATACAATCATGAAAACAAAAAGAGCATGTTAATAATTTAATTTTCACTGATAATATACTATGTATAGAAAATATGATGAAGAACTCACTAAAATCTTTTATTAAAAATTGTTGCGTTATAAGTAAATTTGTCAGATCTGCGACTCATAGATTGTTCTTAATATTCACCATTTTGGGTGAAACGTGTCTTAAATGATCAGTTATTTGCCTGCTTATTCCTTCTAACTAATCAACTTGCATGTCTGTGTGTAGTAAAGAGTGATGCCGAGTCCGCGCAAGCTTTACAGCAGGTTCCAGCTCATACACAGGCTTCTGGAGACAGGACCAGGTATCTGATGGCGCAGATCAAGCTTTACAGCAGGTTCCAGCTCATACAGCAGGCTTCTGGAGACAGGACCAGGTATCTGATGGCGCAGATCAAGCTTTATAGCAGGTTCCAGCTCATACAGCAGGCTTCTGGAGACAGGACCAGGTATCTGATGGCGCA
>JABFEB020000035.1:14565591-14583056 GCA_019775895.2 Stomatorhinus ivindoensis | reverse complement strand
AGATCAAGCTTTATAGCAGGTTCCAGCTCATACAGCAGGCTTCTGGAGACAGGACCAGGTATCTGATGGCGCAGATCCATCAACATATATTCAAGAACCATCATTGCACTAAACTGAAGTATTTATATACCTATGTAAATATACCGGACTGTATCTTTCTGAATCAGGAGATACAGAGAGGAGCCCCAGAAAGGACTGGAGTCACCCTGAAAGCCACAACAAAGGAGCTGTGTACAAGAGGCTGTAACGTTAATGTCTAAATTCCAGTCATTTTCTCACATAATACGAAATCCATATTATAAAATATAGACATAACATGCACAGAGCTTTTCTTATTAATAATTGGTGGGTTTGGGGTAGGAATTTTTAAAAGTATATGACACAGCAATAAAGATGTGGGTGTGTATTCCAATTACAGCTCAGTCCAAAGGCCGGGATAATGTACCAATTGCTATGAGAAATATTTCTCTGTCGCAGTCGCTGTGTGGACAGTCTTTGGAGACAGGATGCATGCCGCGCTTCTCCTGCTTCTGGCTGGGGTCTGGGTGACCTGCGCTCAGTCGGATGTCGAGCAGCGGGCAGTCGAGTTCCTGAAGCGCTTTGATGAAGATGCCACCAAACTGATGTACCAGCATTCACTGGCATCGTGGGCTTACAATACAAACATTACCAGTGAGAACGCTGACAAACTGGTAAGTGCTACATACAGTATCTTAAGACCATATACCTAACACCTAACCTCACTGCAAGGATATGCTGGATGCACACTGACAGAGGATGGATGGATGGATGAATGGATGGATGGATGGACACAGCTAACCCATAAGAACCTTATTCTTAATCCAAATTCATATTATGTTATCCTGAGAATTCTTTTAATAGTAATAAAAGTGAAATCTCACTTCAGAAAATGTGATTTTCTTCTTTGACATTTATTATAACATTAAAAGAAAAACTAATCAGCACTGAGTATTAAGCTTTGTCTAAACCGGAAGTTATAAATATAAAACATTTGCATTACATAATTATATTAAATTGGACACAATGAATGAATGAATGTAGAAAATGGATTGATGGACATAGATTTAAAGTTTATCATTAAAAATCTGACTTCTGTTTTGAATTGAAATTATTTCTAAATGTGTTTATGTAAATGGTGTGGAGCAGTTCCTGTATGAGTTCCAGGGGTACTACAGCATGTAATATGTAATTAACCACTCTGCCCTCTTCTGGCCAAATAAAGCATACTTTATATAATGCATATATTTCCAAAAGCTGCTTATCTGACAGAATTACAGTGAGCTGGAACCTACCCTAAGAATCATAGGTCACGTTACACTCTGACACACACACACACACACACACACACGCACATGTAGGGTAAACATATCCTTATGGGGACCGCTCATTCATTTCTATNNNNCACACACACACACACACACACACACACAGTGCAGTATTCCAATCAATCAAGTCAGATTCTTTAAGCCTGATGCTAAATGCCCAATTTGCTGTGTGAAATGATCTGACCTGCATTTCATCCTTGCCCTGCTCCCCGTTCTCAGTCCCAGCAGGGGGAGATTTGGGGGTCCTACTACAGTCAGGCGTCAGAGGAATCGCTCGCCTTCCCGCTGAATGAAATCACTGACCCCAGCGTAAAAGTGCAGCTGATGGCACTTCAGGACAAAGGATCGGGGGCCCTCTCGAAGGACAAACTGGACCGTGTGAGTTCTGCAGCGGCATAAACGTGAGCTTCTCAGTTCACGCTTGCCAACATCTGTGATCTGAACGTTCAGTAACTGTCTGTTTAACTTTCACAGCTCAACAAAGTCATGAATGAAATGAGCACCATTTACAGCACAGGCACGGTGTGCAAGCTTGACAACCCCTTTGACTGTCAGACCCTAGAGCCAGGTATGGCTGGCTGCTCTTACCTCATATTCTAGTTATGGGGGGTTTCAGTTCAGTTTCAGTATCTAGACATAGTTACAAGTAACAGAAGTACAATGTAAAGATCAAGGGCTTTGCTATAATTTCTGGGCCTCATGACAAAATGTCACCTTGGGCCTCCTATTTGGGTCAGAACTTACAGTCTGAAGAAGTATGAGTCCCCGTTGGTAGATATCGCTGAGTAGGTGATGGAGCCAACGAGGGCTTCCTGTATATTGCTGAGTAGGTGATGGAGCCAACGAGGGCTTCCTGTATATTGCTGAGCCCCCTGAATCTGCATGGGCATGAATGATCAGTGTTGCTCTCTGACGTGGCACCTTGCTGCCGTGTCGCAGGGCTGGAGAGCGTCATGGCTCAGAGCAGAGATTACTACGAGAGGCTGCGTGTGTGGGAGGGCTGGAGGGTCGAGGTGGGGAAGAAGATGAGGCCACTCTACGAGGACTACGTTGAGCTGAAGGACGAAGCTGCAAAACTTAACGGTACGGCTGAGCTCTGTGCCACTAGTTCTAGCAATTAGTCCGAGCATTAGATTTTAGTTCACATGTGTCAGTAATCAACAGCTAAGCCACGCAGTGATGTGCAAATCACATCAAAGTATCTTTATTGTTATCTTATGCTATATGATGCACGGGTCACACAGAAGGATCAAATAATTGATCATAATGCAAGAAGCAGTAATAAATATCATTTAAATATGTCAGACATTCAAACCTGACATGTTGATACATGGATGTAAGACCTAATACAGAAAAATGCAGTTAAACATACAGTTTAAAAAACGGAACATCTTCTTATGCGACTACATTTTTATACAACTGCGTGTCTTTTTAAAAAAACCAAAGGTTATGCTGACTATGGGGACTACTGGAGAGGTAACTATGAGACCAGTGATGACGGAAAGTACAGCTACACCCGCGATGAACTCATGTCAGACGTTCGCCGCATATACCAGGAGGTAACGTTTTAATGTCCTCTCATCCCTTACGTTACACCAAAGCACCAGGCTGCTAGCCCGTCCTGGAATGACCGGGATTCTCTCCCCAAATTCTGGTTAGCCACTTCTGCTTCGTATCTATACAGATCATGCCACTGTACAAAGAACTTCACGCCTACGTGAGAAGCAAACTACATTTGACGTACCCTGGGCACATCAGTGAAGTGGGAGGACTGCCTGCCCATCTGCTAGGTAGGTCTATAAAAACGGGAAGTACTGAAATAGAGACGCGTCTGTATTAGCTTTCATCATTTAACATATGCATTCCCTCTTGATGTGTGAACTTGTACCATTTGAACATATTTTTGTGTGTTTTCATTTTCGTTTATCAGGTGACATGTGGGGAAGGTTTTGGACAAACCTTTATCCTCTCTCTGTCCCTTACCCCGACAAACCAGATATTGACGTGACCTCAGCTATGATCAGTCAGGTGTGTGATGTCATTTGATTCTTCATACATCTCTCCATTTTACTATATTTATCATGACTGCGAATTCACTGTACGGTGATAGTGAATCTCGGACACAGGGTGTTTCCCAGTACCGACAATGGAATGATCGTCCTCGTGGTCTTGGTGAGACTGGTTTTGCTAACTTGGACTGCAATGAATCATGGGATTGGTCTTGTCTGGCAAGGATGCAACCAATGTATCCCCGACATTCGGGTCCGGGCAAGAACGACACCTGGGGATTCTTTCCGTCCTCTGCACTCCTGTTGTTAATATTGGAATTGGTCTTCGTCAATGTATGATGATGTAAAATGGGTACAAGAAAACACAAGTTGAAAAACATCCCTAATTTCAGAAATCATTACACTTATGCTCTATTCTTGTAATTTAAGAGAAGAAAGGGAGAGTACAGAATTGAAATCCATACAATCACACAGAAAACATCCAAGCTCCTGGCCTATACGGCTGTGGCGTGAGGTAAACCCACGACATTTTAAGTCACTAAGCCACTATTATTACTGTCATCTAACTTAACTTAACCTGCAATCAGGTTACTAAAATGTACTACTTACATATATTTAATTTTCACTGAATCTCACCATTAATATATCATGGCCTGGAAGTGACAAACACAACTAACAGCACAAAAACCAAAGAAGAACAGCATCTGCTAAATGAATAAATATAAAAATGGAGAAAGACAAAATACAAGAATGTTTAGGAAAACAAAAAAATTAAGCAATTCATGGCCACTGTATCAATATGGCAGCACCTTATTGCAGAAATTGTGCTGAGAGACCCTGAATAAAACCGTTCTCTTACAATTCCAGGCCTGGACAGTGGATAGATTGTTCAAAGAAGCGGAAACGTTCTTCGTGTCTGTAAATTTGTACCAGATGTTCCCAAACTTCTGGGAAAACTCAATGTTTGTGAAGCCTGATGATGGCAGGATGGTGGTGTGTCATCCGACTGCATGGGACATGGGCAACAGGGAGGACTTCAGGTAGGTTACTCCAGGAAGGGGGGGGGGGGGTGAACCACACAGTCGAGTGACACTAAGAAAAGTGTGGATGTTTCTTCCTCATTGTGATTCTATCATTGCACTAAATAATATGATGGAATTACAAAGTCAGTTGAGCAGGGGCAGTGGAGGGTGTCCTGGTGGGGGGGTGATAGGGGGGGTGATGAGAGCCGACCCGGGGCGGGGCTGATTCTGGATAAATTGCTGCGAATTTTGCACGATTGCCTGCTAACAAGGAGGGGGGGACCTGCTGTTATGTAATGGGTACCCCCCCACCCCCCGACTCCTCCGCTTACGCATGTGCGGTTTCATGAAATCCTGGATACTTTCCATATTAACTGCAGAATCAAAATGTGCGGCAAGGTGAACATGGATGACTTTCTGACGGTCCACCATGAGATGGGGCACAACCAGTATCAGATGGCCTATCGGAACCAATCGTATCTCTTCAGAGATGGAGCCAATGAGGGCTTCCATGAGGCTGTGGGAGAGATCATGTCTCTTTCTGCAGCCACTCCGAAACACCTGCTGGCTCTGGGCCTTCTTCCTGCAGATTTCAAGGAAGATTCCGGTAAATCTGCAACCAGAGACACAGCAATATGCATCTGCTCTTCGTCCAGTTAATTTCACAATTTTATTTTATTTCTTGTAGATTGACATCTATATAGTGGGAATATAGGTGCAGTGCTAAACAGAATAAAAAGATAAATGGTACTGTAATAGATTTAAGCATTGTAAAGTTTCCTTAGCGTTACCAAGGAAACATGTAGATGTAATAGATATGTACATATACATGAGATGTTCTAAATATATGAGAATGCATTTCATCAGAATGGCAATGAATGGTTGGTGATAAAAGAAGGTTCTAGGACATTCCGGTATCTATGGAGGCAGATGCCATCTCAGTTTCACTAGCACTATTGATATTACTTACTGATATCTGCAGAGACAGAGATTAACTTCCTGATGAAGCAGGCTTTGACAATTGTGGCCACCTTGCCTTTCACATACATGCTGGAGGAATGGAGATGGCAAGTCTTCCAAGGTACCATCCCAAAAGACCAGTGGATGCAGAAGTGGTGGGAGATGAAGTAAGGCCTCCGTTAAGTTGAATTAGTTACTCAAACATTCGCTGCACAACAGTGGTGAATACTAATGAACTGTGTTTTCCACAGGAGAGACTTGGTTGGTGTAGTGGACCCTCTACCCAGAGATGAGGCATACTGTGACCCAGCTGCGTTATTTCACGTAGCCAATGATTATTCATTCATTAGGTGCCGTGTTCATCCATCATCACATATAACCCGAACGAAATCAAGACAATAAAAGATGCTAAAACACGCTGGATTATAATCCAGCACAGCAGCAGCAAACTTATCACCTAAAGCTACCTGTTTTTTCTTCATGGTTCCTGCAGATATTTTACCAGAACCATCTACCAGTTCCAGTTCCAGGCCTCCTTGTGTGAAACTGCCAATCACACTGGACCTTTATTCAAGTGTGACATCACCAATTCCAAACCAGCCGGTGAAAAGCTTAGGTAAACAACAACTTCCAGTTAAATATTATGTATGCTGCAGTTGTATAATGTAAAAGATGACACTTGGGTGTAATGAATTTATCCTTCTAACCTGTATGCCTCAGACGGAAAAAAAAATGACAAACACATTTGAGCAGATGTCCCCCTATTGACTCAAACTTCAGCATTAATGAAAGCCCTTGCTTTAATCCTATCTCATTTTCAAACGTAAGTCTGAATAACAGTGTTATTGTACATTTGTGGAGCTTTGCTGCATGCTGTACTTCAGGGCCATGCTGGAGTTGGGAAAATCTAAGTCATGGACTAGAGCACTGGAGCAAGTGTCTGGAGTCACGAGGATGGACTCAAAGCCGCTCCTGGAGTACTTCAGAGATCTACACATATGGCTACAGGAGGAGAACCGTAAGAACAACAGGTTTCCAGGATGGAATGTCGCAACAGATCCATGTAAGAACATGAAAATAAATCGAGAAGACTTTTGGTCACTGTTGGATTGATATCCGTGAAGGTTCTTAATGAGCTTATCTACTCCACAGATTCTAAAGAAGCCTTCAAAGTCAGACTGAGTCTTAAAGCTGCAATGGGTGATCAAGCTGTAAGTCTACAACACGTTTTTGCAGTTGATAGTAATCCTTGTAAATTTTTGTATATACAGCTCTAAAAAACTTAAGAGACCACAGCAACACTTTAACTTTCACTCATTCCTCAATTTATTGGTATGCTTCTCTGTAAAATATACTTCCTTTTAAACTCCAGCTTGGCTCTTCTCTGCTTCTTATTAATGAAGGGCTTCATCCTTGCTTTATGGGTCTTCAGTCCTGCTTCTAGCAGCCTGTTACAATTTGTCCTAGCAGTGCACTTCACACCACTTAATGTTTCCCATTCTTTTTCAAGTTCACCCTCCTATTTATAAGGCACTGTTGGATAAATTGATGACCATCTCTGGCATTAGAAAGTCGCTTCTGCCCTCTGCCTGGCTGGTCTCTGGTTCTTCCCAGTGTCTCCTGCTTCACCCTATTCTTGTGTACTGCTACCTTTGAAATTTGGAACCTGGAAGCAACCTGCTGCTAAGTTTAGTCGTCTGCAAGCAGAACCACTATTAAACCCGGATTTAAAAAATGCAAATAAAAAAAATATATATAGAATGACCTCGTAATTTTTTCCCGAGCTGTATTTCTCAGAATATCCCTACTTTAAGACTTATGTAAAATGCAGTCAGTGCAGCATCTTTGTCCTCCTCTGCAGTACCAATGGAACGACAATGAATTGTACCTTTTCAAAGCCACCATTGCCTATGCTATGCGGCAGTACTATGCTCTGGAGATGGAACAGACACTGAACTTCATGTAAGATCGACTGCTCAGGAATAAAGGACGTACTTCCCTATCTATGTACATATTGACCTAAGAATGAATTAAGCCAAGCATGAGACTAACTCAGCGTGTGCTTTACTTAGTTTAAAATAACCTAATATAGCAAATGTTTAAGCACAAATTGTAATGATGTATTAAAAAGTAATCTGTGGTTCTTTGGGTGGAAACCCCATTTTGAAATACCCAGGTCAGACAACATCCACACTTACCAAGTTAAACCAAGGATCTCGTTCTATTTTGTGGTGACAAATCCTGTGAACCCAGTGGTGCTCATACCAAGGGCAGAAGTGGAATCTGCCATTCAGTAAGACCCTTTCTTGTGACTCGTGAGAGCACGGCCTGCACTGTACGCGGAAGTCTTATGATTCTCAAAAGTGTAGCATTGATTGATAGCAAGAGGGTAGTGATTAATAATATAAAAAAACAGGCCACTGAACTACAGAGATTAATTGAAGCCAATATCACAAGCAATCACCTTACACAGATTAATCAAACTCAATGTCTCAGACCATCAGGCTTTACATATTAATAAAACCTGATGTTACACCCCTGCCCACAGAGATTAACTCAGTTCACCACCCCAGTCCATCAACACTCAGACATTAATCAAACCCGTAGTCATGAGTCATTATCCTGCAGTCATTATCCATTCATCACCCGCCCACTTATCCAGAAATTATGGGGGGGGTACAAGGAATGGGCATACCCTGGAAGGGATACGAGTACTATGAAAATCAACAGAAGACCACACACTGTCACTCTATGCAATCTCAAAAGTCCTGACCTGGATACTATAGTCCGCACCCAACCAGTCATTACCAATATGATCAGACCTTTACCATAGTTTTGTAATTCTAAAACATAAATTTGTCTTACCAAAGTTTTATAATCAGTGCAATGGGGCTTTCTCCCAAAATGAACAGCATATACAATGTTACTGCTGTCACAGGCTTTCCAGGGGCAGAATCAACAGCGCATTCCTGCTTGATGATAAGACGCTGGAGTTTGAAGGCATTATTTCCACTCTGTCCCCACCTGTGGAGCCAGCGGTGACAGTGTGGCTGGTGGTGTTCGGAGTCATCATGGGTCTTTTACTTCTGGTCGGGACATACCTCATCATCTCTGGCGTCCGGGACAGGAAGCGGTGAGTGTCATCACCAGAGCAAGCGTGTGACAGTTTAAAGAAATGTCAGCACAAGTGTTTATTGACTGAAATGCATTTACAATGTTGCACTGGCTGAGGTGCAAACGTACTAAGCGTGAAATGTGAATTCTGTTGCTGTTAGTTATTCAAGCCTTAGACAGGTGTCCAGATAAAACTTTTGATCTTTTTCACAGAAAATCAAAGAAAGAGGAAGCTGAAAGCCCAGCTGAAAACGCAGCTAAAAACCCTTGTAAAAATCATAATGAAGGAGTGACAAACCAGAATTTTGAACATGATACTGATGATCAAACAGGATTTTGATAAATGGTTGGAAAACTCCAGAAATAAAATGAGAACTACAACTATATCCTCCTGAGACCCCCCCCCCCCCTATTCATTTATGTCCATTGCAGTGGACATTTTGTTTTTGCATCTATCTTTTCACTGATGTAAGGAAACCTATTTATTCCTGTCGCACACTAAAGAGGACATGCTGTGAAATAAAAAATAAAAATAAATTTGAAAAATTCTAAATTGTAAGATGTCTGATTTCCTCCAAAGTCAAATAACCTACAATTGAAAGACACTTTTTTCCTTGGGTCTCAGGAGGAGATATATGCAAGTGCTTTTACTTAAAGAGGGAAAAAAAAACATTTTCGGTTCAAGATTTAAACTTTTCAACACAGACAATGGAACATAATGTTTATATCTATCCACGATATATAATGTAAACATCTGCATCAGAGTATCATACTCTGAATTAACATAAATACATAATATAAACGCCTGTATGTGTTTGGTTATAATATTCAGTGGAATGTGAGGACGATTGTTAGCATCACTTTAAGGTTCTCTTTCTTTAGCCTTATATTAATCACAAGGTCGCTGGTTCAAACCCAGCCTCAGCCTGTCTGTGGCTCCTTGAGCAAGGCCCTCGACCCCCAGCTCCCTGGGCGCCGCTACGGGTGGCTGCCCCTTGCGGACAGCTTGCTCTTTAAAGAGCAAGTTGAGGGAGGCATAAAAATAATTTCCCCACAGGGATAAATAAAGCATTGATAAAAAAATTTAAAAAAAAAGAGAAACAAGTACACTGACCTACACTACAAGCCTGTTTGAAAAAATTAGTTACATGTAGCTCTTCCCTAAACTCACCTCTCTCTAGCACATAATATTCCAGCTGGAGAAGGTTTCTTACTCCATACATACTCCAGAAGCACTTAACAGCTGAAATGTCAGCTTTAACATTTCACTATTAGTAAACAACTAGCTGGGCTTTGTAAAAACAGACATGTATAAATTAATGTATACATTTGGGCTTGGATAAAGGAATAAATATTGAATTAAAATAATTTAATTGTGCATTATTTTACCTAAAAGCACATACAAAAAGATAAATGATTTAGCTTCTGACTTAATAAGTGAATACTCATCCTAAAAGACTAGATACTGAAATGTTATGTCTGATCTTCCTTACAGTCTGAGACACACCCCAGCTTCAGACAACACAGTCAGCGCAATACAACAGTAGAATGGTAAAATTCACCCCAGTTATGTGTTTAAAACAATAACAGTCCAAAGCCAGATTTATAGACTTTCTTCTTCTGCTCTGTCAGAAATGCATTTATAAAAGGCTGATAGCCTTAAAGGTGTTTAAGGCATCTAATGATTTCTATTCTATTTCCCCTCAATGAAAAAGTAGAAGGCCTCATCCGCCATGACGAAGTGCTCCAGCTCTACTTCCTCCTGCTTTGCATGCAGGTACCAGCCAGAGCAGCCAACGGACTCGAAACGACGCGTGTCTGGCTGGACTGCTTTCATGTAAAAGAGAAATCCCAGAATATCCTTATCGCCCTCACGGACGTCCTTCAATTTAGCTTTTTCACAGCTCTGAAGAAAAAAACAAAACGATTCAACAATTATATGCTTAAAACAGTGCATATGTGTTTTCGATGCTATAAGCTGTAAAATATGTGAGGTTCACTACTGAATCACTACTCCGCTATATGCACAAGTAATGGAGTGTTATATTGCATAAAACATTGCAAAAGATCCCTGTCTCAACTCATTCTGCTACATCTAGATGTCAGAAATATTATTTCAGGCCAAGTGATATTTGAACTGTGTGTGTTTACCTCAATGCTGACAGTCGGCTTGTCACCAGTTTTGCTGCATTTCAAAAAACAGTCTGTACCAGAGAAATTCAGGACAACAGGGATTCCTTTGTATTCCCCTTCGATGCAGGTACTTTTGTAGTAATAGATGGTGATATTTACTGAAAGGGTAAGAATGTGTCGGACACAATGATGGAAACTACATGACATCTACTATATATTTTTTTGATCACTAACCTGAGTTTGTCATGCAGTTACTTGACATGCGTGCAAACCGCTGTCTGTTCTGGAGGTACTTCTCGTACATTAAACTCTGGATGAAGATGTTGTCCTGAACTTTCTCTTGGATGAACGTTAATTCTCTGAATACTATAAAAGGAAAAAGAAGGGGAGATGTCATGTTGCTATATGTGACATGCTGTACTTCTACAAAATCCCAGAGCTTGATGATTTACAATCTAAGGCAGGGGTCATTAAAGGAAATGTCAGGGATGGAAGGCATATCGATACAGTGAAAAAAACAACACTGAGTTTTGATTCAACACGATGAAAGAGTATGTAATGTTAATTACTGACAGTGCTTGTGGCTGATCAGCACAGAGAGCTCTGAGTACTTACTGCTGACAGGCTCATGCATCTAGAGGAGGTGGGACCAAGACATCTGATTGGTTGGTCCTATCTCCTCTGGCTGCTTGGATCCACCTCCGCTATAATCTGATTGGTCATCTCTCTCTCTAAACCAATCATTTTTCCTTCAGCCCTCAGAAAATTTTTGTGTAAGTAAAAGTCCCAGGATCTGCTGAAAGGCCTTACCCTGGGTGATATTGCTCGACTTAGCCTCCATAATCACATCGTTTAGGTTGCACTCTGTACAAAACTCATCCTGGCAGAGGCCTGCCTTGTCACACCCACGTCCAGTTATGATGGAGAAGCTGGTGCTGAGCAGGGTGACCAGCAGCAGCTCGTCCAGTTGGTTTTCTGGCTTGGCTGCTTCGTGAAAGTCTTCCTGTGTCACGTCGTCTGGGTCAGCCTCTATACTCAAGTCTAGGCTGAAACTCAAGACCGTGTTCTCCTTAGAGAAAGCCTGGAACCCTCCAGAATTGTCCGGACACTTCTCTTTAGGGGCATCTTTGTGGGGCTGATAGACCGTCTGTATCGAGCATCAACAAGAAGCGTCATGTGAGTGGCCACTGTCATTTGTCAGATTAATATGTTGACAGCTTTATTGGCTGTTCTATATTTCAGTATTTCTGCAGTATATATATTTAAATCCAGTTAATAATTTTAAGATAGCCTGTTTGATAAGCAGACTCCGTGACTCTCACCTTCAAATTACAAACTCCCTCAGAAACACCTCGCACAGATTTTTTTTTGCAAAAAAAAAAACTGACTTTGTAATGGAGGCCAACGCTCATGCATCATGCATCAGACGAAGCGGAATGCTCAAGAAATGAATTTATACCATCGGCTATTGTAAAAGCCATTAAAAAATTTTGAGACTATATGACAACAAAAAAAAAACACAAAAATCAGCATAACCTAATGATTTAAATGTGAAAAAATCATGACATTTACAAAAAGAAAAAAAATCGAGCAAACGTCAGATTAAGCAGAAGAACTTCTAAATTACTTTGGAGCATACCAAGATGGAAAATAGATCAGAAGCATACATACATTTATTTTTTGAGATAGATCTGGGTCCATAGTCTGCACTGTCAAAGGAAAATGGACCAATTTGTACCTTTGAGAGTACAATTACTTGTCACTTGTGCTGCATCTTCAATGGTCTACCAGTTGTACCTAGCTTTAAGTAAATATACCTTTTAGTATAATTTAAAGTACAGAAATGGACTCCAAGGAACATTTTGTACCACTGGGGGATTGTACTATTCCAGTGCTTGATATTAGGTGTTGGCGCTTTGATTATAATTTCAAATGCAAATGTAAAGATGTACATTCACAGAAACATAATCTCGAGAGTGAGCGTCAGAAATGCAGTCTGCGTGGTGGTTACACTGTAAAAAATGCCAAAAATACCTTAAATGGTGACGGAAAAAAACTATCAGATAAAATACTGTGTCAAATACAGAAAAGAACTGAAAATGTAAATACAAAATATTTAATACATTGTTTGACCGTAAAAGATACTGTAAAATACCTTAAATGATAATAATAACTGACTATTTTCAGTTGTAACATGAATTATTTTTTTGCTTCAGTTACTGGTGTAATCTGTAACATGATAATGACATAAGAATGCGTGTTAAAATGCAGCTTTAAATATGTAATTCTACATTTTATGGACACAATGTATACCGTTATACATTAAACAGTGCTCCTGTAATTTGACAATAGAATTTATACCGTGAGCCAATCTCTGTCTGGCTATTTGCATATGTCCCAGCATGCCGCGCTGTTGTGCTGATAATGGCCGCTGTGTATGTCATGCATGTAGTTAATGTTCCAGGTTTCATGCATTGTCATGTCATGCATGTAGTTAATGTTCCAGGTTTCATGCATTGTCTGTTCTTCGTTGGTGTTAATTTTAAGCTTCATCCCCACGCGTTTGACTGTGTATAAGTTACCCACCGTGTGTAGTTCCCATTGTTCGTATAGTGACCCTCCCCCTGTCCCACTTGTAATAAGTAATGCCTGTTTTTGTCTGCTGTCGTATAAGCTGGTGTTGTGATGATTGGTGTGATTTACAGTCTTGGTGTGGTCTATGACTGGAAGAGCTTTAACCTGACTGTATTTGTGATGTGGCATCACGACCAAATCAATGGATACTACAATACAGTAGAAAATCTGCCCCTGTACATTTTAGTTACAATTTGTAGTTTTTATAGTTTTGGCCTGTACGTTTTACCTAAAGAACATATTTTAATCTGATGTTTGGAACAATACAGGTTTAAACAGTTTATTATACAGGATAATAATATGTACTGTATTATATAAAATGATACTGCTATAATTTTATGGTGTAATTCTGGCAACCACAGCTGCCAATAATTTACCGTAAATTAGTGGATTTAAATTTTTTTTTTTACAGTGCAGTGGATTATTTTGCAGTTTCGCGGGAAGGATGTGGTCACTCACCAGCCTAGGAGAGCTCTCAGCCAGTAACTCTGCAAACAGCTCAGGGGGCAAATCACGCAGATCCATGTCGTTAATTTTCAGAAGCTTGTCTCCTTTGCTACGAGAGCATAAAAGATCAGCTGACATTTCTGTTGTGTTCTTTAACATAATACACAATATGTCCTTTAAATGATTAATTATTAGTAATCAACCAATAAATATGTTGTTACACAAAGAGTAAAAAAAGTGTGTTGTAATTTCTTAAGACGGTTTCTAGAAGCACACAGAGTCTGATGACACATGCTAACCAGGGTATGCTATTGTGTTCTCAGTCACAGATATGTAAGACATAGTAGAAAACATATGAAATATACAATATAAATATGAGATCCAAGAAATAGGAAATGAGTAAAACAAAAAAATACAACGAACGCATATTGGAGGAATGTGCGATAGATAAATAAAAAGATTTGTTTCAGAGTGCTGAGTATGATCTGTGAGTTCAGTTTAGAGAAGGAGACAGTTATTCAGATGTGCATCATCGCAGCAAAATGTTTCACGTTACCGTAAAAAAGATTTACGTCCATTAGATTTACCGTAAAAAATATTTATGTCCATTAGTCATTTTATTTTTAACCACTTTCTTGATTTCATAGTGATGCTCCCCCTGTTGAAATGTGTGCTGTATTAAAACTCCTCCAGATACAGGAGTCTCCTGAAAGAATATATTAAGAACAGTCATAATTAATAGTCATGGAAACAGATAAAAGCAAATGAAAAACATCCTCGAGGATGTACAGAATGTAAGGAAATACAGAGAAGGCAAACCTTTTTCTCCATGATTCGCTGTGAGTCTCTCATTCGCTTGTCCTGTCGCTTTTAAGACTTCCTTCGACTTCTGCTTTTTTGCATTCAGTAACAGACTGGGAACATAACATAACGTTCAAAATTAATGAATTACTATTTAGCGGAAGTTCAAGAGGAACAAATTCAGAGTTCAGAAAAGTGGGTCCCCTCAAACATATATAAGTGCCCCAACTGTCATGCCTGCCTGCCTGCCTGTGCCTCAGGTACTGGATGCTCAAATCCCTTGTATAAAATGGTCCAATATTTGCATATAACCAACACAAATCCTATCCTGTACTATAAGTCATCTCTAGACTACTTACTTAATACAACACAAATATCAAGGGAAAGTATAACAGTCAAATCCATAACTGGTTAATATAAAATAAAATCAGTTTTTCTGCTTTCCTGCTCAAGACCTGGGGTTACATATCAAATTTTAACCAGTGTCCTTCTCAATCAGCACAATAAAATATATTAGATAAATACGAAAGGAGAGTATAGCTGTACCCAGTTCAAGGGCTTCATCCTTTTTAAGCACCATCTGTCTAAAAATCTGCACAATAAATCTTTGGATAAGTATCCATCAGGTGGATTCTTCACATCCCAGCTGAAGAAGCAAGTGTTTCTGCACTGCATTTGATGCTGATGCATTTGGTCTTAGAAGCTGCAGCCCCTGAATTGGGACAGAGCCTTTCTCTGGCATTCGGCCTCACCAAAATGGCAACCAGAATGCTAGGAGAGGAATAAAAGAAGCCATATGACTTGTCAGCTGCCCCCACATCTGACTGAAAATTACAGCAGCCTACCCAAATTACACAGGTAGTGCTTGGTGCACAAAAAAAAACAAGTTTTGCTTTTGAGTCTTTCAGGATTTTTTTCCCCGAATATTTTCGATCCTTGTATTGGTTGAATCTGCAGATGTGGAACCCACAGATACGGGGGGGGAAGGGGGCACTGTATTTCTTCTCTTTTCTCGGCACTTTATTATGTCAGATTATGGTGCTGAAAAATAGAACATTCTTCTGCGTTAAAAAATTATGTGGTGTAATTAAATAAGGAAATACACATTTGCTGGTTAAGGATTAAAAAAAAGGGAACAGAAAAGTAATCAGACAGCATGGATACTGAGGGATTTGGGGGAAGTACCAGTTCCCCCAAGGGGGGGGGGGGAGGCATGTATTCCTTAATAAATAACTATACCTTTGTAGTTAAATTAGTAAGTCGTGTGCCCCATATTTGATATTCTCTCCTATGCCTTGGATAAACCTTAGTAAAATACAGCAGTTCGTCCACCACCAGTATCATTATGCAGGCTTGTCTTTACATTGAAAAGACTCTGAAGGTTTAAATGGTAATTATTTTGTTTTTTGCATATTCCATCCTGCTCCCACACCCCCCATGCGACATGCACATATAGACATGAGAAGAAAGTTTGGGATCAGCGGACAGGGCTGAACATTTATCCGATGCACCTGGAGAATTTCAGGGGGGGTTGTGGTCTTGCACTTGGGTCCCATTGAGATGTGAGCCGGCCTGACTGTCCAGCCAGAGACACAGAACCCTAATCCCACAAGACACACCGACCCACTGAGTGCTGTGACATGCTGCTTTGTGTAAACAGGGACTTTTACGTGCATGCTAGCATGTATCAGTAGAATGCAGAGCTAGTTTACCATAAGCTGTACTTACTATAAGAAACTCCCTATTTACATGCACACGACAGGCGCATAGGAAGTCATTCAGTGCTGGAACAGGGAAATACAGAACGTGAGATCTTCCACTGGGTCAGCGCCTCTGGACTAAGTAAGCAGCAGCTGCATAAAATCCACATGCTGAGATGCCAAATTCTAAATCAGGGGATCCCAATGTCTGGTACCAGTCTGTGTGTCTGTCAGGGCCTGGGAACGAGTCTGCCACCCAGTGCGCTGTACTGAAAAATAAATTGTGTATCCCATATTGATCCAAGAAAAGTCATGATTTGTCCTGAATTTTTGTACAAATCACACTCACTCAACAAATTTTCTCACCTGTGGGAAAACTATGTTTAAGCACTGAACCTTTGGCCTCGACGAGTGGCAACTGGAAATGTAAAATCATTTCGTGCAATAATTGCAGTGCCAGTTTGTCTGTACAAAATGCAACCAAAACGATTTATACTGGAATTATGCTAGAGTCAGACAGGCCACCTTAGGGCTGAAGAATTCCGCTTCCACTAAAACAATTACAATAATTAAATGTAATAATATTTAAAAAAAAACCCACAATCCTATACTGGATAAACAGATGACTGGATGCAAGATGAAATAAAAAAGTAAACATTTTGACCTTTTAAAAAAGAAAAAACGTCTGAAATGATGTGCATAGCTTAAAGACACTGAATATGCATGGAAAATACAAGCTGATAAATTTACTGGCCAGCAGTAAGTGAAGCACAACAGGATGAAACCACTTCCTCATTTTTGTTCTAAATTCTTTTGTCTCGTAAGGATGAAATTGTTAACATAATTAAACACTTTTATATGTGATACTAATGGAACTGTGGTAGTCAACCAATTAGCAATATTTTTGTTTCATTGATATGTGTTATTTTAACTATATTCTATAGCGCCCTCTGCTGGCTGCATACGGCCACAAAGCAGTACCAGTTCGTTTCTCTAGTGGCACCATTTTCCCCTGACCACCATCTCGGAATCCTAGCACCGCTACATCATGAAAGAAAGCTTATTTAAACATGAATCACAGTTTAATATAGATGTCTTATGATAAAAGTCAGATTTTAGGGAGATATTGTATAACCTAAAAGTCCAGTGAATGTTATGGTAGCTAAAACTATCAAGTTAAGGTTGTCCTGGTTTGCAAAGAAAATTCTTTATCTGTTGCCACAGCTGCTGCTAGGCACTGGTGTATGCTAAGCTAGCTGCTGCTAGGCACTGGTGTATGCTAAGCTAGCTGATGCTAGG
>JABFEB020000035.1:14545376-14556047 GCA_019775895.2 Stomatorhinus ivindoensis | reverse complement strand
CCCCAAACGAGCTTGATGGGCCGAATGGCCTCCTCTCGTTTGTAAATTTCTTATGTTCTTATGTTCTTATGAAAAAACAAACATTCAATCATTTACACAGAAGATGTAAAATATACCACACATACAAATAAAAAAGGGATGGAACGTAGTAATATTTAACAAGATAAGGTACAGTTAGTGCAGTATTGCTAAGCAACAAATGCGGTATTGCTAGGCAGAGATGTATTACTGATGATGCAAGTACTACACAATGAATTACCAACAATATGAATATTGCACAGAGAAATATATATTACAAATAGTGTAAAATATTGCATACAGAGCAAATATTGCACTTGGCAGTGGTAATTACACAAGAGAATTATTGCATATCGAGAGTAGAGGTTGGAGGGAAGGAGAGAGAGAGAGAGAGACGGACAGAGAGAGAGAGACGGAGAGTGCATGTTGAGGTTCAATGTTGTTATGGCTCTGGGAAAGAAGCTGCCACTGAGTCTGTCTGTCCTTGATCTGATGGACCTGTAACGCCTCCCACAGGGAAACAAGTCAAAGGTGAAAACCAGGATGTGAGGGGTCCTTCAGAATGTTTTGAGGCCTGCTGAGGCAGCAGGAAGTATACGAGTCTTGTAGGGAGGGCAGGGAGCAGCCAGCAGTCTTCTGAGCTGCGCTGATGACGTTCTGAAGCTCCCTCCTCCCTTCTTCAAGGCAGCTCCTGTCCCACACTGTGATATAGTGTCAGCACACTCTCTACAGAGGAGAGGTCAAAGGTCACCAGCAGCTCTTGACCCAGGTCACTCTTCCTAAGCAGTCCCAGGAAGTGAGGTCACTGCTGTGCCCTTTTAAAGAGCGCTGTGGTGTTTGCAGTGCAGGGCAGGTCAGCGGAGATGAAGGTACCCAGGAATTTGAAGGCTGAGACTCCCCCCAACGCAGTCAGTGTTGATGTGTGTGTGTGTGTGTGTGTGTGTTTGGGGAGGGGGGGAGTTGCGTGTGCACTGTGTCTCGATGACGATTTCCTTTGTTTTCGTGATGTTCAGTGTCAGGTTATTTGTTGAACTCCAAGCTGACAATCTCAAGATCTCATCTCCTCAGGCAGACTGGAACCACTTGTTTCACTGTCTGAGGATGCATACTGAGACTGTCCTGTATCTAGGCGCAGGAGAGGGGGGGATTGAGACCTCAGTCAGACAGCTTATTGACTAGTCAATGAAAAGCACCATTACATGTTTACCCCGGTCTTCAAGGTGGCTCAGCACGATGTGGAGACCTGGCAAATTACAATATTAACCTGGTAATGCTTTGAAGACAAAAACTCATGTGAATAGAATCTCTTCAGTCTGTCTTGTCAGTGAGAACTGTCATAAGTTGCTTAGTCAAATACGACTCTAGAAAAATACCTGGTCTATTACACAAGAATAGGCTTATAATAATGAATAGGGTTATTTGTGCTTTGTCTCTGTAATTGTTATTCCTGAAAGTTGCTTACATGAGTGGAGTAGTCCGATGTGATGCACTTGGCATCGAAACTCCCATTTATCATGAAGCATCTGACTTCACCCTGAATTTTGGGAGCTACTGTAATAGATCAAAAGGTTCCAAAACAGTCGGAGAGCCATGGGTAAATTTATCATTTGCCATTTCCTCCCCTGTTTGAAGTCTAGCCAAATGTACTTCAGAACTGCAGAGGTTCCACAAGAAGGAAAACAAACCACATTCTTATATTTTAAATTAGACATATTTTGAAATATACTAATATAAATTGTCAGTATAATTCGCTTTCAAATACGACATCTTTTATTCATGCATATTTAGAAACATCTTTTGATACTATCCATCTATCCATTTAAACATCCATTCATCCATCCTTCTTCTGACCGTTTATCACATACTGAAATATTGTGATATAGCTGCCTTATTTAACATAAATGAGCATTACTAAAATAAATTAAAATGTTTAATCATTTACTGTTACTTTTATTTCCATGTCTCACGGGACTAAATCAGAATCAAAGTCCCAGGCTCGATACTAGAGATGGAAATCATGAACCTTTTCATGGAATAGCCCCTTTTTTGTTATGGTGGGGCATGCCGAAGTAGGGAAAAGATGGACGATCCGCAGAGTGGCTCCAATGAAAATGGGTTTATTAACAAAACAGAACTGAACACAAAGTAGAAACGAGTAAATAAAGGGACCATGAGGGGTCAAAACAAACTAAAGAAACCACAAAGAATGTACAACTAGGGATCAGAGCATGACATGGCATCCTGGGGAGCAGGGAAACACACTAGGGGTTGAAGGGCTACAAAACAGAGAGGGGGGAGCAAGATGACCAGCGACACCTGCTGGCCAAAAGGGGACAAGGCCAGATGGGCATTTACCATCAGATGGGCACCAACCCTGACATTACATATCATGCTTAATATTAAATTATATTACCCATCCTGACACTTTCAGATGTCTGTACACCAGTATGTTTCTGTACATCACAGTCTTAAATGGCATGATATAATTCCATGATCCTGTATTTGAAAGAGTTACACAATGAGCCAATCACTGAATAGACTGATCAAAACAAACTTGTCAAACTCAAATCATTGTAGCAACTGGGGTAATTTTGTTCAATGAAATAAGTAGTTAACATAGAACAGGAGTGGCCAACCATATCCGCAAATGGCCAGTGTGTATGCAGGTTTTCGCTGCAACTCCCAAATTAGAACACTAATTAGAGGACTGATTGGCTGAAGAGTCCTCACACCTGGGTTTGAACAGCTGAATTACAGGTTATCCCAAAAACCTGCATGCACACTAGCCCTTTGCGGATAAGATTGGCCACCGCTGACATAGAAAGTCATTAATGAACAACACGTTTACTCAGTACACACTGGGCAGCAAGCACTAACTCTTTGGAAGAGACGTGGTCTGTTTCATGTTTGTTTGAATATGTAATGGTGCTTGACTACTTGTACCTAAGCCCCACTTTTGCTCACTTACGAATCCTCCCATCCAATCAGAGGCTTCGAGCACAGACAACACCCCATTTCCTGTAGTGCCGTGTTTGATAGACTCAGGGACAATAAAGCAGAAAACCTGGCAGCATGGTTGGGATGGCCTGGTTCATTGCTCTTTGCGACTATGTATTCTCCAGTCACACAACAAGCAAACCACTCACTGAGCACTTTGACTCTGCGTTATTACAGTTGCTGGCTATGAGATTTTCAAAAATTGCGAAGCAGTACTGACTTTCATTATTATTCAAAGAAAGTCCCACATAAAACACAATAATTTTATTGACACTTTTATTGATTGCAAAACAAAACATACACAAATATCTGGCTTTTCTTCAGAGTCTTGTATTCATTACAATGCAGGGAAAAACACTGTTATGTTGACAAGGTGGTCTGTGTTGTGCTCAGCAGAACTCTCAAAACCCAGACCACTTTCTTAATAGCAGCAAACAACAAATAAAAACTGAACTGATGATTGAAGAACATTCACCCAGTTGTTATCCACTACTCAAGAATTGCAATTGTCCAAAAAGCGTTTGTGCATCACCTCTTGTATTCTTAACAAGCCAAAAATCAATTTAAACTGAATCAGACAGGGCACAAAATGTATAATTATATTTATACTCTTTTTTTCTTAAACTTGAGATGCAACTTTCAACTACACTTATTATCAAAGTACTGTTAAGCTACATTTTACACATTTAGCAGACACTTTTGTCCAAACTGATGTACAAGTGTGGCAATTAGAACATTGCAAACATACTGTACATGCTGTCCAGGAGTCAACCAGGTATACATGCAGCCAGGCTGAGCTTCCAGTGATTAACCAGGTAGAAGAGCAAGCAGGACTGGAGCAGGAACCACACAGCAACTTCTAACAAAGCACTAACATTATAAGCTATTCAAGGACCAGAAGTGCAACATAAGAACATTCATGGGAACATAGAAGCAATCAGTCTAGTCGGGGAATTCATGGAACAAAAAGGTCTTGAGGTGTTTCTTGAGGGATTCTGATGACTGGATGTGGTTCAGCAGCTCATTCCACCACTGGGGAACCACACAAGAGAACAGTCTGGAGTGAAACTCGTGTGGTGGATGGATCTCCAAGTCACACTGGTTTGCTGAATGAAGGGGGCGAGATGGGACAGGGGTCATGAGGAGCCTTTTCATGGAGATGATGCCTGATCATTTGATGGACCTGTCAGCCAGCACCAAAGACTTGAACTTCATGTGAGAGCCAATCAGGAGCTAGAGAAGGGAGACAAAGTGAGGTGTGACATGAGATCGTTTGGGTCACAGGTGTCAAACTCCAGTCCTGGGGGGCTGGACCCCTGCACATTTTTGGGTTTCCCCTCATTTAACACACCTGATTTAACTCCTTGTGCTAATTACCACGCAGCTCTTGAGCTAAATTATTTGTGGTGGAACAAGGAAAGAACTAAGCTGCACTGGGCTCTAGCCATCCAGAACTGCAGTTTGACGCCCCTGGTTTAGGTTGAATGAATGTCAAATGAGCTGCCATGTTGCGAGTCATCTGCAGGGGTCTGACACCACGAGCTTGTGGACCTGCTAATAGAGACCTGCAGTAGTCTAACTGTAAGATATCAACTGCCTGAACTAGAAGCTGAACCGCATACACAGACAGAAAAGGCCTGGTTTTCCTGATGTTATATGGAATAAATCTGCAAGATTGGCAGAGCTCTGTTGTGTGCTCAGCAAAGGACAGCTGGTCATCTATCATCACTCCTAGGTTCCTGACAGACCTTGATGAAGACAGGTTGGATGATACAAACTGAACGGTGATGTCATAGGGGATGGTAGGGCTGGGAGGGAGGACAGCAAGCTGAGTCTTGGAGAGGTTAAGCTGGAGGTTATGGTCCCTCACCCAGGCTGCCGCGTCACCCAGGCATGCAGAGATCGAGGCAGAGAGTGGTGCCATCAAAAGAGAATGTCAAGTGGATTTGGATGTCAGCAGTATAGTAGTGGTAGGAGAAGCCATGTGACTGGGTGACCTGACCTGAGGGGCTCATTTAAAAAAAAAAAAAAACAAAATAAAACAGAGTATATACACTATAAGGACACCATTTTGTAATGTTGTATAGCTTTTCATTAGGGTCTGTAATCTTGCTGGTGCAGTTTGCGGCTATGCGGGTAGAGAAATGATCTGGACCTTATATGAGTTTCTGTTGTTTACCCATATGCTGTTGAACTTGTCCCCAAATATTTCCACTTCACAACAACATCACTTGACCAGGACAGCTCTAACAGGGCATAAATTTGGTAAACGGCATCCAATGATGGTGCCAAGTTGAGACTCATTAACATCCTCTGTATGAAAACCCATTCTGCAGCCAATATTTCATACAGGAAACTGCATGGCTGTGTGGTTAATTATACACTGGCATCAGTTGTGGGTGCGGCTAAATCGGCTAAATTCTCTAATACTCCTACAGTAGCGGTATCATTTTGAAGTGAGCAACACTGAGCAAATAATGTGTGAGATAATCAAAATCTGTCTGTTTCATAATTCATTTACCATCAGTTACTTTTTTTGTACTTCTTGTATCAAACTCCGCAGTTTTACAGAACATGCTGTTATCCCCTCCAACAAACCATTTACACCCAGCAGTCCCACTCTGCGTCAAAGTTCACTCAAGTTCCTAGGAATTCACGTCTTGAACACGACAAAGCACGGCGCCTCGTTTCACAGCCGGTCACTGTAGATGACGCCAAATTTGCCGTGCGATTGGCTAGTGCTCCTGATTAAAATCACGGGGGAAGGGGTCACCCTGACACAGGACGGCCAATGCCCAGGGGGCGGCAGCAGCATAGCTGCTTGTTGAACTGCTTCTGGAAGCCGTGGCTCAGCAGGTAGAGGGCAAAGGGGTTGACGCAAGAGTTGGCAAATGCCAAGAGGCGGGCGCAGACGCTGGAGATGAAGTGGAGCATAGATGTGTCCACCTCGCTGTAGTTATAGGAGCGGTAGAGATACACAGCGTGACTGGGAAGCCAGCAAATCGCAAACAGGCCCACAAACAGCAAAACCGTCTTCGCCAGCCTCTTTCTGGTCTCCATCTTAAAGCACAGATTTGAGAAAAAAGAGAAAAAGTTGAAACACTAAGTCGGTATAGATGTAGATATAGCTGCAGGAGTGCAACCTCAATGAAGCGGCACCTACCTGTCTTCTAACAGGCATATTTTCTTCTCCCGGCATGTTAGATGCACTCCTGAAGAGGCTTCTGGCAATGAAAAAATAATAGATTGAAATAATGAGCAGGGGTATAACATAGAAAATGAGGAAAGAAGCCATAGAGTGGATCTTGGGGTGCAGATCTCCCGTGTGTGGATAGGGGGCGCAAGTCACAAATGTCTCATTAGTCCTGGTGATGTTGAAAGTGTGGAGGTCAGAGAAGATGGCTTCAGGGATGGCCAAGGCCATGGAAAATATCCAGATCATTGCTGCTATGACGCAGATTTTAGCTGTAGCATTGGTGGGCTGCACAGCCATTGGTGTGACGATGGCTTTGTACCTGAGGGACAAAGAGCAAGAACACCCAGTGAAACACAACTGCCACAGTGACACAGTTTCAGCTAAAGAAATGTTACAATATCAATGAATATTGTAACATCTGCTGTGTCTCCAGAGCAAATGTGTCACCTTTGTTTGGCTAATAAGGACATCTCCTACATTGTGCTGAGCATGAAGAATCACGTCACAGAAAAACCAAAGGAGTCACATGGGACATCGATTATTAATCACCGTCATATTGTTATTCTTTTGCTACAGTTACAACTATGTCTTTAACCCGGCTGATTTTGGAATCAGAGCTGTAAACACGATCTCATTACAAATAAATGAAAAACTATGTATAAGACACATGGAACTGTTGACATGGTAACAGTTAATGACAAGTTAGTTACAAGACAGGTGACCCCCTCCCCACACACACACATATATTTACATGATAATTGTAGAGTTCGCTTTTCCAGAATACAGCTTATTACATCAGGCAGCATTGTTCTCAAGAACAGCTATTGTCTGAAATGTATAGGAATTGCGTAATGTATTTAGTCCGATGAATGTGCTTATGATTATATAAAGAATGCATGAAGATTAAGGGGATACGGCAAAAATAATGAAATATTCTTCACTGAAAAGATAACGATTGGTGTGTTTAACAAGGTATCTATATACGGGATGAATGAAAATTAATGTGTATTCTCGCCAGACCTCCAAAGTATCTCCGAAACAGATGGTTTTAAAGGGCTATAAATTATAATTGATAATAGCGGGTCCTATTATCTTCTAAAATGAAACAGACACATCAACTTCTCATAAACCCGAACATCACAGCTTTAAAACGATATGAAACATAAAAAATAAAACATGCCACTGTTACAAGTAACATTATATTCGTACAACAAGTAAATAGCGTGAATCTTACCATTCTGAACTGTCACACGAGTATATTGTCTGTTCTACTTAACAACTTACCAATGAACTGTGTTCATATAAAAATGTCTTTCGATATTAACATATTTATATGACATGCAACAACATTTCCACACTCAGTCAGTGAGTAACACATCTTTGGTCCAATTTATGAAATATGCTGCATGTTTGTGTTTCATGTAGAGCAAGATGGGGTAGGCGAAGAGAAACATTCCAGTGTACCTGCATGTATTCGTACTTGTGCAAATAAAGTATCGATTCATTACAATCCGTTTAATCACGGACGAAGAGAGTAAATTCTAATGTAGGAATTATAGTAGATGTTCTTAGCATCTTCTCCAGTGAGTTTAAAGATACATCGGTGATGCATTTATTAATAGGCCTATGTGTTTGTTTGTTTGTTTTTGGAATCTTATCTATGTTGGCAGAATTGATCCGCCAACGGATAAACTCGAGTCCTACATTATTACGTTGCATTACATTTACTTGTCCTATATTGAAGTTACGGTTACATTTTGTTTAAATGCTGATGAAAATGAAAGAATTAAGAATTAATCGATCACTCAATCATCAAATTGGACTATTTACAGGATCACGAACTAAGCTCGTTGTTTCTCAGCCATAAGGTAGCTGTGGGCGCCTATACATTTTATAGATTATGAGTTGTCCTGTATTTACTAGCGTGAGTGATTCAAAATGTATTACAATATAATGTTATTTCTTAATATTAAAGCTGCTCGCATTCCTAAAACCTGCAGAACGTGATAATTGTACTTTAGGCTACAGATCGTGAAAGTACATTGAGGTGCTTACCTATCTGCAGAAAGGACGGTCAACGTGAAAACAGAGACCCCGACAGACGTAAGTTGGATGAAGGGTATGAGTTTGCATCCCACTCTACCGAAAAGCCACTCGTCAGCCAGATAGCGGCTGGCATCGACGGGAGCGCAGGTGAGGAGAAGCAGCAGGTCCCCCAGTGCCAGGCTGGACATGAAGAGGTTGGGGGCATTTCGCATCGACTTCATGGCGTAAAACGTCTTGATCAGCGTGATGTTTCCCACGACCCCAATGAGTATCATAAAGCCATAAACCGCGGCGATGACTATGCCGGGATACCATATCGGATGCAACGGCAGCTGACGAGTGCGGTTTGTCCAGGAGGTATTTGAGGAAAACATGCTTGTTAATTCTTGACGTAAAATAATCGATTCATCTGAAGACATTACCCAAACTTTCTTTTATAGCGCTAAAAATGCGTTATGATCATAAGAAATGCATCTGTTTGCGAAAATATAATTTGAATATTTTTGCAACAACAAAAAACAAACTTCGCGTCATTGTTAAAAATTGGAGCTCTAAATTTGTTTTCGTCAATAGCTGCTTACACAGTAAGCGTTGCAGCTGTGTTTATCCTATTGAAATGTCGATATAAATTCTTTTGGATATTAGCGATCATCTTCAGTCCAATATATTCGCTCTTATATTTTCTGTGTATTTCTCTTGAGAACGACCAGTGACCGAAGCCTTTCCGTTCACTTACACAGAGCTGGCAGACTTGAGCGGCTCTGAGAACCTCGCTGCTTCGCGTCACAGTCAGCGAGTCCCGGTGTTGTGTCACCGCCCGGAAAAGAGCCGGAGACGCGCGGCTCTGCATGGTGACCGAACATTATGTGCCCATCGGCAACTTTTTTAACCCTTTGCATCATACAAACCCCTAATATTTGTGTTGGGGTATTTATCCCTCTGTATGAAAAGACGAACTCGGATTTAATTACAGCAGCCTATCTCGCATTTTGCTTGGAGTTTATTTTAGATTTGCATGCACATAAACCTATATTAAACACAATCTATATTAAACACCAGAAATTTAAGCTGAATTCTATTCATTTCCATTTGCAAATGTGTAGGCCTATGTGTGATATACAGCTGCAGAAAAAATTAAAGCCATTCTATATTTTTTAAACAAATCTGCATCTTTAAATAATGCTTTAATTGTCGCTCTGCTGATAGAGGCTACGTTGAGCAGCACGATGCTTTCAGGTTAAAAAATTCTAAGACACTGGGAATGAGCAGAAAGCAGCCAGGTAAAGGGTGGATGCAACATTCTAATGGCAGAGATGATTGCTAACTTACCCGACAGTTACTCAAGAATTGAAGGATGACATCAAGTGACCTTTAAACAGGACAGGAAACATTAAGTGTAGTTGTGAAGTGCACTGCTAGGAGAGTTTGTATCAGGCTCCTAGAAGCAGGACTGAGGTCCCATAAAACAAGGAAGAAGCCCTTCATTAATGAGAAGCAGGAAAGAGCCAAGCTGCAATTTGCAGAAAAAATATATACTAATATATACTAATACGCGCACCCATAAATTGAGAAATTAGTGAAACAAAAAATTGTGCTGTGGTCTCTTAATTTTTTCTACTGTTGTATATGCCATATGGATGGAGTGGAGGCTAGTGATCTGTGCCAGCAATTGGAAGGTTCCTGGTTCAAATCCTGTGGATGCCCAGAGTGATCCTGTGGATGGATGGATGGATGGATGGCTGTATCACATATTAGGTTGTATTTATGACTTGTGATGCTGATTACTGAAGAACTCAGTGTACGATGGGTTGAGGGAACCGCCATAATCACTAACTGATGATGACCCATGACTGAAGGATGGGTTGAGTGTACAGTAGATACTACAGAACTGGGCTCTGGATCCTGCAGAGAAGGTAGATGCCCTTTATGGCTGCAGACTATTAAGGAATAGTTAAGCCAGACAGAGAAGAATTAAATTGCTGAGGTGAGTTTTAGTTGCTAAGTTGTTGATAGGCGTGAATGTGTATGTGAATCAAAGGGGCACCATATAGAAGGCAAAGTTAGAACCAGGAAACTGGAAAATTAGAACCAGTTAGAACCCTGAGTGACAGGGGCCCTAAAAACATAACTGAAGTGGTCTGGATTGGGGTCTGATATGATGTGACGTGATGTGATGTGATGTGATGTGATATGATATGATATGCTTTCATCGGGCCCAAACTCTCTAGCAGCGGCCCTGGTAAATGATGTGTGTGCCCTGTTATGAGGGGCCCCCCATCTTAGCAGCGGCCCTGGTAAATGATGTGTGTGCCCTGTTATGAGGGGCCCCCCATCTTAGCAGCGGCCCTGGTAAATGATGCGTGTGCCCTGTTATGAGGGGCCCCCCATCTTAGCAGCGGCCCTGGTAAATGATG
>JABFEB020000035.1:14501911-14533947 GCA_019775895.2 Stomatorhinus ivindoensis | reverse complement strand
AGTATTGAGTGCATAACTGAACATAATTATTTGAAGGTTGACTTTTTTTGTATTAAAAACACTTTCCTTTTATTGGTTGGATGAAATATGCTAATTTTTTGAGAATTTTGGGTTTTCATGAGCTGTATGCCAAAATCATCAATATCAAAATGATAAAAGGCTTCAACTACTTCAGTTGTGTGTAATGAATCTAACATATACTGTATGAAAGTCTAATGTCTATCAGTCCATTACAGAAAATGATGAACTTTATCACAATATGCTAATTTTTTGAGAAGGACCTGTATGCTGGAAAAACAATGAACAACAAATGAGTTCAAGGGCTGTTGTATTGGTTTTTAATTAATAATTGCGATATAGTAGGAACCATTTGTTACTTTACTGTTTGTTTATTATGGTTTTCTTAGTCTTGCAGGCAGTATAGCTATACTGCTTGTATTTATATATATATATCAAATGGAGAGTGCATTCATTCATACAGAATCTCTTACCACGATGTAGTTCTGACCAGGAAGCCCAGGGCAGAATGCGGGGGGCCTTTTGGGGGGGTGGTGTGACATGTCTAGAACCAGAGCTATCTGAGAATAACAGCATGATTAATTTCTTCATTCACACAAGCCTTTATTTGAAGGATCTGGCCGCTTAGAGTCAGTAAGGCAACTCGGTACAGTGAGCATGTGATTTACAATTGAAACAGTGGGAGACAATGTTGATTGTACCAGTGCAAAATTGCACCTAGATCTAGTAATCACTTACAATTACAGATTGTAGTTGGAATAATGTGTATGATGGTTGTGTATGAGAATTTATATTCTAAATCTCTTGCACAAAAGAGGGACAAAGCATAGGTATCTGAAAGAATATTAGATTATAATTGTCCAATACAATAATACAGCTGAATTCCATACCCCTTGGTGCAGAAACACCATAACTGATCCTCTTAGCAGGTGCAGCACATCATTTGATAAAAATCCATGTTTTGCACAGTTTCGTCTGAATATTGATATAGTTACATTATTTGTGCTTAAGATGTGTGGCTGTTTTATGTTTTCTGGAAATGAGCATGGAAAAACCCTTGTCAGATGTTTAGCATGGAGAATTGCACATCACCTCATGTTTTCAGAGCTGGAACATTTAAGCTAAGGTAATTTAGTGCTGTTATTCTGTTTGTGGAGGATTGCGTTAGTTAAATTTTTGCAGCACATTTGCATGAAACTGGAAGCATTGCATTTCAGAAGGTCTGTATATTGTACAGTAATGATGTCGCCAAAAAGTCAGTCATTACATCTCCACATTCTATCATGCATTGTATCGTAAATATTAATATCCAAAATGTATATTAATATATTTATTTTTTTATTTTGCTGTAAACTTCATATACCTTATATGTCAAATACCAGATTGTGTGCATGTTAATGCGATGAAATACAAATATATATATATATATATATATATTTATGGCAATAATACTTTTACACATATTTGTTGTTCAACTGTAGAACAGATGTTTGCAGATGTTTGGCAGTTATTCATGTTTTCTTGCATTATTTGTTTATAAAGGTGTGTTACTGGTATTTCCTTTCAAGTACATCCTGACAGTCTTCTTTGCCTTAGATTCCACGTTTGTGTATTTTATTCCCCTCTAGATGCCAAAGAAATCTATGCAATAGTTTCAGTTCTCAGCAATGCCATAATGTAATGTTACACTTTACACCTTTCAGGTGCCTGGATTCCTCTTGTGTGGAGGTCGTGACAGACCAAGGAAATTCTGTTAAAGACTTTCAGTTAAGCCACGCTGGAATGGAAGATAGATCCAAAATACATTTGAGTGTTACAGCTCTGAGCACTATTTTGTTTCCACTGTTTGAAGGCTATAATATGTAATGTGTATGATTCATTTTTCATTTATAATATATTTTCATTCTAACTATTTATTTGCTGTGATTTTCTGGGGTGAAAGTTCTGCCTTAAGACAAAATTGCTAATAAACTGTAACTTGAAATTACTGGGTTTTCATGTGGATACTTAGTTATTATTATAATTATTATAAAGTAGTAATAATAACAACAATAATAATAAAAATAATGATAATGTTGTTGTTGTTTTGCGGCCATATTAATTCACTGTCTTCTTTCAGCATGAAAGATTCACCGTTTTATAACTTAAGTTGTTTATGTACAGTACTTAATTATGAATTATTCCATAGGCGATTTTACCGGGGTGCAATTGCACCCCCTACTGGTCATAAGAAAATGTTTTTGAGCATACAGTAACATCAAGAAAGGCGTGTGTTAGCCATATCAATGTATAATAATTTATTATAAAAGATATTATTATTGTTATTATGATTATTATTATTTACAAATTTCTTTATCTGAATGAATGACTGGTTGGGCTCTCTCACCTTACTCCTCCTGGGAGAAAGGCCTAGTGTCATATATGATTCAGATGCTATATTTGCCCGCGTTGAATGATTGTGTAGATGGTTTAATGTGGCACCCTCGGCAAAGTAAGAGGGAAACTCCCCCTGGATTATGTGGGACTGCCCCTGAAACTCCGCGCAGGGCTTAATGAGCTTTGCTTTTCTGAGTCTGCCAGAAATTTCATTGAAGGGATCGATACCCTTACAATAAGATAAAGAGTAAAAACACCTTCAAGTGTCGAGGGCACTTTTGTTTCAGTGACTTTGAGAAAAGCCAGAACAAACACAGAATTATCTCAGTTCATGCATTTCATTGCGTCTCAGGTTTTTGCAGATGTAATTGTTCAAATCGAGGGTCTCCAAACAAACGGGCTGATTCTGAATGGCACAAACCCTGATGACTGATATCCGGGATTCTCAGTTCTCAGATTTAATTGCGTGGTTATCTTAAAACAGGTAGACATCATGTTGGATATAAGTGCGCATCCTGGTTTCTGTTTAATTGGCCGATTGGAGCCAATCGTGTTTCGGTCATGTGAAGCACATGCACTTTCTGTCTTATCACGAGGGCTATGAGACAATACCAAGACTAACTAATTAATTTTAACTAATTAATTCTACACCGCTACGGCACTCGAAAACCAAGTAGAATGCAAATAAATTAACTGCAAACTGCATGTATAAATGTGCTATATTTGACTAGGATTTTATACTGTAATTTAAAGTAACGGTGACCTTTGAGCGTATCTGTATAGCTACCGTGCCTGTATATATTACGGCCATTTAGAAAATTGCGTATTAAAATCCCGTATACTCTTATTTCACCGTTCCAGTCCCATGGGGATTAAATTGCTAGCAATTCAGGTAAAATATAAGAACATCGTTCAAAGTAGCAAGATTAGTAGACAATACTTAAATAATATCATAGCCGTATCAATAGGACTGACATACATTTATTCAGTAGACACTTTTTGTTAAAAGCAATGTACCATTGAGGACCACATCCCTGGGGCATTTGGGGTCAAGGGCCCTACAGTGCTATTATTACTCTGGCAACCAAGGGATTTGATATCACATACAACTGTGTGTGGACTCTAATCCTTATGCCACTGAGCGATACAGTGACTTAATAATTCAGCATAATATCCTGTATAGCCACATTTAAAAGGCTGCACCAGTGGTGGGATTGCAGTGCGGGAATTGTCCTCTGTAGAGGAGCCTCTCGTAATTAAGTAAAAAGTAAGTATATATAGCCAAAGGAAGGCAGACCGGGGGCCCCAGCTGCAGCTCCATTGTGCGTGGTAGGTGCACCACAATTATGAGACCTATGAAATCATATGTCAAACATTGCAGTAATTCATGTTTTCCAGTGACCGGAGATAAAGTCACATGATCAGACCCACAAAAGTGGATTAAGATGAGCCGGCTGTTGTAAAAATCATTAGTAATTGCCTACAAGGCCCAAAACAAGATTTCTTTATAAACTGTTTAGTTCCTCAGTCCTTTCATTTTCAGAGCAATAATCTTTAACCATCTCGTTTTCCAGCTATTCAGCCTTGACTCGCATCAGTCCTCCCGCTGTGTTGTGTTGCACACTGTAGTTAATGTAACATATTTTACTCCTTTTCAGTTGTTTTCTCCTTTTTATATTGCATTGATGTGTCTCGTATCGGACTGCTCTTTTTTTTTGCATCCATGTAAAGTGGCCTTGGGCCACTTTGCTGTGAAAGGCGCTATATAAAAATTAATTGCATTGAACTGAGTGAACGAAAACTTACAGAGCAATGACACAGTCAACTACAATATCCACGAAAACGAAAAAATCACGGGATCAGAAATTCTGATTATGTTAGAGGATACAGTTGAATGCCAGATGAGGTATCATCTAGTCTAGTCTGTCCTCCAATGCCATCTAAATTAAGAAGCACTGTAATAATAAGGAGGTTTCTGAACATTGGGGTACCATACCACGACAGGTCATGTCAGATCAGAATGAGGCCAGCAGAACATGACGTATAAAACTGATATTTTGATATCTAACTGAACTTGTATGGAGACTCAACCCCCCTTCACTGGACATTGGACCTCCATTGGCTTTTCCCCCTATTGAACCTAGAAGAGTTTGGACTCCAGTCCTCTGTTGTCTTTGTTAATTTTTGTACTTGCACATTGTACTGTGTTTTGTTGTGTTTCTATCTGTGAACGTGATTTAGGGAAACTCACTGAAGAAAATAAATGCAAGTCCATTACACACATACATGCATCGTACCTAATGATGTTGGGGATTTGACTGGCATCAGCAGAGGCTACGCATGATGGAGACCCCATCCTGGTGCTGTGCGATAGCTGCTTCTGCTGCTCCACCTTCCTACAGGAGTGGAATCCCTCACATGAAGACAGGGAAGAGCAGTAGCTTAGCAAGAACTTCCACCCAACTTCAAACAAACAAATAAATGCAATTATTGTCATGAGCAAGATAAAACCCATAGATTAAGGAAGTCATGGTATTGGGGAAAAGAGTGTATTATTAGTGGTTCACAACCTTTTTTGCACCTATATCAAGTATAGATTTTAATTAATGCTATGTTCAAGTATGCAGTGCACTCTGCAATTTACACCAATCGATAGCTATCACACAAATCTGATTGGATGTGCCAGGCAATTTTAAATTAAGCATCTGTGGTTTGGTCTCTTGGATTGATTGCGTGTTCACTAGTTTTGCGATAAGCATTTTCAGACCCAAGACATGTTAATATAGGTTAATTCTAGGATTGGGACTGGGAAATCTGATCGTTGATCAGCATAAGATCTTGCTGGTATTAAAATTTCCAACTCTGCCTCACAAACATTTCAGAACTTCTACAATGCCTAATGTTCAATAGAAAATTAACAATAGAAACAATCTAAACTAATTAAAACTATTTCTTGCATTCTAATCAATTTTCATATCAGATTCAAAAGCAACACTAATAAACACAACAAATATATGAATGTAAAAAGAAACAAGAACAAGAAAACAGATTTGAATGTCATTTTACTTAAAAGCACATATTTACAGAAGTGTGCAGTGACAGACAAAGCCAGACCATAATAACTGGGAAAATACTGAGCTGGAGTAAGGAAAACTTCCATAATGTATGGAGTCGCTGTTTGGTGAGACCTGAAGCAGTCAGTATGGGGGGGGGGGGGGGCAGCCATACCAGAGACGCCCTGTATACGGCACCAATGCCGTGGTTTGGAACAGCACCTGTTCACTTCAGGTTCAGGTACTGAGGCAGAACATTGTTCCAGAACTGCTGGGACTCCTGTGAGCGACTCTCTGCTGCACTCCGCCTGCCTCTGGCGTGCAACCTGCCCGACTTGCTCTTATGGGCGGGCACTGCTGATCTGGATTTCTGTCTCTCTTTACCCTTTTTTCTCTTTCCCATTGATTCTTCCTCCATTTCCTCTTTTACTTTTCCTTCTTTCTCCTCATTTTCTTCATCCTCTGCTTCCTCGTGCTCACTGTTATTTTCATTTTCGCTATCCTCTTCTTCCACTCCTTCTCCTTCTTCCGCTTCACCATCATTTTTCTCATTCTCATCTCCCTCATCTTCACCACCACTCTCCTCTGTTTCTTCTTCTTCTGTTTGTTCTTCACCTGATTCCTTATCTTCTTCACCCACTGAAAGGCCATGGTCCATTTCTTCTTCTGCATCCTCTTCCTCCTCACCACCACTCTCCTCATCATCTCCCTCCTCTTCCTCCTCTCCCTCCTCCCAAACACTCTCCTCCTCATCTCCGTCCTCTTCCTCCTCCCCAACATTCTCCTCCTCATCACCCTCCTCCCCAACACTCTCCTCCTCATCTCCATCTTCTTCCTCCTCCCCAACACTCTCCTCTACATCTCCCTCCTCTTCCTCCTCCCCACCACTTTCCTCTACATCTCCCTCCTCTTCATCTTCACCCACAGTCTCATTCCCATCTTCTTCATCACTCTCCTTTTCATCGCCACTTTCTTCACCTTCTTCATCACCTTCCACTTCCTCTCCAACATCACTCTCATTCTCAAATTCTTCATTTCCCTCCTGTTCCACATCATCAACACTCTCCTCTTCACCACCGTCTTCCTCTTCCTCTCCTCCACTTTCACTTTTATCTTTCTCTTCCTCTCCAAACTCCTCCTCATCATCTTCCTCTTCTTCTGTAGACACCCCATCCAACATCTCTCCTATCTTCTCAGTCTCACTCTGTGACTGCCCTTCACTCTCTGGTGCTGCAGTTTCGCTTTCTTCACTTTCCTCTGCATCTTCTCCATCATCACTCATTGGCTCCTCAGTCTCACTCTCTTCTGTATCTGTACCTTCTTCTTGGTCACCAGCGATCATCACCCTCCTGCTGGCTGTGTGCTTCTTCTGAAAGCCTTCGCCACTCTCCTCGTCGCTGCTTTTCCTCTCACTTTCACCACCATCTTTGCCCTCAGCTTCACTGCTACTCACTGCTAAAGATGTTGAAACTTTATTTGATTCTGCTTTTGCACTGGTTTCAAACTCACCTGCCAATGGTTCACTCTCATGGTTTTGTGTTTTTCCATGATTCTGATCCAAACTACACTCCTCTAGTTTATGCCTAGAACCTCTTGCCTCTGGTAGAACATTTATCCTGACAGCGGTCTTCTTCCCTGATCTGAAGGAATCTGACTCCACCGATTCACTCCAAAAGGATCTGGCATCGGCCCTGCTCTCTGACAGCATTTCAGACCTGCTTGCTATCTGAGATATTTTATGCGTTCCCTCAATGTCCAACACTGCCTGTTCAGTCAGCACCTCCGTCACTAAATGTACCACCAGACCCCCTTGTTCTCTTACTGCTCCTTCTTGTCGTCTCCCTGCCACTTCAGACACAACTTTTTGCCCTTTCTCTCTGCATTCTGTGCTTTTCTTGTGTCCTTCTCTTTGAGAACAATTTTCAGAAACTACTGCAGATGTGTCTGGGGTCAAATTAGGGCTGGAAGAAGATTTTATCTTGGAGGTTGGAGAGATGCATGATGAGTAGTTCTCACCCACCTCTTTCAGACCTTTGATGCCTGACGGCAGCTGCCTTTTCCGTGCTTGCACACCTTCTCTGAGATGACTCAGCGCCCTTGTGCTTTCGCTTCTAACTTTAACAGCCGTGCTTTTCACCTTTGCACTAGGTCTCTCCACCACAGAAACAAGTTTTTCCTTCCCTCCTTTTACTGTACCTTGTGACTCTGTACAGTTTGTCATCCCTTTCCTTTGTTTAATTTTCACCTCCGTTGGTTTACGCAACTCAGGCAGTGTTTCGCTGGAGCCCCCCAAGTCTGGGGGCTGCTTTCTCTCATCCAGTTCACAGGCACTTGCTCCAGGCCTTTCGGACTGTTTCCGTTTTCTTGCCGTAAAAATGTCCTCTTGGCTATCGCTGGCAGCCTGACGAACAGGGCTCTGTGAGGATCTCTGTTTGAACTCAGCCTTGTGTTGTGAAGGTCGGGGGGCATGTAGTACCCCTGGGGATGGGGCTTGCTGGAGAGTTAAACCAGCGTTCCTCTCCGTAGGGACCAGTTCGCCCTCAGGGTGTCTGGACCCTCCTTCCAAATCATGCCTCTTCACACCCTTAACGTCCTTCAATCCCGGCACGAGAAAGCAGAGGAGAAAAAGAGGGGAAAGCGTTAGAGAAATGAGTGAATCTGCCGAGAAGGCAGAGAGCTGAGCTCAAGGCTGAAAAACAAACAGAGGCGGCAGGCGATGTTAATATGAGCGAAAGACACAGACAAGCAGACAGCAATAAAACCACGAAGGTCTCGAGCTATTCAAGAAAAACTCACAGCTGCTGCCCCCAAATGAAGTGATGCGATTTAAACTTCAATTGTTCAATTTCAGCCAAATATAATATCCAGTTGTATAAAAGAACATGTCTGTAAATGGAACATGCCGACAAGAAACACATCATCCTCCATCTGAACATCAGAAGAGCCACATAAAAGGGACAGGCGATTTTCAGTCTTATTGAACATAATTAAGAATCAGACAGTGTGATAAAAAGCTGCATATGTCTATTGAGCACCACCCCAGTGACCGTATGAAACCATCCTTGGGTTTTTAGCATGTGGCGACCACTGAAATCTCCAGCACTCGGGTGACAGCCATGGGTTTGGTGTAAGGGCTGTTGGCATAATTCTGTAATTATCATGGAAGATGAAGCGAGGGCTGACCTTCTTGTGGACTCGAGATGACGCCCGGGTCTGGTGAGCGCCATCCCCCTTCCTCGTATGGGTCTGCCACACATTGTGAGGACTTTACTTACTGAAATGCATTTGACTTCATAATGTATTAATATAACTGACACCTTCAAGGTACTAACATTAAATAGGTTTTTGGAATATGCATAGTTGTACAACATATTTCACATCCTTTATTTTTTAATTTCATAAAGAATAAAGAACATGTGTAGTAAAAGAAAGAATGTTACAGAACTCTTCATTGAAGAAAGATAACAAGTCTCTATTATGCCAGATTGCCTCAGAAACAGCTCAGCTAAACCATACTGCTATCTCTTAAGTAGCCATTTAAAGATTTGACCCACAAGTTTAATATATCACACCCATAAATCCTTCATAAGTCACCAAAAGGAAGCAAAATCACAACAATCTAAGAAAAAAGTATGTCTAAAAAATATTCTGGCTTGATCACAAGAATGGCTCTCCCACTTAAGGTTTAAGACGGCCAATAGGAACTACAGCGCCATCTGCTGTACACACAGGATATTTTATAGCATATTCATAAAATAAAGAGATGATGCATGTTAGTATCAGGACAACATCTCACGATGCTCATGAACTCTTTCAGTTCAATAGTAATTCTTACCTCCGTTGTCATAGATGATGCATTGCATTTCAAAAAGCCTGAATATATAAAAATGTACTATATCGAAAGCACTGTAAAGAAAGTTAATTAAACAAGTTAATTGCACTTACTAAGTTTAGCTTATCAGTGGTGCCACCAAGGACTTTCATTTTCATTTCATTATCTTCCATATCTTCTGGGTCTTCACTTGTGACTTTTTCTGAAAGACATTTTCATTATGCACCCATTAACCAGTTGGAATAGAAGACAATTACTTTATTCACATAATCAGGAATGCTGTAATGTAGCAGAACTTTAGCTGCAATACTAATTTCTGGGTCTAAATCACTCAGTATCTTTCCTGTAATTTGAAAACTCCATCTACAAATTCCAGTACATCTGACTGTGGCTTCCAAAAATGCAACCAATTTCAGATGTAACCAATTTCTGTTCCTTTAGGGTTTAATACTGATGGTAAATTATCTGCATCTAAAAATGAATCATTTCAGACAAACAGAAAATGGCACCTCATTGAAACAAAAGCACAAAATGCCTTTGCCCAAAAGCACGGCCCTTACAGGTTTCTGTAAAGCATTTCTCAGCAGGTGAAGAATGAGGAGACGACAGCGTCTGACAGAGATACCAGTTCTATAAGGGGTTGTCCTGAAGGTGGAGAAGCCGTTCTGCAGTTCCCTGGTAGCTGGTTCCATACAGGGAGGTCTAAGATGGATGATACGGCTGGAAAAGGGTAAGGAGGTGCTGAAGAAGCCGGACTTGAGATGTGTTTGGACCATCAGTCCAAACTGTTCTGGAGATTGCTCCTAAAAATGACAACAGGCCTTAGTGTACTTGTCTCTTACTGACCACTTACATCAGAGTTCCATATATCCATCCGTTCATCTATCTGTCTTCTGTACCCACTTCTTCTGTGCAAGGTTGCTGGATTCCAGGGCCAATCCTGAAATCTACAGGTACAAAGGCAGGGAATAACCCAGGATGGGGCACCAACGCATCACCGGGCACACACACACCTATAGGTAATTTGGCAAGACCAATTCAACGTAACATATTTTTGGAGTGTGGGGGGAAACCAGAGGACAGCCCGTGACGACACGAGGAGAATACACCAACTCCACACACTTAGAGCAGGGGCAGAGACTCGAACCCAGGTCCCAAAGGTGTGCGATAACAGTGCTAACCACAGCACTACCGCGCCTATACCAAAGTGAGCATGCATTAACTTTAAATATATACAATTTGTTTTAAAACATATATTAAAAAAACGTAACATTCCCGACTGTACAGCAGGGTCTGAGCCCATCAGAACAGCGACGCTCTCCTCCCCGATGCTCGCTCACCCACCCTCTGTCTGCGCCTGACCCGAGCCGACATGCTCCTGCACACAGTCGGATGGGTGACGTTGCCCTCCTGGTCCTCGCTGTAGGATGTCCCCAGGCTGTCTTCCGTGATGTCGTCTTCTTCTAGCGACACTTGTCTGGAGGACCCGGGCCTAGGCCTGGCCAGTACCAGCATGTGGCAACCACCGCATGCCACCTGGATTGCACAGATCCCACGAAGCATGCAGTGCCCCCATGTGGTGAATGACAGCCATGCACGTAACAGACAGTATGCTGCATAGGTCCTGACGGCTAGCATTAGCATGTTTAGGCTAAAGACTTACCAACTGTACATGATACTTTAAGAAGCGTGGGCACAGAGTAGGTTTAAACTGATTAGTGTATGTTTCCTCTCCCAGACCAAGCTTCGCGTGTCGGCCATCTCCAAACGTGTAGAGAAGACCACTGTCTGGAGACAAGTGCACACATCAATGTTCTGGGCTTTCTGCTTATTATAGACAACTTCTTGCTGAACAATGATTGGCCCCTGCTCTTATAAGAAATGACGAACACTGCGAATTTATTGGACTAGGACCTTGTAATTTGTATGATAGCAATGCAAATAACTGGCTGCTAATGTATACAATGCAGCAACTGCTTACCGGTGATTATAGCAGTGTGGTTTTCTCCACACACCACGTGTCTGACTTTCCCCTTCTGGAAGTGGCCCACCAGTCTGGGGAGACTGGCCTGAAAGACGAACGTCCCATGGCCCAGTTGTCCAAACTGGCCCATGCCAAAGGAGTAGATGTCACTCTCTGGGCGTGGCCAAGACAGAGAAAGTTCTCACAAGCTTACATAACCCTGCACGCAATATGTGTCTTTTGTCAATTTTAACATTTAACTTTCTCTCTGCTTTCACAGGAAAGAAACTGTCCTCAATTTTGTGGGGGAAAAAACAGCGAATAAAGAATAAAAGTTAAGAATTAAAGTTGACTCTAGTATTTTCTGCCTAAAAACTACAACAAAAGCTCTGTATGCTGATTTGATTGGGAATTTCAGTCCCCAGTGTCCTACCTGTGAGTGCTATGGTGTGACCCCCACCGCAGGCCACCTGGGTGACCCTGTTTGGGATCCCCTGAACCACCTGGGGGACCCTGTGGCTGTCCCACTGTTTGGGGGGCAGGCCCAACCTGCCGCCGGCGCACTCCCCAAACGTGTACAGGTGCCCGTCGGCTGAAACATAAGAGCGGGATGCGATCGGTCATAGATGCACTGACCCCGTGGCTGAAAGAACTCTGCCGAGCCGCAGAAGGACGGCGAGACGCTCGACGTCGTACGTCGTACCGGTGACGAAGGCTGAGTGGCAGCATCCACAGGACACCCAGGTCACCGGCCGTCCCACAGCTACTTCTCGAGGTTTCAGGGCCCGGCTTTCGTTCCCCAGACCAATTTGGCCCTCCCTGTTGTCCCCCCACATGAAAAGCTTTCCTTCCCCTGTATTAACAAGACACAAAATGATGCATCAAAAATATCACCTCTACACAGCCTACTCATTTCTATACTAGTACATAAAGCTACACCTCATTCATTACACACACTGCTTCCATGCCAGTTTGTACAATCTTTCCTTATCCATTGGTTGAGTGAACTGTATTTCTATACAGTGTGGTTATATACACATATCAATATTTATATTCTTTTAATTGCATTCTCATTTACACTGACCAACAAAAACAATATTCTACCTCGGAGTATGAATCATATACATGATGCAAAATATGCTGGAAAGGGAAATGATTCTTTTTTTGCTGGAAGCTATGACTCCTGTAATGGTGACTGGGTTGTTAGGACACTTGGATAATGACTAAACCCAATCAAAGTTGGCCATATTCATACATGCTGGCATCCGTCAGTCACGCTCATAACATAAAGCCAGGTCGTACCAGTGAGAGCAGCAGAGGTGTTGCAGCCTGCAGCCAGCATTTTGATAGCTTCTCGTCCCCTGAAGGACGGAAGACGCTCGAAGGAGGCCCTTTCCTTGCGGTCTCCAAGACCCAGATGACCTTCGCTGTTACCCCCAGCAACGTAGAGGTTCCCACGAGCTGAAAGCAAGAATTATCCTTCAGCAACAGCCCACACAATATTCTTGCCGGATTCTAACACTATACTCCACATCCCAATATTCATTGTATACAGGCAGGAATTATAAAATATGACGTATTTTCAAAAGCATGTGTTTGTTCACAGTCTTCAATGAACTTTGTGCAAAATATGCAAATCTCTAAAAAAAAAACATGATTTGATGACATATATACGAGTCTGTGTCCATAAAACTAATTAAACCAACTGAATTTAGCAAAGAACACTTTAACAAGGAAATATGTCATAAAATGATACATAAACAAAATTATTTGAACAGAAAATTATAGACAGAAGAAAAATAAAATGTACCCTTGGAAAGTACAGATAACAAACATGACTGAGAGGGAGAGACAGCTGCTGGAATTGTGCGGTCTTTGTCCACTGACCGACAACTGTGTGACTGCAGTGAGTCATGCCAACAGTGAATCCATTACAATCCAGTACTGGATCAGGCTGACTTTCTGGGTTCAGTTTATGACCCGACCCTAGCGATTTTAAGTGAAAATTATTTACTACATATTACTCTTGATACAGACTCATTGACTATTTAACGTTTATATATCGTCTAGGTCCCTCTCTTTTGCACTGTGTTTCTGCACTTTCAGAATTATTGCTAAGGTCCATTTTACTTCTGGCTTTTCCACGCTTAATACAGATGCATTTCACTGCAGATTGGCTATAATAATATCTAAACCACACACATTTGATGGCGAATGTCGGTGACGTGCACAAACTTACACGTGTATACAAGTGTGTGATTCCGCCCACAAGCCGCAAGCTTGACTTTTTCAGCCTTCAGAGCTTGTACAAAACAAAGAGTTAATCGCTTCTTTAAAATGTTGAAACTGCATTTATTTAATCGATGCATCAAAAATAGAAACAGATTTGACAAAATTCACTTAAATACATTTATGTTAATCATAGTAAAATTAATTTCAGTTGTTTAAACCTTCCTTTAAGATTTTACATTAGATTATAGCCATTTAGGACTTCAATTCATGTTTTTTATACAAATTACCCACATGTTGAAAATCACATATCTAATTGTATCAAAGTATATATTTATTATATAAAGACAACTTTTCATTATATAAACATCTTTGAAAGCATGATCACCCTTGTAAGGAAGGAAGCCAAAATGTTCTGTTAAAATGACCTATTAGTGCAGCAGAGCACAGTTCACAGTCAGTTCAGTTATCTGACAGTCACAGGAGTTTCCTGAGACTTTCTCTTGACATTTTTTTAGACACATACATACAACATCATCCTTTATGCTGTGAGCTTACCAATCACATATATGTCTGAAAGTCGCATGCACTGCTTTGTAGCATGATAGACGCAGCATCACAGTCACGTCCAATAGCAGGTATAAACTGAAAAAAGCTTGACCACTGACTCACAACCACGATTTAACCCGATTGGTCACCAGCTCCTATTCAGCCCTCACAGCCAATAAAATGCTCTGCTTTCCCAGCTCTTTCACTACTGGCCCTATTGTACATTTCCAATCCCAGCTTATATAAATTCAGTCTCTTATCATATTTGTTTTTACAGTCTCCTTATTTAATATTGTAATTAAAAATGGGAAAGCCCTTCGGATCAAGCAAAGCATACAGGCTTAAATAAAAACACATTGCTGCTGTCCACTCACTTTTTGAAATAGACAAACACTTTTCCCTGCAAAGTGCTTTCAGTAATGTACCCTAGCAGTAAACCAGCAACACACATGCTATCAGCCTTATCTGTGTTTTCTGCTTCTTCTGAGATTACAGAAGATTACCAAGCACTCCAGATGGAGATTAAATGTGCACAACAGGAACGACAGTCTCTCGCTTCAGCTCGTCTCGCACTTATAAGTAGAATTGAACCCACAAATAAAATCTACGATATAATGTTTAAAAGGTCCGCATACATAGAGAGATGAGTGTTATTTAAAATACTTTAAGATCTAGACAGTTTGTAGACTTGTATCGATGACCAATTCATGCCAGAGGCCTTAATGCCAGAATAACACACACTTGCTGTCTTTAGAAAGAGAAATTAAGGGATCAGAAGCCATTTTTAAAAATTATTATTAGTAGTTATAGTTTTTATTTTACTTATTACTAACCTTTCACACAAGTGGGCTTGTTCACTGTGGCCTTTGTTCCCAAACCCAGCTGGCCCCAGTTATTAACCCCGAACATGTACAGTTTTCCGTTGCCTGAGGATACAGAACACATTACAGAATTATAAAATGGCCAGTGGATTGGCTCAGCTGCACAAAGATGGATGGATACAGTTTGTCTAAAGGATGCTCTATTTAGATCAGGGAAGAAATCTTACAGGAGCCGAATGAACTGACAGCCCGCTTACATTATATTGATTTTAATTTTAAGAAGAATGTTACAACACCTGTAATCAATGCTGTATGGTCATCGCCACAGCATATCTTCAGGGCTTTGTCGTTCTTAAACCAGAATTTGCTGGGTACATTGTCAGCAAACCTGCTCTTTCCAAATGTGAAAATAGCTCCAGATCCTGTTGGTGGAACATAACGAACCAAAACCTTGTCAGTATTACAGTAGAGAATGTGGCATTTAAAGAAAAGAGGAAAAATCGAGAATCAAACTGCAAAGCCATAATAGTAGCTTTAAGAAGTAAACTGCATAACGTGAGTCTATTCTGGGCATATTTAAATTGATAATCGATATATCTGCATTTTCGCAAATGCAGTTAAATATTCTACAATTAAGATATTGACAAAATACCAGTTGGCCCCAATACCTGGACTCCATTCAGTGCAACAAGTAGCTAAAGACCCCAGTTTACCTAACGAATACTGGAGTGACATTCTGCACTTACCGGGTATATCGTCTTCATTTCCCCCTGCCATGTCTGTGCCGACACTTCTAGGTTCGATGACAGTGCCTAAAGAAATAACAACAGACTAAATTCGCATAGGTGACGCTCTGTGGAATCAAAAGAGGCGATTATTCCACACCACTTCCCTTATGCTAAAGATTGTTTGCAGTAGTTGGCACGCGTAACAGTAAAAAGAAATCTTTCTGTATCCAAACGTGTTTAGAGACATTCACATCTAACATCTGTTCATAATAACCTGATTAGCTTGGTCGACTTGGAACGAACCATCTGGACTAGTATATTCATTCTAAACTCGTTTGAGGAAATAGCCAAACCTAGCTGGACATATATATGGTTGTGTAGGACTGCTGGAAATTATTTTCGTCAGTGAGAAGCTCCACACGTATTTACAGGACTGACAAAAAAGCGATGCCTATGCGTTTTCACGCTTGACCCGGTCAAAAAGAATGTCCTGCCTGAGCCACCGTAGTGCAAAGTGCTTAAGATTATTTTGCAAGGAATAATGCGTGAGCGCATAATGAAATCGGCTTTGATCGTGGTAGGGGTGTTAATGAGCTGTTCTGTGGAAATATTTCACCTTATTTTATTGTCGCTGGTATTTAAAAAAAACTAGTACCAGTAATCTAATAATAACTATTTCTCAAAGAGCGATGTTCATACATATGGTAAAGTATATTTATTGAGGACAAACGAATGCTATTTTATTTGCGTGCTTATGTATTTAAGCCCTGTTTCTTTCGATAAAATGCACTGCCAGGATATGTGGAGAATATACGGAAACCTTTTCCCGGAAACAGGTGCCACGTTAAAATGCATACAGCTTACAATAATAAGAATGAAATGACGATCTAGAAATAAAACCGAAAATAAGGGAATCAAAGAGTGGTTTTCTTTATATTTGTTGATGTTTTCTCGAAAATATTTTCTACGGCGTAATAAGCATCCTAATGGGCTAGTAGCAGGATATAGGTGTGATATGTGCATACACTTAATATAATCCCCACATAAGCAGTTTGTCGCATGACTCACATATGTCTGATTCCCACCATCCTTCGTATCGATGCCCCCTTAAGGGTTCGCAGACTGTACATTTACATAGACTGTAAATGTAGCTGTGTGATTTGGGACAGTGTAATGAAAAATCTGAAGTTGGATTGTGAACTGTGTTCACAACTGTGTGTGAGTCATTGTATGCATGCCCGGTGACATCCGAAGGACTTTTAACTCTCAGAATTGATCCAAAAATGCATTCAGACTTTTAATCCATCAAACAATACGGATGCAAATTGTTAGCGCACTACATTGAAGTGTGTGAAATTATAGCAGAATGGATACGCCCATTTGTCACAGCCTTCCTACTGTCATCATACTAAAGCATCAATGCAAATAATCTTACAGTAAGAATGTTTTTCTCCTTAGGAATTTTATGACATTTCAGTTTGTTTGCTAATCACCACGTAAGGATAGAGGGTCAATAAAATGTATTTTTAAAAACAGAAACAATAAAAGCATTTGCATTCCGTGTGTTTAAGTACGGGTATTCGTGATTTAATAGATTTAAAATCTCGCAAACGTTCTAATAAATGTATATGCGTATGTGTATGAACATTAACCGTTGCATAAATACATTAAGTGTTTTATTGTTTAAATGCTTTATCGAATTTAATTGTATAGCCTACCGAACACAATCCTCACTATAAGGAAAAGGACTGTTAATCTCCGTTCATTGAGGAGTAGATTTTAAACGGAGAATAGTTTTCTTTCAGATTCACTGTAAGTAAATACAATTTGTTCTGAAAACATAACGGCTGAACGTCGCTAGAAGCCTTATTTTTAAGCTGCTGGTGATGTGATGCATGTCCAGCGGGGGGTGTTACCGATGGGGCGGGGCTGTTGAGCAATTTGCACGTTCATTGGCTGATTTCTGTAGGGCGGCTGCGCTGTGCGAGACTGCGGTGAATCTGCTGCGCGAAGCCCAGTGGACGATCGCAGCAGCGCAAGTCCCGTAAAAAAAAATCCGCACTCCGTTATACCGTAGTATGGCATCCAGGAGAATGGAGACCAAACCAGTGATAACCTGCCTTAAAACGCTCCTCATTGTCTATTCCTTCGTGTTTTGGGTAAGTAGATACATGATCTCAAAGGTGTTTGGCATGGTGAACGTGTTCGTAAATAGATTAGGCGAAATACTGGTGTAGTATTATTTGTAATAGACGGTTTGCGCGAGAGCGCTCACGTAAACGTCATACCATTGACAAAGGCAACATGCGCGCACATGATCCACTTCTTGAAATTGAAATGCATTTTGTTGCGTTGGTCACAAAGAAGATTTCAAACGTTTTTCAATACAATGTTATTCAATCTTTACTGAATGTGAATGTGAAGTCAGATGTGTGTGTATGTGTGCGTGTGTGTGTGTGTGTGTGTGTGTAATTCATATAATATTTAACTGAAAAGCGTTTCCATCTTTCCATTCAACTAATGAAGCTGCTTCATAAGCCCCTATTATCGAGGCAATTAATCGGATAAAAATTTAAGGATTTAAGGGAAAAAATGAATTTTATCCTAACCCATCCTTTCATCATAGGCCAGCCCGGATGTCACTTGTTCGCAAAATATTATACATCGTTTTTTCTCTGATTGGTTAATTTACAAACTTTTAGACTTCTTGCCGACAGACTACGTGTACAAACGATAAAAGTACATGGTAAAATTGTTTGATTTATGTCAGTGTACTTGCAGATATCTGAATCAATAACTTACAATATGGAAAGAACAGGTTAGGTTTTATCCTGAGAAATACTTCTTGTCAGTGAGTTCATATAAGGACTGATTGGGAAACGATGCTGTCCTCTCTGTTATCAGCGCGTTGGAATGATGAGAATATGTAACAGAGAAAGACGTCGATGTTTCAGACACGTATTCACATCGACATTTATTATAACATTAAACTTAAGTTCTGACAGTTGTTGCTTATAATAATAATAAAGAAAAAGAAAAATCTTTTACATCATGACCGTTCATTGTCGCCTAAATTCGATACAAGGTCTCCGTGGGTGGCAACATTACATTACTGTTGTTGCATTGTTGTTTAAGTGCCGTAAAATCGATTCACTAACAGAAATAAAACGCTATTCAGTCCTGGCTTAGTTGCTGTTTTGTCAAAGATCGCAGTTTCTCACATCCTAACCTTTCTTAGGTTCTCCTTTGTTATTCTGTCAGCTGAGGTGCGATGTCTGCTTTTTATCATATGAAATTCGGTGCCTTGCTGTATATTGAGGTTTTTTTTTGCATTGTTAAGAACCATTACAGGTGACAAGTAAAAACGACTGAATCTGCCATCTGTGCATGCGTCCACCTCTCCATCCATCAAATTTCCATAACTGATTATCCAGCCCAAGTTGGCATTGAATCTGGAGCACAGGTATCAAAGGCCACAGTAATTCACTGTTGGGGACACCATTTTGCTTAACTGCATCTTTTTGAACTGCTGGAGGGGACCTTAGTAAGGACCTGCATGGAGAAAACACAGACAGATTTTACATTTACACATAATATATTTAAATGTTACATTCTTCATTTATAATATTCAGAAATATTTTGGAAGCTATTGCCTTTAGTATGCATTGACAAAAAACTTTTAATTATTTATTGTCATTAAATTTAATATAAGGATCTGTGGGGAGGTAACATTACATAACTGTTGCAGCAGTAAAGTGTGTAAAAGTGTTTCTCTAAAAAGAAATAAAATTTTACTTATCCCTGGCTTAGATGCTGTTTTGTTGCAGCTTATGTTCACATATGTTAAAGACAGAATTGCATAGGATGGGAGAGGCGAGCATGTCAGGCTAGCTGCTACTATCTGCCACAGATGGTTCTCCCATTCGTACTGCTTTAAATGTGTTTACAAACTGAGCCTGCTTCTCTCCTTGCTGGTATTTTAAGCAGGCGGGCATGCCTTCTTTAGGGTTGCAAGATGGTGACGTAATGTTTCCTAGTTCCTAGGAGTTCTTCAAGGGTGCATCATATGCTGCCTTTTGCAATATTTTGATGCTGAAGATTTTATTTATTATTATCATTTCTTTTTTCTAGCAGTCTGAGTGAAAGTTTGCCAAGTTTAATTTCCGATGGTTACTGCTGACAATGAATTCTCCACTAGCTCTAGCTGAAGGGTGAATGGGTCTGGGGCCTCCAAATTACCTGCGTTGGGGTGGAGGACATGAAATGGTCATAGATCTTCTTGGCAGGGGGGCTCTCCAAAGGTGGGGCCAGCCCTGTCATCTGGGTAAAAAAAAACAACAATTTGAAGGCTGCTTGTGAAATATTATCAGAATTCTTCCCTTGGTATGGAGAATGGGTGCCCACATGACTAGTGCGTTGCATTGTGGGATTGATGTCATCACTGTCGGCAACATCTTTGGTATTTACCACCTTGGCCGCTCCCGTTTGTTCAGGCTACTGTTCCGCTTGCTGGTACAACAGCAGGAATCTTTGTAGAACTTTCCAAGAAGGTGAGGGAGGAGGGAAATACAAAAACTCCCAGTGTGGGGAAAAAATAAACACAGGGGTTCAAGGTCAACTGTCAGGCTAAGCTCTTTAGGTATGCTAATGTTATTCTGGACAGAAGGACATGGGCACGTGTTGTTAGAGGTTAAAAGCGGAAATAGGAGCTCCTGTCTGGTATTTTGTTAGGACACTAATGCACATTGGTTGAGCCAATGCGGGGTCTCCTAATGGGTAAGCTGTACTTTTCTGAACATTTCTTTGCATGTAATGCTGTTGTATTATTGTAGTCCATTCAGAAATCATCTCAATAATATAAAACTTATTATCCCATAACTGTGATTTTTAGGATGGTGTATGAATAGGAAATTGCTTTGTGCCAAATATATTTTGTTGGCATGCAAGCACGTTGCCTCTTTAAGTCAGGCTGAATGTTACTGATTTAATGAAAAACATTAATAATATGATATGTATCAGAAGTTAATCGTTTTTTAGTTGTAAGAAGGTGGATCTTACCTGTATACCCGATCTTTCTCTTCAACAAAGGAAAGGTCTGGTTCAGGAAGTACAAATCCAGACCAAGATTTTCTTTGAAGCAACCAGTTGGGTACTCTGTGGAGTCTTTGAACTCAACTGGTTGGTTGCGACAAAATCTTGGTCTGGATTTTTACTTTCTGGACCTGAACTTCTGCTTCTCATTACAGCCTCACCTGTGCAGCAAGGCCTATATTTCTCTTGAATGACTGATATATTTCTTACGATCAGCACCTGGTGCAGTGTTTTATCTAGAGCTCTTTAACTGCAAAGAGCAAAGCTCTGCATAATATTTAATGACTTAATGATTTAATGCTGTGTTGAGATGGTGGATGTCACATTTCAGCGGGTTTCACTGTAGACTGTATAGGGGTATTGTAAAGGTATATGATTAAACATCTGCACTGGATGTAAAAAGGCAGAAGTGATGATAGAAAGAAGAACGGCAGAATGGGAGCTCTGTTGGCACTGATGTTGTTTGCAGTAAAGAATGGGTATGTCTTTACTGGACCTGCTGGTCTGGTGTTCTGGAACGCTGATATTCTGTTGCCTTGGATATCTCGAGAGATTTTAGTAACTGCATTTATTTTTACTTTTTTATTCAGTCATGAGTACAAACCAGATGCAGCTGGTTTGAGCTGCCTTTTGTCTTAAGGACACAAGCCAGGTAGCATAAACAGGAAGCTCCTCTTTTGCTTATCTGGAGAGCTTGTAGCTTGTTTACATGCCATTTATTTCATTCATGTACTTTATTTATCGGATGCTATTGTCCGAAGCAATTAACAAGTGAAGGAAATAATGCATTACAAATGTACGGCTTTCGAGGAGTCAGCCAGGTATAAGGGCAGCAAATGAATGCCCAGTTACAAGTGTAAGCAGTTAAATTTAGTGCCACGCTAAATCTAGTTAAATTTAGTGAGTTTTTTTATTTTAGTGCCATGCCGCACACGAAGCCTTTACTTTTTAAAGAACATCCTGGGTCACAGGTTCCGGATATAAATGGGGTCAAACCCGTCATTCATTTGCCTGGTTTCCACCATCGCTTATCATGGATATGGAGGCCATGAGTCTGTAGCCCGTTGCAGGCGGCATGTGGCACAATGCAGAGGTACATCCTGGTCAGGATGCTAGTGTACTACAAGACCCACATATGGTCACACACTATTGGTTATTTAGAGCAGTGTTTCCCAATCCAGTCCTTAGGGACTCACAGCCAGTCCACATTTTTGCTCCCCCCAAGCTCCCTACTAGTCAGTTCACATTTTTGCTCCCCCCGAGCTCCCTACTAGTCAGTCCACATTTTTGCTCCCCCCGAGCTCCCTACAAGTCAGTCCACATTTTTGCTCCCCCCGAGCTCCCTACTAGACAGTCCACATTTTTGCTCCCCCAGAATTCCCTACTAGACAGTCCACATTTTTGCTCCCCACGAATTCCCTACTAGACAGTCCACATTTTTGCTCATGTTGGGAGCTGGGAGGGAGCACATATGTGGACTGTCTGTGGATCCCTGAGGATGGAACTGGGAAACACTGATTTAGAGTAATCACTGCGTCTTTGTTAAATGGAAACTGGAGTACATGTTGGAAAGCCATACAAAATGTCTATAAGAACCAAACAGCGCACACACAGGGAGGGAGAATTCCCTCATGGCGCATGTATATGCAAAAGTATTTTTTGAGGGCTTTGAATAATCATACTGAAATCATACCGAACACAAAATAGATGTATTACAGTATTAGCCATTAGCAGTTTCAGCAGCTGACACTGTCGTCCTGCTGGTGAACAAACTCATTAGGATATGGTATAATCGCTCCATATTACCCCTGTCTGTCCTCAGCTTCCCAGTTTAGCCAAGACGTCTTCCTGTCACTGAGCTCTGCCAAGTACAATGTGACTTTGTGAAGCTGCAGTAATTTGAGCTTGGGGTAAATATATGGCTGGAATGGAATGTCCAGTCCCCAGACGGGCTGTTTTAATTTCTCCCCCCCCCCAAGTTTTTCACCCTGTGCATTGAGGAGAGCAAGAACATATCATTTCTACGTCCTAATTATAAAGCACTTTTTATCAGGATTGAACACTATAATACAATCAAGCAGATTAGCAGTCTAAATCAGAGTTTCTCAACCTAGTCCTCTGGACATTAACTGTGAAATCCAAACATAAAATGCATTTGATGCATTAAGAATTGAAGAGTTTAAAAACCAAAGAGAAATACAATTTCTCAATGAAGGACAAGGAAGAAAAATCAAAGCTCTCTATATCCAAAGAACATTCTTCCATCTCTCCTTCAGCACTTCTGTCTGGGAGTTCATACACCCTGTGATCTTTCAAATCCACCTGGCTGAACCAGTTTAAATCCTAACATGGAGAATTAGTCCAGCCAGGGCAAGCTCAGCATCGCTAACAGAAATGTTTGTATGGCACCGCTTGGTACGATAATGCTGGGACTCACCAGTGCCATTGATCTGGCTCTTGTAGGTTCACAAGCTAAGCTTTTGACTGGAAGAATACAGGATCGTGTCTTTCTTTGAATCTTAGCATCTGACCTGAATCGACTTTGTCCAGATTGGTGCACTGTGAGCTTATGTGGGTGCTATGCCTGGTCTTGACAGACCATTTGACATAACCATCAGAGTGCATCAAAAGGCATTGAAATTTGGGGTTACAGGCAGAGGTGGAGATTTCAGGTCCAGAAAGTACAAAGATTTTGTTTCAACCAACCAGTACACTGTGACTGTGACTCTTTATACTCAGATGGTTGGTTGAAACAAAATCTTGGTCTGGATTTATACTCTCTGGACCTGAAATACCTCTGCTTACAGGGAATAATGGCTTTGCCTTCTCTTTGCTTTTTTGTGGTGTATAGATCCATGATCATGCGCATATTTTACTGTAGTTTTCTCACTCCTTTTGAGCTATCTGACCCTTCTGCAGGCCTGCTGTGTGCACACATATGTTTCACTCCTTTTGAGCTCTCTGACCCTTCTGCAGGCCTGCTGTGTGCACGCATATGTTTCACTCCTTTTGAGCTCTCTGACCCTTCTGCAGGCGTGCTGTGTCCACATATATGTTTCACCCCTTTTGAGCTCTCTGACCCTTCTGCAGGCCTGCTGTGTGCACACATATGTTACTTCTGTATCTATTTTTGGTCTTTGTTTGACTTTTCACTTCTTTCTCTTACCTTTTGTGCTAATTGGATCTTAACTGTAGGATATGGCTGTCATTATTGATTGATTGATTGATAATCAGGTAATCCACCGATTAATCTGACAATTCATCAAATAATTGTCAATATATATAATATAATATAATATAATATAATATAATATAATACATTGCAATTGGCATGAGGCATTCATACATACAGTCACACCAAATCACTTAAGTTGCATATTTTTGGACAGTGGATGGAATCCAGGGGATCTGCCATAAAGCCACACACACACAGGGCGAACGTGCAAACACCTCACACACAGGGCGAACGTGCAAACACCTCACACACAGGGCGAACGTGTAAACACCACACACAAAGGGCGAACGTGCAAACACCTCACACAAAGGGCGAACGTGCAAACACCTCACACACAGGGCAAATGTGCAAAAACCTCACACACAGGGCGAACGTGTAAACACCACACACAAAGGGCGAACGTGCAAACACCTCACACACAGGGCGAACGTGCAAACACCTCACACACACACATCCACATACACACACACACAGGGTGAATGTGCGAACACCACACACACACACGCAGAGTGAACGTGCAACCACCACACACACAGGGCGTACGTGCAAACACCTCACACACTGGGCGAACGTGCAAACACCTCACGCACAGGGCGAACGTGCAAACACCACACACACACATCCACATAGACACACACGCAGAGTGAACGTGCAACCACCACACACAGGGTGAATATGCAAACACCACAGCCACACAAAGCAGTGGAGTGCGGCAACAGCCTTGCCCATGTGGGGCATTTCTTGCAGAAGCTACTGTCACATCTCAAGGGCCACAATAGTCTGCTGGGTTCAAACCATCAATAAGTTGCATTAAAACATTTTTACCTAAGTCATAGGTAATGAAACTTAGAAAGCTCCCTAGTTTTAATGATGGTTCCATTTCAGCCTTATCGAGTCTCTTAAAAAAAAAGTCTAAAGTGTATGGGTGCTGCATTTACATGAGCTTTGATGATCATTCTTATCCTTGATGTTGGACTCATAGATACCATGTAGCGTGTTTGTGAAATATTAGGCAAAAATGGTCTGGTCACGAAATCTGGTCACGAAAATCTTTTTCCCTCCAGTGTATGGAAATACTGTACCTTTCATTGAGATGATATTGATTTGTCAGTGATTTGTCAGCACTGCTTTGTCTGTTGGCACAACTCACAGCAACACCACCAATTGAACTGATGGACTCTTGGTAGAATCGTAAAAGTAAATTAAACAGAATTAAGTCCAAGTTTAATAAATCCTGTTTAGCTAAATAGTTCATTTTCAACTCCTAAATATCGCAATAACATCAGGCATTGCAATGTGGACTTTTTCCGATATGGTTCAGCTCTAGAAAACACACAATACATTCACAAGATAATTAAAATTATATGATTATTGTATATCCTATTATGTAAGATGATTAGCAATGGGGCTAACCTTCATTTTATCATGTTGGGGTTAGCGTCCGTCCATCACTGCCCTTCATGTCTCTTCCATTTGGCCAGTATGCTGACCGCTCTGTCCCCTCCTCTGTCTTTGTGCCAGTCCCTAATGTATTCTCCTTGTTGGCTGGAGTGCCGCACAGCTCAGTTAGCAGACCGTTTCTGTTTCCCCAGTGTTTATTACTTTCCATTCATCCATCACTTTACCTTTCATGTGTTCTTTCCTGGTTTTTTTTTTTGTACCTTTTTGTTTTGCATTGATTAGCTTTGCATTGTAGTACTAGTGTCTGATTTACAGTATGTCTCCTAGTTTTGATGTCTGATAAACTTTCTGGTTTAGTTAATTAGCCCCACCTGCTGCTCATTGTCCTTCACGTTCATTGATTGGTTATTTGGGTTTTGTTCTCACCTGTCCTGCGTTGTGTCTTGTTAGCCTAGTGTGTATTTAAGTACCTGCTCCTGCTCTCGTCTTCCATGAGGCATTGTGTTCAAGTTGCTGTGAGATTATGTTGTGCTTTGTTACTGTGAGCCACTCTGTCTGGTTTCCTTTGTAAATTTGTTCGTGGTTCTGTTTGTGGTATTTTCCCCTGTTTGGTTATTGCTTCTCATGATCCTGTTATTTTTATTATTTGTTCTCAGTGTATATTTTACTTTCCCCAAAAAAACCCTTTTGTCACTTGGAGCTGTGTGTGGAACGTCACCTTCCTTTCCTCACCTGTGCTGTGCCCTGAGTCCATAGCACCAGCAGTGATTCTTTTGATGTACAGGAATCGTAGAAGTAAATTAAACAGAATTAAGTCCAAGTAAAGACAAAGGCAGGCTAGGCTATTCCAAGAGGTAAAACACTACATATCTTTGCTTACCTCGCATTATTTGGTGGGTGAATTGGGTGAATGTCTTATAAGATGGGTTTTGCATTGCATTAGTGCTGCGGTGATTTAAGTACTGCTTTGCAATACTGACAAATGGCTGCATTTTCCTTCACTTTTAATGTGGAGCCATATTCCCAAGTAATTAAGAAGAAAAATTTTAATCAATGCTTTTTAATAATAGTAATAATGACAGCTCTACTCGAGAACTGAACATTTTTGGTCTTTAATCTGCTACATCGACTTGATAAACTTCATGCTCGTCAAGCTCCATGTTGTGGCCCAGTGTGTTCTGGGAATACTGGGACTGATGAGTCAGCTGGAACAGCAGAAGAAAGGCTGGCCAACAATTTACCTGCTTGTTGCTTTTCGTCAGTTGAATGGGGGCCATATAATTAAGCCACTTTGAACTAACATCAGCGGCTGAGCGACCAAGCGAACCATAAAACTGCGGACGTTGTGAGTAATTAGGCCTTCATTGGGCAGATGTAGCAGAATGATCATGTCTGAAAGGCCAGGGGATCAGAAATGCAGAGCTGCACTCCTGCAGATCACTGTGCGTCGGCTGATGAGCTGGATAATGGTTTCCTGATGGAGAACGTTCACCTGCAAGATCCTTAGCTGACAAATGTCCTTTATACCCTGTTGATTTCAGTGCATGGTGCAGTGATTCTCACAGTAGCTCATGATCGGCACTGTGGGCAGAGTCTGCAGCATGTGTAAACTCCACTCCACACCGCTGCTTATACTGCTGCTGTGCAAAACACTGCAGAACCGGACTTTTTTTTTTTTTAAGTGGGCTGAAAAGGTGTTGCTTGTCAGTCCTGCTTGTCTTTCCGCTGGAACTTGGTCAAAGAATTTTTTGAAGGTAAGCGAGACTGGGATCTCTGGGTGCTTTAGTCTCCCTCTTCAGTCAGAGCTGCAGTTCAAGTAAACATAATCATAGCATGTTTCTGTGTGTGTGTGTGTGTGTGTGTGTGTCTGCACCAGTACCCTGCTTTCCTGTACACCACCCTTCATTCTACACTCATGCTAAGCTAAAAAAAAAGACACTGATCTCATGCTTCTAAATATGGAATCATCTGAAAATGATTTCTGTGTAGTATTTTCTTTCATTACATTCCAAACGATCCCCTGACCAGTTCTGTATATTTTGCGGAACGTAAGCTGTGAAAGGCATGCTGCGATCTGTTTCCCTCAGAGGTCACAAGTTGGAGCTGGGAGTGACATCACACTTGGGTTAATCACGTTATAGTGCAGCATACCCTGAAGCCATTTGCCAATACCAGTTCTAGCCAGTTTCATTGTAAGTCTTTGTTAGTAATACCAGTTGATAACGCATTACGCTGAATTTGTTACATACAAACTCTGTAGCAACAAGTCCGCTGATAGTGATTGGACAGATCTGTGTGTATTACTGATTTCATGAGATACAAATAATATGCAAGTGCTAATAAACAGTATATAACTACAGCTTTCACTTCTGTTGACAAAACCATCTTAAATTCTGAGGTCATGTTTACGGAGGTTCCTCGGACTTCCTGAGCTGAAATTCCACTTCAGGGGGCGTTCCAGTTGAAATGTCCAATTATGAACTGGAATTTTTGGAAGTTTCAGCTACCCAGTTGAAATGGTACCATGTTAGCATTTGCCAAGCTGAGGGGCTTAATGGCTTATGTTATGTGCATCAAGATACTTCATGCTGTATTTACTGATTTTTTAAAACACTTAGTTTAGGTCTGCCTATTCCATTCAAAATATATTAGTTCTGTGTCAATTATCTTGACAACAAAACCACATTATTCATTATACTTTTAAATAGCAAAACATGACTAAAAATATTCAGGGCTTACGCCTCACTATCCTGACCCTGCTGCTCTCGGTGATGATGCAGATGATGAACCAGCAGAAGTCACTATATGCTGGCCTTGGAATTGATAAAGGACTTGGAGGTCACTGGTCGCTTGGCTGGCACGCAATTGCTCCTGTACGGGCATCTCTCCAGGATGTCCTCTCCCTGTTGTGGGCAGGCCTGCACAATGCTCATTAAATGCAAAGAAGAAGCCCTGAGCCATTTATTAATGTGCAGGAAACAGACAGAAGGCTCTAATGTTCTAATGTATTGAAATCAGCAAAGAAGCCACCCTGTGCTTGAATTATTAGTTACATTTCAGATTATCCGCTGTCTACAGTGAAGATGCATTTTCAGTACAGTCTCGAAACCCACATTCCTAATGTTATTTTAAAGCCCTCGTGTGCTGATTTGGCTGAGCCGCTCACCCTCACAACTGCGCATCCCACAGATCCCCCCTGCGTGTTGCAGTCCTCCCTGTCAGACAGACCCTGCTAATTTACAGAACGCCACCCCCTTGGGTTCTGTAAATCACTTTTGTAGAGGCAGCAGAGACCCAGCCGGGAGATGCGGTGGCTTAGCGAGCTGGCCGAGGGAGCTGGGAGGTCTAACACGTTGCAAGCAAGAAACCCGCCATCACAATGATTGTAAAAACACAGTGAGTCTCACAGAGCTCACTGGGTTATGGTGATTCGTGTTATAATATTCTGACTTCACGATGGGAAAAAGGTTTTTCATTTTCAGTACATTATTCAATAAATTATGGGAGATATTCAACATTTTATTGTAAAAAGGGCTTTATGTTAATGATTTTGCTCAACTGTAGGCTAATGTAAGTGTTCCAAGCATGTTTAAGGTAGGCTAGGCTATGATGTTTGTTAGGTTAGATGTAATGTATTAAAATGCACGTTTGCCTCATTGTAACCTGGGGAGAGGAGCACTGTACTCTGCTATAATTCCTCTACAGTTGAGACTATAGAGTGTCTATATGAGACTTGTGAGACAGAGCGGAGGTCGTCCCACAGTGATGATGTAGAGTGTCTATATGAGACTCACATGAGACAGAGCGAAGGTCGTCCCACAGTGATGATGTAGAATATCTATATGAGACTCATGTGAGACAGAGCGGAGGTCGTCCCACAGTGATGATGTGGAATATCTATATGAGACTCATGTGAGACAGAGCGGAGGTCGTCCCACAGTGATGATGTAGAGTGGGTTTGAACTGCTGTGGTTCAGTCTTGGGGAGCCAGAGCACCTGCTTGTCTATACTCACTGTAGTCACGTGGGGCACTGTGTGGTTCAGCAGGTTAAGCCTCTGTGCCGGTGCTCGGTAAGTCACTGGTTTGCATCCCATTTCCACTGGGCCAACGAGTGTTGGAAGAATAGTTGGATCCAGTGCTCAGAGCCTCACACTTTACTGTTGACGCTGTGTGTGTTAGGGTCGTCACGATACTACAGTTTCAAACTCCATACTGATACCCAGGAAAATACTTGATACCATGTTGGATACCATAGTGCATTATTATTATTAGCCATAGCCGCTACCTTAATGATGACTTAACAGAGGTTATCAGCTAATTTGGTAATAAATGCCTAACATTAACATGTGCGCTGGTAACATCTATGGTAACTGTTTAATACTTCAATGTTGTTGAAATGGAAGCTTTACTGACCCCTTGAAATTCCTCATAAGGACTTGACTGCCTCAGCAAGTTTGTTGTGCTACTCAGCTTCATCACCACCATGTCAGTCAGTGTTCGTGTGTTCAGCTGGCAGCGAAGGCTGGGGCGTCAACTGGAGTAGGCAAAGATGGCACCGTTGGTATTGATACTATTGCAAACGAGTATGTAATCCGATAGTATTTTTTTTTTTAGTTTCAATTAGTATCTGAGTGTCGATTTCTTTGACATCCCTAGTGTGAGTATGTTTGTCTTGGCGGAGGGCAAGATGGAAATACGGTATATTTTGCTAATGGAGAATAAAGCTTCATCCCCTAAATGGGCATCGCATGTGTTCAGTACTGGTGCTGAGATAATCACTCTGAAACCTTTGAATCGTGCCAAATGGGTTCTGTGCATTTTACAGCAGCCATCTGATTGCTTAAGTATATCAGGCTATGTAATGCCTTAAACTAATTTCCCTATTTTGCTTAGTTACCCATCTATCAAGTAACTTACACTTTGCACGCCTTTTTCCTGAAGCATTGAGTGAGGGCCCTTCTTCAGACCTAATCCAGTGATGTTTTGGTTCACCGCAGTATGTGTTGGTCCTCCCCAATGCCCATTATTGACTGTTAAGCCATGCATAATTTACATCCACCTAAAATCTGCCTTGGAGTCTTGACTCCAGAAGTGCGCGGGGCCCTAATTTCTCCATTTGTTTGTGCAGAGGGCAATTCCCAAGCTGTGTTGAGCTCAAGTCATTAAACATTAAACTTTGCTGGTGTAAACAAGGTAGAAGGAGGTGCCTTCACCGCGAGAGCATCATTAGTGTAGGCAATGGAAGCGGCAGTCCACTGTTGTTGAAAGTAGTGATCTGTGTCTGTATGTGTAATTACACGATATTTGTCCTGTTTGAGGGGGTTTACATGGAGCCGGGTAAAAATTGGCATCTTGCATCCAGCAAGCGAGGTGCTGCCTCCTCGATGATACAGCTGGTCAAAAAGAAGAGGCAGTACAACCAGGATTTTGGTCATTATTTCTCGCTGAACTAAAAAATGTAATCAGCAGGTTGCACGAGCTCTGCTGCAGTCATGCGTGCTGTGGTTATTGCCGCCTGATTCCTCGAACAGTCCGAAAGCTGAAAGTCAGAAGGTATTCTTCTGCGATAAGGAGTGGGTCGAGGGGCCGCCATCTGTCAGTAGGCAGGTGGCAGATGGAGCGTGTTGATATGAGTGGTAGGTGTGCTCATTTAGGTAAAACACCGGCCAGCCAAGGGGAGTTTGCAGGGCTAGGCAAGAAAGATAATTATTCACAGAGGCCAATTTACCTAAGCATTCTTTTGGACCGCGGGGGAGAAGTTGAAGTACGTGGAGGAGTCCCCATGATGGCAGAAGGAGAACATGCAAATTCCACCACACAGAGTCATGGCAGAGTCTCAGACCCTGGTTCCACACAGAGTCATGGCAGAGTCTCAGACCCTGGTTCCACACAGAGTCATGGCAGAGTCTCAGACCCTGGTTCCAGAGGTGCAAGGCAGCAGCGCTCACCACTGCACCACCAGGCCACCAGTCGAACTCTTATTGCCATGAATAGAGGAGGCCGTGTAGTTCACTTAATGTGCTGCTTCCTATAACTATTATTCGGCCCTGGAAATATTAACTAACATTGGGAATGTTGATTCAAACAAATTTCCTCGGTCACTCTTTAAACTTTCATGGTGACCTTAACCCACCTTCTACTTTAGCTTCCACCGTTCACAGCCAGGTATGCAGAAGCATCGACTGACATTGTATTCCGGATATTATTTTGGAAAGTCATTCCTGCCTCATGTTTCCTGTCCTTCCTGTGATCAGTTCTAGGCTTACCATGACCCTGCAGTAAATAAATGGTTATGAAAAATGGATTTGTGGATGGATTTTTGAAGGTCCGGATCATTGAAAGGATTTTTTTTTCAAAAGTCACATTGGATTGGATTCAAATTGAAAGTACAGTAACTTTTATCATACTCTCTGCTAAGTGAGTAAAAATGCTTTCAACCTATCGTGTCCTTATCAGCCAGGAGAGGACAGGGCCGTGCATCTCGCATTTCACGGTATGCTCGGGGATGTAGTAAATGAGCTGTTCTTTCCTTCTTAAATATATGTCCCCTGTTACCTGAACAATATTTAATGTACCAGGAGAATACAGCCTAAGAAAGCTTTGGTTTGACGATGTTGAAAGGCCCCATTAGCAGAGCCCTCTCTGAAGCAGCCTTCACTAGGACCTGCATCCATTCTGTACTAATGAACCTTCTTCAGTATAACCCCACCTTCGCCTTAAGGGTTAAGGGTAACCCCCC
>JABFEB020000035.1:14452440-14467875 GCA_019775895.2 Stomatorhinus ivindoensis | reverse complement strand
GAGAGAGTGAGAAGAGAGATGTTAAGACAACAGGAAGAAGAGAGAGTGAGAAGTGAGATGTTAAGGCAACAGGAAGAGGAGAGACTGAGAAGAGAGATGTTAAGACAACAGGAAGAAGAGAGAGTGAGAAGTGAGATGTTAAGGCAACAGGAAGAAGAGAGACTGAGAAGAGAGAAGAAAAGACGACAGGAGGAAGAGAGATGCAGGAGAGAGAAGGAAAGACAACAGAAAGAAGAGAGACAAAGAACAATTGACTTGAATGGAGAGATTAAAAAGACCCTCCAAAGTGCAAAGGAGAAAGTTAGTATGCAAGATAAAGCTGAAAAAAGAGAGGTGGTAAAAAACTTTTACAACCACTTTCAAACATCCCCAAAGAAAAATGTTTCTACACTAATAGAAATCCTTTCCTCAAGATGCAACATTTTGTCGGAATTTGACCTTAGCCAGCTAAGTTCTGTTCAGCTGGAGAAGGTAATAAATGTTGTACAAGATCTTCTTTTTGATGAATGGGTGAATCAACTTCCATCCTTTGAGACACTCAAACATGCACAGGTGTTGCTAACAGAGCTATGCATTCTGTTCAGGCCAGAGTCTCGTGGCATTTTTATGGCGAGTACATCAGATGATATACATCATATGGTGGATGAAATCTGTCATTCAGAGGATGATATGTATCAATGTTTTCTTTTAACTCAAGCCCTTTTTTTGACTCTTATGGAATTATTTGTAGATGCAAAAGACTTGGACCTAAAAGCACTATACATTGCTGAAAAATGGTCTGGAGGGCATTTTTCAACAGAGGAAACATTTACTGTTAGATTCCTTGAAACTCTTTTGGTTTCCCTACAAAAGGCAGTTGAAGGTGTTTTCGAAGTAGCTATACTAGATATGGAGAAGAAATGTTTCAGATTACTGTTGTCTGTTTTGGAGAGTGTTAATAAAAAAGCCACAGGATCTATCAAAATACTCTTAAAACTCATGGATGTTACTCAATGGACTCCATCTGAAGCTATTGGACTTTTCAAGATTTTGACTGAAAAATATGACAATGATACTGAAATTTACAACATTCTCCAACTAGTGCAGTTAAATCACTTCCTACCCTCATGGAAAGATGAAAGTGGACAATCACTGTTCGAGCTTCTTTACCTTGTTGATTCAGAGAGTTTTTACCAGATTCTACAAAACACAATGAAAAGCCAAAATGAACACAGGGTTGATGAAATTCTGAATGACATACAGTCATCTACAAAGACAGAGAATGCCGATATCATCAAAATTAAACAAATAGTCATTTCTGTCCTGAAGTCTATAGGAGATGATCAAGCTGAAAACAAAACTAGAGAACATCTGTTGCTACTTCCTTTGAGAAGAAAGAAGTTGAGAATAAATGACTTGGAGTTAGCCTTGTATTATATGTGTAAAGAAGTTTTTTACACAAAGGGATGGTGGCCCTCACTAAGTCAGATGATCCACTGGTGTCTGTTAATGTTGAATGAGGAGAGTGAGACACTGGAGATTGTTGGTTTTGATGTGGACCCATGTGTCACTGCTATGTTTCTAGTAATGCAGGTAATAATGGGAAGTAAAGTGCACGTTGTCCTAAGTTCTGCCATTGAATGCAATCAACAAATGCATGAGTGGTCTGACGTCTACAAGCATTTTGGTATTTCATGTAGACTAATCAAGGGGGATAATGATTCTGGATTTGTCTCAGACATTGCTTTTTCTACTATGGATGAATATATTGCTCATTACCTTCAGTACTGTTTAGGACTGCAGAAAGACGAGCACAAACAACTGACTCGAAGGTTTGTTGTTGACAAAAAATGCCTCGTTTTGAAGAAGAGCTTTTTTTCAAAAAGTAGTGACAATGTGGCTTTGAAAAACATACAAATATGCCTGGAAAATCTGATGAAAAGATTTTTTCTTCAGGAAAAATATGTAGAACAAAGTGATGTGTTCATCAGAGCCATATTCCAGGCCCTTCACACCATGGTCGAAGACATGCCTGATGCTAATGGTAAAATCTTGACTATATTGCAGAATCTCACCAAACACAAGTTTACATCCGAAGAGGAAACAATTCTCAAATTTCTTGATGCAATGACAAAACACATTCTTGCCAGTGATGACATCAATATCCTGCCTGATGCAGAAGAGGACTGTTCAGATTACTTGTTGACTACAGCCATGCAGTTATGCAGTGACAATACAGTAACAGAGCTAATACGAAATTTATTAGCTGGACAACTTTGGACCTCAGTGCAAGTGCTGAAACTCCTGGAAACATTACTGGGGTGCCGTTTTAGAGATGGCAACCTGTCCATCATGAAATTAATTCATTTGTTGACAATATATCAGATTTCTCCAGAGTGGAAGAACAAGAATGACCAAACTGTCCTGCAAATCTTGTGTTCAACCCATAAAAAGACTGAAATCAAAGATTTGGAAAAGCAGTTCAAGAATGAAGGTCCAAAAAGCATTGATGCCATTTTCAAGGAGTTAAGAGAACTGAAAGAAATCGACGAGGCAACAATAAACATGGCATACAGTGTTGTAAAACATGTCCAGGAATTAATTTTGTCTGGGGTAAAGATGAAATTTGCTTTGAGCAAAATCCGTGAGCTTAGTATCAGCAGAGAAGTAAAAGACCTGCAGGAGGTTCTATCAGCGCTGTGCTACACTGTGCACCGCAAAATGGGATGGTGGCCTCGACTTAACCAGTTGATCAGCTGGTGTGTCTTTGCCTTGTCTGAATCTGGAACGCTCTTGGAAATAGGCACTGGGGAGGGAAAATCTTGTGTTATAGCAATGTATGCTGCATTGCGAGTTCTAAGGGGGGGAAAGGTTGACATAATATCCAGTTCCTCTGTTCTATGCCAAAGAGATTCCAAAGAGTGGTCTCATTTCTACAAGGAACTTGGAATAACAGTTGGCACCAACACAGGAAATGAAGATCAAAAGGAATGTTACCAGAATGATATTATTTATGGGACAGTAGATGCCTTTGCAGGAGATTATCTAAGACAGATATTTGAAATGAGAGACACGAGGCTGAATCGTGAGTTCCAGTGTGTGATCATTGACGAAGTAGATTCTCTTCTCCTGGACAATGGAGTACAACTTACATATCTTTCAGACGACATATCTGGCATACAGCACTTGAATCCAGTCCTGTCTTTCATTTGGGGCCATGTCAATCAGTATGGCCTGGTGCAAACAGAAAGTGAAACAGCTGTACATGGACCAATTGTACCTTTTCACAAAGCAGTGTATGATGCAATTGATACAGAAGGTAGTGAAATAAGTGGTCCACTGGATATTTTACAGATCGCTGAGGACAAACAGATAGTTCCTCAAGGTTTTGTAAAAGAGCTCAGTGAAAGTAAGGACAATCAGTACCTTGACAAACTTAAAACAATTAATAAGGATTCTATGATAAGTTTCTTTGTCGATATTGTAAAGGACTACATTCCGTACAACTTTGTTGTTTACAAACAAAATGAGAATGGATTCTTGCAGTTAATTAATCCTAGACAGACATCTTCTGAACACATTCAGGAGCTTAGCTTTCTTATTTTAGACAAAGGCTTATGTTGCGCACTGTATTCCTCTGAAGAGTCTCTTCACAATCCAATTGCAACAATGATTCAAGAAAAGCTGAAGTTCACCCCATGTGAAAAAAAAGAAGATGGAAAAATCAGCATTCCTGGCTTTCTAAAAAATCTTGTGGATAACAAATTGATTACATGGATTCAAAATGCCTTCCTGGCACTGAAGCTCAAACAGGGACGGGAATATATAGTTGATAATGAAAGAATCTGTCCTGTTGATTTCAGGTCTACCGGAATTGTTGAGCTAAACAAGAAATGGGGTGATGGACTGCAGCAGTTTCTTGAAATGAAGCACCGAGTGAAATTGAGCTCTTTGACTGTTGTGACTAACTACATCTCCAACATCACCTTCTTCAGGATGTACCAGGGGAGAATTTATGGGACCACAGGTACACTTGGGAATCAAGATGAAATTCAGCTTCTGCAAGACTTGTATCCAAAGCTCTCTGCTTCCAGAATGCCATCCTTCACAAGGGAAAAGTTATTTGAAATTGAGGGTATTGTAACAAGCTCACACAAAGAATGGAAAGCAGAGATATGCAATGTTGTTAAAGATCAAGGTTTTAGAAATGGGAGAGCAGCTCTGGTGATCTGTGAAACAATTAACAAAGCCAATGAACTGCATGAGGAACTGCAAGGCCAAATCTCAGGAGAAATCATCCTCTACTCACACAGTGACAAAGACTGTAAAATCAGCAAACCACTGGAGCCTGGTGATGTCATAGTTGCTACCAATCTTGCTGGTCGAGGCACAGACATTAAGATTTCAGATGAAGTGACCAATAATGGTGGCTTGTTTGTGATTCTCTCTTTCCTTGCTGAGAACTTACGAATAGAGCGGCAAGCCTTTGGGCGCGCTGCACGAAAGGGAAATCCCGGATCAGCCAAAATAATCACGTGCACTGATCATCTTGAGGGTTCTCTAAAAGAAGCATGCATTCTGCATGATGCCAAACTTAAAAGAGACATTCTTTCAAATGAGAAAATGGAATACATGAAGATAGATTTGCAAGAGGTTTATCTGCAAGAGAATTTGTTTTTTGAGTATTGTAAAATAATGAAATATATACATGAAAATGCCAACGATCAGGATCGGATGACTCTTGTTGGCATAATGAATGAATACTGGGGCATTTGGCTGCAAACAAAAGCAAAAGAAATAGAGCAATTAAAAACAGACGAGTTGCTAAAAAGTCTAACTGAAGACATGGAAAAAGCCAAAGATAAATGTCTTAAGGAAGAATCCCCCATTTCCAGCATATACCACTATGTTAAGTTAGGCAATAATGAGCTTCTGGACAGGAGATGGGAAGAAGGCTTGGTGCTTTATGAGAGAGCAATGCGCCTGGATCCCAGCTGGGCTGCCATTGCCTTTTATAACCACGCTTACTGTACTTTACTCAAAGGCAGCACTGATTGCATCACAACTGCAATAAATGATTTAAGTAAGTCATTGGAGTCCTTGAAAAACTATTTTGAGGCATGTGCAGCTTGCCAGTATGTTTTAAATTTGTCGCAGTCATACATGGAAGACGGAGCTTCTGAAAGTCTAAACAAACAATTTATTATTAAAATAAATGTACTCTGCTTCTTTCAAAAAAACATTGAAGAGGCCATTGAAAAACTAAAAGAAATTGAGAGCAATAAAGGGAAAGCACAAGCAATTCAAAGACCTATTTTTCAGCTGGTATCACATGGTCCGGATGACCTCACAGAAGAACTATGCCTTCTAAAATCACAGGGTCTACACAGTGTGTTTTCTGTTCAAGAAAAGCCTCACTTTTCTTGGGGAGGACTGGCTGTTTTCTTCATTGGACTTGCACAAATGGTTGCAGGATCATTTCTCATTGCACTAACCTGTGGAGTATTGGCTACTGTGGGCAAAGAACTTATTATGGAGGGAATATCTGACTGTATTTATGGAGTTGAAGCCATTTTAACAGGAAGTTTCAGTTGGAAAGACTGGGCTATACAGAAAGCCATTTCAGTGGCTGTCTCACTTATAGGTTTTGGTGTTGGAAAATTCCTTGCTAAAGGCTTTAAGGCATGTAAGAGAGCAGTTACAGGAGTGGGAAAGGAGCTTAAGGTTTTGCGAAAGTCAGTTAATCAGATGTCTCACACAGTTGTAAAAAGAAATATGATTAATGCAGCTAAATGTGTAGCTAAAACAGCAGCTGAACAAACTGCATTGACTTTACTCTCCAAATGCGAGGATTTAATTTTCCAAAAAATAATGAATTCTATAGAGGAAAAGATTAAAGAAGAACTCGCCAGAAAAATAGAGGAGGATATAATGAAAGGGACACTGAGTTTACCAACTGATGTCATCATCTTATCACATCTTAAGGAGAGCAGAGATGTCAGGAACCTTGTAAAGGAAGACTACATCAAAAATAACATGATGAGCATTTTCACAGAGTGCTCCACACGTGTTTTAAACTCAGACAAGGTTACTTGGCAAAGTCAACTGGTAAGATCAGTTATTGATGTTATCAACAAAGCTAAAGACCAACTTCCAAAATCCAAGATAAAATGGCTTCTTACCAAGGTTCAGGTTGCATTTATGACATCACGATTAGGATACTGTTCTGTTGCAGTAGGCAAACTTTTGAATGAGTTCAGCAATAAGTACAACGAGGAACTGAAAACACTTATTGAAAAAGAAAAGTTGGAGAAAAAAATTGATTGTGAAGATTGTGACCTACAGTACCTACATGCTTTCAAGAAAGAATTAGCTGGTGTCATTGCTGCAGAGCTGAAAACCATATTATTGGAAACAATTCATGATTCAGTTTTGAGCCATGTTAAATATATTGCACAGCAAAAAATAAATGGCCAGCTGATGAAACCTTTAACAAAGATTTTACAGTCTAATAAAACATTGGAGTTGGTTAAGGCAGGTCAAAAACACAACTTTATTGTCAACCACCCATTAAGTGACACAGGAGAGATCATTCATCATGACTTCATACGTTTACAATCATATGCAGAGAAGGTGAAGAAGTCAGAGACTCCTGGGACAATACTTAGCCTCAGGATTTTAGCTGAAAAGACTCGAACGCGAGTCGTTGTTCTCACAGAGAACAACGGGAAGCTTAACAAAATGTTAGTACTGGACCCAAGCTCCAAACCAGCTTCCAGGACTATAGAGCTGATCTATAAACCAAAGAGTGAGCAATACCCAAATGGCCATTACAATGCATGGATTAACAATAGGGAAGTTACAGTAGTGAACACGGATAATAGTTGTATGTATTATGCTTTTGCTCGTAGCATAAACCCTGGAGGTTCGGATGAGGAAATCTCATCTAGAGCCAAAAACCTCAGACTCTCAGAGGCCAAAAATCTCGTTCGGCATCCAAAAAAGTGGATCCCTCTTTTGAAAAGCAAAGAACAGTTAGAAAGAATAAGAGGAGGTGACTGGTTTCTGGCAGAAGGTCAAATGAGAAGTGAGGAAACAAGAGATTTACTGCAGGAACAAACGGGTAAGGTGGGCACATACCAAGAACTTCGCATTCAGAACAGAGGAATGGGCCATTTCATTAATGCTGACCATCAGCCACCATTGATATGCATTGTGGATGCTGCCAGAAACAACCAAAATAGTGAGCTAGCTAAAGGGTTTCTTAAAGTGGGAGTAAAACAGAAAGAATTACAAATTCACTCCATATTAAATATCACAGCTAATCAAAGGAGCGCACCAAAGCAAGCATGGCTAAGAAGCCATACTCTTGGACTTCTGTGTGTCAATGTTCCAAAAAAAGTACATAATGAATTTCCTAGTACAAGATCTCCAAAGTGTCGCAAACTAATAAGAAATGCCATAGAAAATGACCAAGTTACTGATGCTTTTAAATACACAATCCTTGGTACCATCCCAAGGTGTGGGTATAATTCTACAAGAGGGTTCATTAAATCCTTTGGTGAATCCGGACAGGTTTATGAACAAAGTTTTCAAGAGCATACAAAAAAATGGGTCAATGGATGGTTCTCAAAACTGAAAGAAACAAGTGCAAGATCACTAATAACAGACAAGGACCACAGGGCAATGCTGCGTTGGATAGAGACTAAGCAATATGAAAATAAAAATGACCCCCACTGGAAAAATGTTGCCGCGTGTTTTTAAAGGGACTTGAAAAGACTTACCACAGGTAAAGTTTGAACACCTCTTACACAGTACTATATGGTTTCAAACAAGCATCTGTCAGGAGTTCAACAAAACACATTAACAATACAATGCTTATCCTCTTTTTTCACATTAATAAACATAAACAAATAAAGCTGTTAATGCTGATAATATTCTGTAATATTTTTAGACATTTATAGCTGTATCATATGAATATCTAAAATGTATTTATTGCTGCTGTTTTCTAAAATATAATTACAGTGGTACCTCAGAACTCGAAATTAATCCATTCAGAATTTTCCCCATAAGAAATAATGAAAAAACAATTATTTGATTCCCGGCCCCAAAAAATTACACCGAAATATGTTTTTTTAACATTTAAACATAAAATGAACAGACAAAACAAGAAAAGCATCCAAGCACATGTATCAAAATAGTAATTTTACATTTAAAATTTTAATTTTAAAGAAAATAAATGTATCCAAACAATGTGTGACGTAAAAAAAAACAATGTGTCCTGCCCTGATCGTCCCCTCTTTCCACCCCATGTGATCAGCTGTTAATGTGGCATCAACCCCGTGTGAAATCCCCATGTGATCATCTGTTTCTGGTTGTTGTCATTAGTCCTCTGTATTTAGTCTACGTTTCAGTTTGTTTCCCCAGTCCGGTCATTGTATCGTCCGTTTGTGTTTTGCCTGCCTTACCTGTAATTAAACTCTGTATTGCCCGATACCCTGACGTCTATGCCTTTGTCTTCGTTCCGTCCTTGCTGGGCATGACAAAATTATAATATTATTAAAATAATTAATAAGAAATCTTTATTTTTAAATGTATTTTATTATATAATAATAATTACTGTTACTGTCTAGCATTGTCTAAATGTATTTTTACTGTCTAAATATATGCATTCAGCTAGTGTAAACAAGCACAATGCTATCACAGCGAATGCGACGCTGAGACTGAAGCTTTACCCTTTGTTTCTGCTGAGAGACATGCTGCGTGACTCATTTCCCCACGCGTGCAAGTTATGTTAGGTCAGCGTTCACGGTTTGACTTCTGAGATTTAGATCGAGTTCTAGGAAAAAAGTTTTTCGAACTGGTTGGTTCAACTTTTAAGAAATTCGAGTTCTAATGGGTTTGAGAACTGAGGTACCACTGTATTTGTATAAAATAACCCTTTGTAAGTACAGTACTTAAATAGAACTCTCTTGCAGAAGGCTGAATAACAGCTCTGTGCCAGAATCACCAATGCGGTACAGAGGGAGACAAAAAAGGGAAGAAACAGAAATCCACACCTCCTTAAACAGACCAAGCGGAAGATATCTGATCTAAGTCATCTCTGAAGCATACAGCAGATCCCGAAGGACAGCTTGCCTGTTTAAGATGACCAAGACCACTACTGTGAAAGTGCAAATTAATGATGCCTTATTTAAATATCAGCATCTGCTCATTTAGGTCATGGACTGACACAGTATTATACAGTTCTGCTGTCTTTTATTGTTTCAATATTCTTAATGTTAATTAAAGAAGTTATTTTGATTTCATTTTATAATAAAAACTTTGCAAATGTATAATCATAATGCAAGTTGGTAATGAAGGTTGGGTAATGAATTGTGGGGTTGATTGACGTCAAAGCTTCGATGAAGCAAATCAAAATATAGATTTTAGAAACCACTTACTAAGTTATCAAAGCAAGATCAGTAGTATTGTACAATTGAGAAAGATTAATTAATGAAACTGAATTGGTAGCATACAAGAGGTTCAAATGAATAACAAGCACAATCATTAATCTGTAATTTGCTTTGGATGAAGGTGTCTATCAAAAGTGACCAAAAGTGGTAAATATAACGTTTATGAATTATATCTGTATCACATGAATAGGTGTCTGGATTATGATGTATCAAGTGAAGGGGGAAATTTTTGTGTTAATCTCGTATCAGGACTGCATGCATTATTCTGACAGTCAATTATTATTCACCAGTAAAATGACAGATTATTCTGATTTAATTTCTATTTTAATTAAAACATAATCATTTAATATCACTTCTGTTTTGTTTTGTGTTGTGTTCATTTTTGTTAGCAGAAATACATTTAGAGTGAGATTTTCATTTGCAGACTAACTGACTGTTTTCTGTGTATGTGACAGAATCTTGAATAACAGCTATTAATGTTGATTTATTTGACTGACTTGGTTCCTATATGACTGTAATGGGCTGAAAATGCCATTCTCTAAATCTGTACACATACACTACCCGCTCAGCACACATAAAACCTCCTCCTGTTCATTATGTTAATTATCACAGTACCTCCCAGTAAAAACTGATCAATCTTGTGTTCAGGATAGTTTAGTTGTAGTTTTGATTTGTTTTCTCGCATATATCCAAGTAATCTGAAAGGCTGAAGCAGCCTAGGTTCCTTTTTCCCCATTATAGCCAGGAGTCCAGGCCACTGTGTTAATGCAGGGGGAAAAATAACAGTTCATAAAGCTGGAATAGCTAACTGTAATGCAGCATATCACCGCTAGAGGGCAGGTAAAGCCTGAAAGATGAATTCCAGTCTTAGATGTTATCCATCCATCTTCTGTAACCGCCATTAATTTTAATTTTATGATAAATATTAATGTTAAAGTCTTTTATTTCACACATTTTATGATTGTTCAGCACTTTGGTCAGCATTGGCTGTTTTTAAACATGCTTTATAAATACATTTGATTTGTCCCATTCAGGGCTGTGGGGGTAGAGAGTCGATCCCAGAGGCTATGGGCAAAGGCAGAGAACGACCCAGGATGGGGACCAACCCATTGCAGGGCAAACTTAGGCACACCTATGGGCAATTTGGTAATTCCAACTAGCCTCAGTATGTTTTTGGACTGGGGAGGAGGGGAGAACCAGAGCACATGGAGAAAACCTCAAAACAACACAGGGAGAACCTGCAAAGACCACACATACAAATGCGTGAGGCGACAGGGCTAAGCGCTGTGAGGCGACAGGGATAACCAGTGTGAGGCGACAGGGATAACCACTGTGAGGCGACAGGGATAACCACTGTGAGGTGACAGGGATAACCAGTGTGAGGCGACAGGGATAACCACTGTGAGGCGACAGTGCTATCCAGTGTGAGGCGACAGGGATAACCACTGTGAGGCGACAGTGCTATCCAGTGTGAGGTGACAGGGATAACCACTGTGAGGTGACAGGGATAACCAGTGTGAGGTGACAGTGCTAACCACTGCACCACCAAGCCGCCCCTCTTAGCTATTATTATTTACTAAATGTTATTAAATATACTATCTTGGCCATAAACAGTCTATTCCTGTTGACTCATGAACACAAAAACCACTCTGTGAATAAATCAATGCAGTGACTGAGACCATTTCTTCCATTTAAAAGATTAATTAAAAGATAATAGTTAATGGTTGACAGGAATCGAGTATGTGTGCCACCAGCCTACACAGTGGGCCGATTCCACATGAGGTTAACGAGGGGGCAGGGCACACGCGAGGAGCGGCACGATCGGGACGTGACACCCTAATGCATATCGATAGATGACTTCATACAGTTACCTAAAAAAAACTTCATGACTGGTTATGAAACAGTGTAAAGCAGCACGAACCTCAGTTTATTACTGGGAATGGGATCTGGATTCATTTCTCAGTATTCCTCTAATGTACATACATTTTGTTTGAATCGTTTCAACTGTTAATAACAAGCGTAATGTCTAGTCTATTCACTATACTATTACATATCCCACCTCTCCTGAAGTTCTGGTAGTCCCAGGCAAAGTGACTGCAGCTCCCTGACACTAGAATGATGCGCAGTGCTCCAGAAATCTGTCGTTCCACTCATCAGCGGCCGTAAAATTAACGGACAGGAAGTTTTACTGTTACAACCTCAGTCAGCAGAAGGCTTGGGCAGCATCTCACTTTTAACGTAGTCATACCATTCAGACATTACACCAATACGTAATACAGTATTTTCATGTTCTGAAAAAGCAATGGTATTCCCGCATTTCACGATACAATTCGCCGGGGGGTTCGGACAAATCTGTCATACAGTATTTCTGTAGTATTTCCCCTACCTGAAATCAGTATGCCTAAAATGGGATGTCTATACGATATACACCGATTAGCCAAAACATTATGACCACCCTCATTCTAGGTGAATAACCAAGGACGCAACGGTGAATGTCAAGCTATGGGCTATTTTATATAGTAAGCTAACATTCGGTATTTTGGGGTGTTGAATGCGGAGGAAATTGGCAGAGATGAAGATCTGTTTGACTTTGACTAGGGCCAAATCATGGTCATGCAACTGGGGCAGATCATCTATAAAACTGCAGGCTTTTGGGGTGTCTGGTCTTAGAGACATTCCCGATTAATGGACAGTTCTCTTCTTCCTCACCTGTTTCGTGTTTTTTCTTTATTTATTGTAAAGTGACCTTGGGTTTGTGAAAGGCACTATATAGGCTACATGTATTATTATTATGGCAATTTTAAAACACACATAAATAATAAAAGAAATTCTATCTAAGTAAAATGACTTCTGAATAGTGGCTTTAATTCGCTTGTGACCGTAGTTGTTGCAGGCTTGACTCACTCTTCTCCTTTCTCACGTTTTCTGCTGAACTCTGACCAGGTACAACCAAACAAACTTAACAAGCCACTCAATCCACACTAGAAACGCACTCAAAAACCATGATATACAAAATCCATGCCGAAATATGCACATTATGAAAAATCAGACGGATTTCAAGCTTTGTGGAGAATTATTAATCCTGGGCTTTTGTTATTTTTTATTAATTTGCTGAAGTAACAGACTACAAAATCAGAAAAGTCATTTGCTTTTTATTTAGCACTAAGCCTGGTAGCATTTTTGTCTTTGTAATTGCTCATTTGGCAGCAACATGTCCTCACGCCTTGACAATCCTGATGCTGTTCTCTATGAGGGGTTTGCTTCTCCTGCACTAGTTTCTGTTTCCTCTGGCTACTGCGGTTTCTACAGTTCAAAGATGCGGTTTAATGGAGTGGCGTCTCATAGCTACTGTTTGTGTGTGTGTGTGTGTGTGTGTGCGCGCGCGCGTGCGGCTCATAAACTGGCGATATTCGGGCCTCTAGCTGACGTGATACATGCGCCTCCTACAGCAACGGAACCGATACCTTATGGCTCTGACTAAATGTGTGCTGCCCTCTTGTGGCAGGAAGGAAAGTTAATCGTGGTCGTAATTTTTTTGTAAAACCTTTAAAACGGTAGATTATAGTTAGGCTACACCTGTGCTGTGTTATAATCATGTAATTGAAAAAGATCTGTGTGACCTTGTTTTGAGTCAGTGGTTGCTGGTTCTAAACCCTATTTACACTGACCAGACAGAAGTGCCTTGGATGCCAACACACTTGCTGTCATTGCTTTTTCTTTGAGAGTGAGAGTTAGTTCCTGCTTTTGATCCAGTGCGGGGATCGCGTTTCTGTGTTCGGACTCTCGGGTTGCACTACAAAGGGAGTTTTACACGTCAATGGGGGCACTTTCATTGGATCAGGCACGGACAGGTGTTCAGACACCCCCAGCCCCTTGCCGCACGTCTCTGGTGGTTATCATCCATGGTCACATGACAGGGGCGGTGTCGGTATTGTGAAGATGCAAGCTACAAGCCTCCCAATATGTAGGAGGAAGGTAATACCCACCCACTCCGCAAAATGTATCAGTCAACACCCAGGCCCCCTGATAAATTTAATCATCCGCAGGCATGTGGCCATGAAGAAGCTGGTATTAGATATCAGGACTGAGATAAAAACATTTAATTTCATTCATATCAGATGAAAAAGATAATCAGTGGTTTCACCCACCACTATTATTTAGTCAAAGGGTGGGACTTATGGCTGTTTGAATCCAAAAGCCTGCAGCTAGGAGCAGGCTGTTAGAAAACAAAGGACCAATTTGTACCTTTGACAGTACAATTACTGGGGCTGTACCCTCAAGGGCCAGTTGTACCCTAGCTGTAGGTAAATGTACTTTATAAGATACAGAAATTAACTCAGGAATATTTTTTGTACCTTTGGAGCACAAAACGTTGTTTGTACCATGGGGGAAAAATGTACTGAGGCTGTGAGGCTTTTTCTGATGGTACAGGTTAGGCGGGCAACGTAAATTACCACGACAATACACCGAGTTTAATAGTGAGCTATGATTCATAGTACCCAAAACTCGGAAGTAAGCCAGAAGAAACCTCGCTAAGCCAGTAAACCCACTTCATACACCCCTCTGGTTCTCGTGTCCAGGTTCCTGTTCCTGGTTTTATAGTATTATTTCTTTGTTTCTTTGTTTGTTTTTGCCCTTGAATCTGCTTGTTGTGACCTTGTCCTGGAGTCACCCATTCAGTCACAGCCCCATGTCCAACTGTTTAGCCCTTTTTTGCAGTGTGTGCTCCGGAAGTGTCTGGGCCCATCAGGTAGAAAACATGCCATTCTGAATTCATAGCCCAGTTTTGGATATTCTGCCCTGGGTTCGTTTGGCTGAGAAAGTCAAACATGTTCTAACTGTACTCTGTTTCCTGGCCATGACAATAGTTGCGTCCATTTGTACACAAGCATCCTGTAAATGCTCCATTCCGATGACACTGACGGTAATTCATTGAGTGAAGAGCCCAGGAATCCATTTCATGTGTGGAGAAATCTATGTGCGTAGATCCATTCATCAGTCTTCCTCAGCTTCAGCACACGGTCACGGTCAGCCTGGAGCCTACCCAAGAAAGTGAAGGGTAACAGTGATGCAGCAGTAGGTCTGTGAGATGGGGGGCTTTGGGGTCCCTTGGTGCTTTATATTTGGCATACAACAGTAACCCAGAAATCACTGGTACTCCTGCCTGTACCTACCATTGAGGACACCGAGGTCAAGTCCTCAGTATTTATTCTACAGTTCCAATCACTACATCCTGTTATTGGGCACACATAAGAAGGCCTACACATTTAACCTCAGTATTGCACAAGTCTTGGCAGCAGCCCTACTGGTATTCTTAGGGGTATTCCCCAAAGCAGGATTTTTTCCATTAGCTAAATAACTTATGCCAAATGTCAGCAACGTTCAATAGGAATGTGACTTCTCTCTCATCCTATTGAATGGTGTTTCGGGTTTATCTGGCTAACTGGGAGATTGTGCTTTGTGGAATACGCCCCTGTTAGTAGCTAGATATGGCTGAATGTAACTAGCTGGCAGCTTCTTGATGAACTGGTAGGCTGGGCGCAAAATTAAGTGGAGACTGGGAGAGGGCACACAGGCATAGTGTGCAACCAGGAGAGAAGTATTATGTTTAACTAATGAGGCCATGGACACAGATTTAAGACTGAGTGTAGTACAATGCTAACCATCTACCCGGAAGGCTGCCAAAAAGAGGTCCGGTGTCCTTAGAAGGATATGGAAGGTGGATTGTGTTGTAATCTTGAGGACAAATGCATTTGTCCATTTTTATATCCTCCTGAGACCCCACCCAGGGACGGATTATGGGTTGTGTGGGCCCCTGGGCAAAACGTTCGCGAGATCCCCACCACCAGCACCACCACCACAAACACCACAATTCAAGGGCCCTTGGCAGCCAAACACCCTCCCTCCATGTTTCCATCAGAGGGCCTATAGGGTCAGGGGCCCTTGTAGGCAGAGGATCAAAGAATGTAGGCCCTCTAAAATAGACAAACGAAAATACATT
>JABFEB020000035.1:14326374-14339846 GCA_019775895.2 Stomatorhinus ivindoensis | reverse complement strand
CGGCTCTCTGGAGCAGCGTCTCGCCTGCGTTCTTATTCACAATCAGCCGCCGCACCTCTGGCGGCACGGGCCGGCTCGCGGGGGGGTCCGTGGGGGGGTTCCCGACGAGCGGTGGGGAAGGCTGCGAGGACGGCCGCTGGAGGGGGCTCTGGGCCACGGCGGGTCGGGGGGAGGCGGGGCGCGCCTTGACGGGGGAGGGGTCGCTGCCACAGTCAGACAGCGACGCCGACCTCTTGCGCACGGATCGCTTCAGGCTGACCTGTCGAGGTGGGAGGGGGTTAGGTGTCAATTTAAAGTGTCATGACACAAGCAGTCTGCTCCTCCGGCTCCGGGAATTCGGCCGCTTCCACTCAGGTCTCTCGGGGCCAACATGTAGCTGGAAATAGCATGGACTGGCCTGCTGACGGAGGACACCCCCGACCGACTGGGGAAACTGCTGCATCACGGGGAGGTGGGCCCCCCCGTGAGGAACAAGCGGGACGGCAACACGACCCGCATCGGCCTGGCTATAAAAGGCCGGGGGGATAGGGCAGCGTCCATAGGGCTGTCGTAAACACCCCCCAGGCCTCAGTGCTTCTGTTCGGTCTGCTGGTGTTCTGGGAGGACAGAGTCGATTCCCGGCAAAGCATTTTAAACCAAATTTCTCTCCATCAGAGGGTGAAATTTTTTTTTTTACCAAAAAATCACAATATCCTTAAGAGTGCCTGTTTTCCTAACTAACGAAGGTGGTCACTGCCAGTGGGGGGTCCCCATTGTTCCTTAAACGGGAGGGGGGCAATAATCAGAGCCACAAAAGCGTGGGGTTTCCAGCACAGTCCCATGTTTACAATTCCTTCCTATCGCACGTCTGTAACCCACGGTGAGCGACCATGCAGCTCTGCACCATGGACAGATACAACCCCCCCCCACTCCTCCCATGCCTGGGCGGCCCGCCAGAGGTGCAGTGCTGTGTTACAGAGGGCACGCACGTCCCCGAGGACAGCTGAGCGTGCCGTGACCGGGCCAGCGTGTGTCACCTTTCTATCGTGGGGGGGGGGACACATTAATGAGAAGCTGTGTGTGACGGCTGCTTGACCAGCCACTGCCGGCTGTCGGCTCCATCTCGGGAGGGCGGGGGGGGTCTCCCTTGGCTTCCTGCTGGCTGCCTACAGAGGGTCACACAAATTCCCGAGAAGCCAAGACAAAGCCCCGAATTCAGCGCTCCGCGGGATCCGATCGACAATGACCCCGTGTGCCACGGGACGTCATCGGTACGCGTGAAGGGCTCGCTTTGTTTCCGTCAACTGCCGGGCAGGAGGGGGGGGAGGGGTCTTATCGGGATGTCTGAAGGCACCGGGACGCTTGTGGGGGTCAGTGCCATGCTTCCGCCCTGGAACGCGAACCCCGGGTCAGGACCCCGTCTCGCCAGCAGCTGATCATTTCAGACACCCTGAGGCAGACAGTCTGCCGGCGGCTCACCTTGCGCTCGGGGCTGTGCTCCAGGCCGTTGTGCCCCCCCGCGGGCTGTGCCGCCCTCCGTCTCTCTCGCAGGCTCAGGTGCTTCGTCTTGCACTGCCGCTTGCCCTTGGGCTTCTCGGGGTCGCCATGGCGACGCAGCCTCAGGCCCACCTCCCCGCCTCCGCTATCCACGCCCGCCCCCTGCGGCTCTGTCGCCCGCTGCCGCCTCCTGGCGGCGCCGTCTGGGGAGGTGGGGTCCGCGTACACTGGGCCCAGTGGAGCATCGGGGGGCACTAAGGAGATAGGGGGGGGAGGAAAGAAAGCATTTGCTGGGAAATGAAACATAATTCCCCTCGCATGATAACGAAAAGCATGCAGACCACCCAGGGAAGCGAAGGACTTTATTGAGATGACTGAACAAACCTTCACACAAAATGAGTGGGAGAGTGGTTGGGGGGGGGGTGTTTGCCCCATCATCTCGCGCACGGCTGACAGACGTGCCCGTTTCCCATGCGGTCCTCGTGGAAAGTGCACGGCTGCGGAGCATCCCACCCCCACAATGTGGTGTACATTATTTATCAGAGACGTGAGACTAGGAAAATGTGTCACTGAATGGGGGGAGGAAAAACACTGGGGGAGGGGTGTGTGTGTGTGTGTGTGTGCGCGCGCGTACACACACACACACACACAGAGAATCACTTCTGGCTGAAGGGCCAGCCTTGTTCACAGCTAACAGCCCCGGTTCACCACACAGAATACCCCCCCTGGGTCTGGGTCTGGGGGGGGCAGGGCACAGAAAGCTATATTTGTACATTTGAGGGAACACGGGGACAGCGCGTTACCCATAATGCAGCAAGGCACCCCTAACCCCCCCATCAGAGTAGGGAGAAGCCCCGCTCAGCTGCAGCATTTTCCATCCGCGGCGTGCTTGGGAAGCGCTACACTTGCTCGCGGCGGAGGGGTGGGGGGATCAGGCTGGGCCCCCCCCGCTGTCTAAGCCTCCCGAATAAGCTGGTGATGAGCCACCCCGCATTTCCAGAGCGCCTGGCATAAACCGCCTCCCCGCTCCGATAACGCTTAATTAACACCCCCCCCCCCCCCACCAGCCCTGGGGAAGGCAGTTAAGACCATTTCTCCGCCAACTCCTGCGCACAGCCACCCACCTCTACCACCCTCCCTCCTGGAGAACAACTTAGAGATGCCCCCGCTGACGAGCACGGCCCGCAGAGGCCCGCAGAGGGGGGGGGGGGGGGTCATTACTGGCGGCGTTGGAAGGGGAGCTGCTCAGCGAGCTCCAGCATTAGAAACAGCAGCAGAGAGCTGTGTGCCCCCCCTTCCATTATGGAGAGAGAGCAGACACTGAGACGGGGAGGGGGGGGTTAACAGGTAATACAGGTATCAGTCTGGCAGCCTGTGCAGTTTCAGGTAGACAGACAGACAGACAGACAGGCAATCACTTATCCCTATCTTTGTGGGGACTCTGCATTCATATCTATAGGAAAAACCCTAATCCCAACAATGACGACCTGAACCCCGACCCAGACCCAACCTTAACCATAAGGAACCAAACAAAATACAAGACTTCTGATTTTTAGTTTTTTGATTGGAATTTGATTGGATTATAGTAGTTTATAATGACAAAAATGACACAAAAATCACACCGTGGGAACATTTGGTCCCCATAATGTAACATATACATGACGCGTGTGAGCATGCACACACACACACACACACACACACACACACACACACACACACAATGCCCTGTTAGCATAAGCATGAAATTCAGGAGCACAAACAGTAGCCGTCATCAGCACGGGGGGAAAAAAGATAAGTAAACAGTTAAGCAGTCCTTGGCACGCGGGGGCCGACTGGACCATCACAGTTACAGGGACAGCGAAAGGACACGGCAAAGATGCCAAGGGGCTGATCGCGGGGCTGATCGCGGGCGTCCGCACCGAGCGGGCAGAGTAACAGCGGCACAGAGGCTGAAGAGGAAGCTGTCGCCGGCCGGAAAAAGCCGTCGTGCTGTGACCACGGCTGCGGGACTCGTGGCGATAAGGCCTTATCTGCAGGCTTTGAAAGGCCGCGGGCTCAAAGGCTCACGCCGTGTCGGCACAAGCGGAGGCCCTGCGGTGACGCGGGCGTGCGGAAATCTGCCAGGGAGCGACGTCTGCGGCGGAGACCGGTGCAATGACAAATACAGCATCTAAAGGCCCGTATTTCACGATGACCGCCTGGGGGGGGGGGGTGTCTGTGTGTGCCAGGTTCAGGACGGCTCCTATCAACCTCTGATCGCTTCTCGGCGGAGCCTTCCAGGAACGAGCTGCCCCCTGCCTCTCCACACAGATCTCCCACAGGCAGGGCTGAGCCCGTTCCAGTGGGGGGGGGACTGACACCTGCTGCCCACGGTTGGGGGGGCACATCCACCTCAGCCAGACTAATAAACATCACAGAGCGCGTTTCCAAAGCAAAATCCCACATACCAGAAAACCTAAGCTCACCGGGGCCTATTCCCCCCCTAGGAAAAAAGGCGGGGGGGGTGGTGTTTCCACGAGGTTAAACCCCGCTGTGTGGCTGCCGACGCCCCCCCCCCCCCCCCATCGCCCGTCTCACCACAGCCCTCAGATTGCGCTGCAGCCTTGTTGGCGGCCCGTAAGCCAAATAAGCGCTAAGCGGCTAATGGCCTTGGCTGGGTCTCCTGATATGGAGCCGTCGGATAAAGTCCAGCCCCTGGAGGGAGGGAGGGAGGGAGGGAGGGGGCCACCGATGGGGTTAAATTAATTCAGAACTAAACGCTCCAGCGGAACTAAGCGATCTGTCATTTTTGGTTCCCCCCGTCCTGCGGACTGGAGTGGGGATAAATAAAATTAAATTCAAATGACTGTAAAACAATTGCGACAGGATTGTAAACAGGCAAAACCATCACCTCTCAAAATCTCAGAATTGGGTGGGGGGGCTCACCCAATCGGAAGATTCCATTCGATGGTTTTCCCCCCCATGGACGAGTCATGTGACACGGTGATCTGGCACGTGTTGCTAACGAAATGGAAATAAAATGCAGGGGTGGCGGCATGGGGGGGTTGGCTGCGTAAGTGACTGAATCCACCCAGCGAGCAGTGAGGCAGCCCATGTGTCGCTTGTAGAACACAAACAAAGAAATAAAAGCTAAATACACCAAGAGGGAAACCAGCATGTCCTCCTCCGAGGGGGGAGCGCTGAAGGGGACAGGAGGACCAGTGGGGGAGTGACACTGGGCACACAGACTCTTACCGGAAACTAGCCTGGGTCTCTTTTCTCCAAGGGGGGGTCCGTCTTCCTCAGTCTGCTGGGCTTGGCCCTCGTCCCGGTAGACGGGCCGCTTGCCACCAGGGGCAACAGCCCCCTGGGGCTTCTCCGGTGCCTCTGGGGGGGCGACGGCCCAGCCTGCCTCCCTCTCAGCCGGGGGCGGGCCTTGACCCTGCCCAGCGCATCGCTGCAGAACAGACGGCCTGTTGTTCCTGCTGGCAGCCCCCACACCTGGAGAGCGGCACGGGGGGGTGGGGGGAGGCACCCAGTCAAAAGAACAGAACAGCACATGCCATGGGGGGGGGGGGAATCAAGAACCGCATTTAAAAAGGGACGCATACAGGGGTAAGTGTGAAAGGGGTTTGAACGGGGGTCCCTGTATTGCAGCCGCCAAGTGGCGTGGAAAATTTAGCCTGAGAAGGAAAACACAGACCTCTGGCGCACACGGAGAGTAGCGGGGGCGCCGAGCAGAGCTGCTTCGTCTCCCCGTTCTTTAATTAACCTTAAAACGTCAGCTCCGGCCCCCTTCCAACACAAGTAGGGTCTTGGAAAGTTCCCCTCCCCCACGCGCCCCTCCCAGTTTCCAGGGCCCGGCACAGACCAGGGCTCCGCAGAGATCAGGGCCCGGCAGAGGCTTGCCGAGAATGTGGCAACGCAGCCGAAAGACGGCGCATTAGGTCCCGCCTGCCGCACGGGCCCGCGGCTCGCGCCTGGTGCAGCTGGGCTTGCACTGGCGGGTGCATGGAGCTGAACTTATGCTGGCCTGGGCATAAGATGGAGTCTGCCCCCTCTCCGCCCCCCCCCCCCTCCCTGGGCACTCAGACGCCACAGAACTCCAACGCCACGGGCTTAAATCACTTGATCTGTGAACAACAATCATATGACTCATGACACATGCATCCCATAATTTATCGCTGTGTTTGTGCTATGGCAACCACCATGGGGGATCACTATGGCAACACCATCTCCCCATAGCAGCGGCGTGGCTTTGCCGTTCACACCGATCAGGCAGTGCGTGACCCAGAGAGGGCTCTCCTTTGGTCGCAATCTCATAGCCCTGCCCTCCTACCCTGTGATACTCCTCAAAAAAAAAAACTCAAGAACTAACAACTGGAAGACAGACCATTTGCCCCAACTCTGAAGCACAGGGACACATTAAGTTAAACAGGACCTGAAAGACGGCAAATTTAGCACCCCCACCTGACAGAGTGAACGAAAGCAACAATGAGGGATAATTCCCACGCCCACAGGGGGGCTATACCCGGAATGATGCGCAGAAAAGCAGATAGGAAAAAGCAGGTAAGAAGCAGGCGTCGATGCAGTGCAGACAGCGGGATTTAAAGCACGACACTGCGGAGCCGCACTGGGACAGGATGCCAAGACTCTAATCCAGCCACGGATTTTTTTTTTTTAATCTGTCCGGCCTTCATAACACCCTGAACTCACCACGGCACGACCCACTCCCAGCTACGCGTCAAGACGACGGCCACTGGGTCGCTGCTCAGTGATGCAGGGCATTGTGGGTAAAGCTCGTAGGTTAATAAGGTCCTTTGCCATTGTAACCTTCAGACACTTAAACCTGAATGTACGGCGACCGGAATTGGGCGAGTCGCTGCAAATTGGACAAAAACTCACTTTTAAAACGATCTACAAACCACGTTAAAGCCTGTTTGCTGAGATATTTCCTCCTGAACCCACAGTCCAACAGCAAGCGGGCTGTACAGGATATTGTGCTAGGGTACATGAGCTCCTTACCCTCCTTCCTGATCTCCCACGCTGCCTCGCTGTTCCGGCTTCCCACCAGCTCCTGGGATGCAGTCGCCCCACCTTCCTTCTCTTTTAGTTCCAGCTCAGAGAAGCGGAGCATCGCACGCTGCAGGCCCCCCCCATACACACACACACACACATACAGACACACGCAGAAACACAACCATGAGGACATCGGTCACGTCGCCATCACTTCCCCCTCCCCGGCTTGCTTCAGGACTGCGGCTCGAGACGCTAATTCGCGGGAACGAGGGAGAGACGCCAGGCGCCAGGCGTCACCGGTACCAGGCAGCCCCTCCCCCGTTTGCTCCATACCGAGTCTAAGGCTCATTTGACGCCGGCAGCGCTAACACCGCTAACAGTTCGGTTATCACACAGCTAACAGTTCAAACACAGCAGAATCACACTCAGTCATTAGGAATAGTGCCGCAAAAACGATATTCCATACATGTCAATGTGTAATAAAAATATAAAGAACTGACCTGACTGTAAGCAGCAGGTTGACTTAAATTACTGTCTTCTTGTGATAAGCCTTCCATCTAAGTAATTAAAATGGGTGCTCAATATATCTTTCAATCATTTTAATTACATGACATCTTTAACATTCAAAGTACACAGTGACAGCCCTTTCAGGACAGAACTACATATCATATGTACATGGGTTCAATGCAATGGTACTAAACAATTTGGCACTGGATTCCAACAACAGAAATGTGAATTAGAGGGTCACACATAATTAGCTGTATCACGGCATGTGTAGGTCTTCATTAAGAAAAACAAAACAAAACAAAAGCTCATTACAGAGTCCTGATATTATAGGAGAGAAGAATTGCATGTGTTGATATTTAAGAACCCATGAAATTTGGCTTTAATCATTTTGCATTGCAGCTTTTTCGAATGAAAGCACGGCAAACGTGAAGCCTCTGTTCACGCAAGACGTGTATCACCCAGAGGGGAACACTTTTTCTTTTTTCCTTTCTTTCTCTCTCTTTTTTTCTTTCTTTCTTTCTTTCAATCTCACATCTCAGAAATGGCCCTAACCCTTCTCCGCAGAGGAAACCACAGTGGGGGAAATTACATGCCCACAAACAACCTGGGTTAGAGCTATTCACAGACACACTGGCGAGGCAGCAAACCCCACAGTGCTTAGTCTGGGACCAACACGGGAGAATCCCCATCACCCTGGACTTCCTCGCCTCCATCCCGCTCCCACACACTTGCTGTGGGCTGACATCGCCCCTCCCTCCCCCCAAAACCATGCGGACTGTCCTGGTCGCAGAAGAGATCCAGTCCGGGTTTCCGCGACTCACACGCAGATCACACATGTGGTTAATCCTTACTCTTTGCTAACCAGTGCTGTGCAACAGCAAGTGAAGGGGGGGGGGGGCAGCTGTGTCGCCTTGCAGTGAATGAGCCGATTCACTGACACAGTTCTTATGAAGAGTTTGTCACGTCAATGGGGGAGGGGCATTTTCCATGCGCTAAAGTTAAGACCGAAAGGCTAAACCACAGAAATTTACAATCGTCCCTCCAAGTAGCTTTGAGTTTGATGTTCTGTGTCACTAGTAATCAATTAAGAAGCACATACCCGTCATCTTATCATCAGAATTTCAGGTGACACAAACAGGAACAAACCATTTTCCTCCCCTTATGCTGACTAAACCACCCAATTCCCACATATCAAACCCGAAACAGGACAGACACTCACCTGCAGAGCTCGCTGCTCCCGGCTTAGCTTGCTGGAATCCGCATACAGCTCTGTGGTGACGCACTTGAACCGGTCGCCCACGTAGCCGGAGGAGTTGGCGATCCTTTTAGCCAAACTTGACCTCCTGGTCTTGGAGGAGTTGTGGCCATCGTCGTCCGGATCTTGGGCCTCCGGGTTTTCCGATGCTTCCCTGTGCAGCTCAGCGTAGACCTGTGGTCGTGTTCTCTCACGCCTGCCCGTCTCCGAGGTCCTGTCGCCGGATGTCCTGGCACAGCGCAGCGTCTGGTGCTCTGGTAAGTCTGGGAGAGGACTTTGCTCAGCGGGGCTCTCCTCGCTGCGACTGTCCTCGGGAGACGTTCGATTTGGCAGACAGCCCTGGCCCTGAGGCCTTTGCCTGCTAGCGACCTCTGGCCGTCCGTCTGGCTCCGGTGGCCTCTGAGAAGCCGCCTGGCCGGACAGGAGGAGCTGCATCAGCTCTGGCTCCCTTCCTGTGCCGTTTCCTCGGTCTCCATTGCTTATAGACTTGCTGGAATCTCCTCTCTTGGCGCCGTAGGCACCGTGTCTCTCGGAGCCGCCATCTGTGCCATCTTGGCTCGGGTCGTTTCCTGATGCCAGGGGCTTTGAACCCTGGCCCACAGACTTCTCGGCTTCCTTCTCGGGCTTGCGAGCCGTGTCGGCGGTCTCCACGGCATGGCTGCTCTTGTGGGCGCCGTCCTCACTGCCCCGGTGCTTCTCCTGTGACTGGAACCTCCTCTCCAGCCTCTCATTGACTTTGGCGTCCAGTGCCGGGTGGGGCGACATCAAAGGGCGCACCATATCCTGAGAGTCATGGTAGGTCAGGAACTCCCCATGGCTCGGTGGCAACCCATAAGGGAGGCCCTGCTTTGGACCCAGACGGGCCGGGTACAGACTGCTGCTGCCCAGCAAGACAGGATGAGGGTAAACTGGACCCTTTCCTGGCAAAGGTATGTGAGGAAGGGAAATGCCCTCGGGGACTGGATACGGTAAATATCTATTCCCATATGGTAAACCTGGGGGCAGGAAAGCTTCATTCTGGGGTAGGTAATGGTGGTTGGATGTGTGGCCATTCTCCAGGAGCGGATGCTGCGGCTTGTAGTTAATTTCCTGGGACTCTGGGCGCTTGGAGGTCTTTGCCGGCTTCGCAGAGGCCTGGCTACTCGCGCAATTAGCCATGGACGTTTTTTCAGAAAGGCTGGTACAGGATTTAGGCCAATCGCCATTCAAGTTGGGCGAGGGGGAGGCGGAGGCAGGCCGGCCCACAGTGGTCACAATGGTAGCGGCTGGATTGGTGGGGGGGCTGCTGTTGGATTCCCCGATCCTGGGGCAGGAGGAGCTACGCTGCTGGGGTACGACACGCTCAAGGGTCTTGTTTTTAATTACTGACGGGACCTTATTCTGCCCGGGATCCACAAGCAGCGAGGAGGAGTGGGGACCCGGACCAGGCACCACCCAGGACGAATGCAAAGTGCTGATTATTTCGGGTCTCTCTGGGAGTTTGGAGGAAGTGCAAACTGCAGAAGAGGGGGGCGAGCCGGTCTCTTTGAGAAGCTCTCTGCTTGGGTGAAGTCCATACAGAGCTGTCGGGGAGTGACCCAGCTTGGCTAAGGCCTCTAGTTTAGGGTTAAATCCAATAGGGGGCGTGCCAAAATCGATCTTAGCAGACAAATCCAAGGGCTTATCTGCCGGGTCCCTGCCGGGAGTATGCTGAACGCACTTGTCCGACGCCGCTTTCGGGGGCGTCTTGCTCGATTTTTTCTCTCCGCCGCCGCTCCTGTGCTCCGAGCCCCCCTCCTTGGGTTTGCACTTGTGGCCGGACGTGCGGGCCGGGGAGAAGTGCTCCGGGGCCAAGCCGCTCATGTAAAAGGAGCGGGACATGGACGGCGAGGACGACGACGAGGAAGGCGGGCCTCGGGGCAGCGGCTTCTGGAAGTCCAAAGTGCTGTCCATGAGGGGGGGCGGGGGCGCGGGCGGCTGGCCGTGACGAAGGGCCGAGCGGGGGGATTGCATCAGCAGGGCTGCAGTAGTGTCCGCGGAGAGACCGCTGCCGGCGATACCCATGGTGCCGGTACCAGCGCCGCCGGACCCTTTGCTCGATGAGACGGGCACCGCCTTGCCACCGTGCAGCCGGTCGTCGTGGGACACGTGGTGCGGCGGCGGCTGCTGGAGCTGCTGTCCGAAAGCAGGCGGCTCGTGGTGGACCCTCGGCCCTCGGCCCTGCAAGGTTTTGTCCTGACAGTGCACCAGTGGGGAGAGGGGCGTCGCGGCAACAGTCGCCGTGGGGATCCTCATGGGAGGAGCCAGGGGAGAAGATATGGGGGCGGGGGGATACGGCGGCACGTAGAATATGCGGTCGGTGCCTGCCGCTCCACCCCCCGCCCCAGCGCACAGGGACTGGTAGGCCAAATGCTGAGGCAGGTAGGGCGAAGGCTGGGACATTAACGAGGCTTTGTACATGCTGAAAGCGGCATACTTGGTGGAATCCAGGAAGGGGTACATCCCCGCGTCCGGGTATGGGCTCATCCACGGGAGGCGGAGGTAACCGGCGCCACCATTCATGCCCAAGTCTGTCTGCTTGTCAAGCCCAAGCGTGTCCCCCGCCCCTCCCGGCACGAGCAGCGGCTTCTGAAGGCCTGGCGGGGCGCTCTTATACAGGCCGACGTAGCCATTGGAGGCCTTCCTGCTCTCCAGGGACACGTCGTGCTTGTAGTGCAGGTCGGGAAGGCCTTCGCCGATGTAACCCAGGGGCACGCCGGCGCCGTCCCGCCCCTTGAGTCCGGGGTACACGAGACCGCCGTGGATGCGCAGGTCCCTCATCAGGGTGCTCTGGTCCATGCCCAAAGCTGCCAAAGGGTTCATCCTGCAGGCCGTGCTCGCATCCACCTGCGGCGTTTGCAGATCCCGTGTGAGGGAGGCAACAGATTCAACCCAAACAAGGTCGCAGCACAACATATTACACAGTACTGTTACAGTGAGATGGAACCGTCTATTAGTGTAAAAACAATAGATCAAAACTACCACTAACTAGCTATTTAAATGCCTATCAATCCCTTTTAAAGGTGAGGTTAGCAGCAAAACAAACCCGGGATTTCTGCCTAGAGGGTGATCAAAACATGCACAGCCTCTCTGCTGCAGGGCATGCCTCGATGACTAACGCGTGCCACTCTGATCCTACTGCTTAGCAAACATCAGACACGGCCGCAGTGCACCAACACGAAGAAACGTACCAATAAAGTTTCAGCTGAATAGATGTGTGATCCTGTCAAAAGACAACCAGATCTGGTCAGATCAGGTCGGGGAGCGCGCGCCGGTACAGCGAGCTGCCCTGCCTACCGCACGGCGAAACACCTGGGGATCCTAGCGGGGGGTCCGACCTGGCGAGCCCCCCCAAGGCGGACACGCAGTCCAGCCCCACCCTCTGGAAATGTCCGTCTATCTGCCACAGCCAGGTGTTACATGAAAAGATCATCAATAATAAAAAAAAAACCCACCAGACTCACAAATTTAAAAGGGAATAAAAATTGGAAGACTAACGAGGCCGTTTTTCCCCTTAACAAGAGGCCAAAAAAAAACAGGAATGTCTAACCAAAATGTCAGCTACAGAGGTTGCAGGTGTACTGCAGACAGCAAAGGCATAACGAGCACAGCAGTCCTAAGGAGGCCTCACCATGCTTTGTGAGACGCGACTCCCTTCTCTCAGTCGCGGGCCGTTCTTCTGAGAGTCAGCATCACTCGTTTCAGTCTTCCTGTCAAATGCAAAAACAAAAACGTTTGTCTCCTACGACAGCATAAATCTGAATGCCATTACAGAAAATCGACGGCACAGAAGGAAACAAGCAAAGCGTTCATAAAGAAAATGTGAAAGTTTAAGACAAATGACAACAAATGGATACTCGGAACGCTTTTTCGTCAAAGTCAGAAATAAATACCTTGAATAGTTTACGTTCAATTCTGTGTTTTCCACCCTAATGTCAGAATGTGTCGACACACCTCTGAGCTCACAAACTGACAGCCCTCTACACCCTGCAGTCATCCCACTCTGGAGAATAAGTACCAGTAATCCTGAAAAGCACACCTACTTTTGTTAGCTACAGAACCGAATGCTGAAGCTTGGCATTCCAAAAATGTAGATTTGGGTAGCCATTGTATTACATGGAAGTAGCCAAAACATGCAAGGGAAACTGGAAGGGGGACGGGGGAATCTCTCATATGCCCTCTTACTCCCTCCTCCTTCCAATTAAATTGCAAGCCTTTGTAAACATGAGCTTTTGTAGTGTTCCATCCCATTCAAACCAAAACATAAATTATATGAAAATAAAATATTGGAGCACAAGATTCTAATTACACAAAAGCTGCAAGCATAATTATGAGACTTCATTGGTCTACGGCGTAATGTCAAAGTGAACAGACAGACAGACGTCAAGCATCGGGGAACACTGCAGAGCCCCCTCTATAAAATCGGAAGCATGCACATAAGACCTGTTTGGCATTCATTCTGAAACGGTACATCACTAGCGAGCAGGACAGGGGGCTGTTTGTTGCGCGAGATTAAAATAATGGCTTAAATGCTGATGACTGGTGATGTCTTTCAGCTTTTTATGACAATAAATGGTATTTAGACTGCAAACTAAGGATGTAAATACTCTCAAAAGCCCCCATTCAGTTCAGAGCATGATTTTCTTGCTTTGAGATTTTTCTTTGGGGTGGGCGAATCTGTATTTTTATTAATCTTATATGCTCTCCTGAGATCAATGCTGGGGTGATGGCTTCTGACATGCACCTGCACCTTTGAAATTTTGTCTGGAGGCCGAGGACGTTTTTTGACACCCTTACAGCAAAGTGTGCATTTTGTCTACAGCACCACTGCCTTCCCTATGCTCCACATAGCAACGAGCAACCATTTTGGTTAACTTGAATGTGCCTGGGTGGGGTCAGCATTCTCACCATTAGTATTCATCTTGAGCTAATGAAACGAGCCGAGCTTTTACCGCAGGTATGATGGCTCAATCAAGTCACGTGACACAGTTGGTAGTAATGCGGGCACACGATAGGTGTAATGTGTAATATTTACAATGTTATCTTGAAACAGAATAATTTGGTGATTACTCGTCTTGAAAAAAATGAGCTTTGTAACATTAAGAACACGACTGAAAGGCTGCACCTGTGGCAGTCGACTGGAGATGGAGTGAGGGTGGTGGTCGGGGGGGGGGGCCGGGGTTTTTCAAAAAAAATAAAAATATTTTTTACGTTTGGA
>JABFEB020000035.1:14313361-14326274 GCA_019775895.2 Stomatorhinus ivindoensis | reverse complement strand
TGGAGTGAGGGTGGTGGTCGGGGGGGGGGGCAGGGGTGTTGCAAAAAAAAGAAAAAGATTGTGAACGTTTGAATCGCTACATACCTTCATACACTTAAGTTTTTACACTATTTTTGCATCTTTGAACGAAGCCCACAAAAAAATAAACGAGACAATTAAATTTCTGTACAAATATGTCGCTCCCACCAGGGAAAACTGAGGATCCTGGCAAGGCTGCAAGGCAGCAGCTTGAAGCAGAAATGCATCATTTCAGTTGATCAACAATCGGAAGCAGACTGATTACAGTGCAAGACTGCCGGTCTATGAGAGCAGTGGTACAGTGCGAGACTGCCGGTCTATGAGAGCAGTGGTACAGTGCGAGACTGCCGGTCTATGAGAGCAGTGGTACAGTGCAAGACTGCCCTTACTGAGGTGGCGCTTTGAGGAAGCAACCGCTGTGGCGTCGAAATACTGACAGGCAGCAGCTCGAAATGATGACTGCAGCCATTACAGCCGCTTCGGGTCCATTAAACTCATGCATTTTAAGTTGCTTCGGGTGTCTTGAGTTCGGCTGAAGCCACGTCAGCCTTCAGACTCGCCCGTCACAAAGCTGTCTTTCCGCTACCGTGCCAGAAGATTACAAGACACCCGTCCTCCTCTGACCCATTAAGAGAAATGGAAATCCACCTTCTGTCAAGCAATGCTGTCATTTTGAAGATAAATATTTCATCAATGCTATTAGAACCTATAAAGAGAATCAAAAACTTGTGGCAATATGTCATCCATTCACGTTTACCACCAAAATAGCAACGGAGCATCGTAATTGGTTTTACGGAATCTCCTGGGCGTACAAATTTCTGGCATCTTTTAACCTCCGATTCCTCTCATCTGTATGCTAAACATTATAATATTGCCTTCTTGTAAGATGACCATATTTATGCCTTATTGAAATTAACTAAATTCAGTGTTTTGGCACAAGCATAACAACTGGCCTCGTGTGCAGCTCGGACAAACTACGTGTCAATCCAAGGGTAAATGATTCCAGAATTACAGGCACAGCACCTTTCAACAAAATCGGTGAATAAAGAAAGTCCCATGGTATAAAAAATAAAGTTCCGTGCAGGGCTAAATAGGTACTTGAATGAAGCATCTTCGTCGTCGGAAAGTGTGGGTAATGTCTTTATGGCTGTTTAATCGTTTTTGCCGCATCCGCCACTCTGAACAATATAAGCCGTGCAGTTACGGAGCATTTGAACTCCTCTAATGAGGGATGAGTTCAACGAGGGAAGAGGAGGAAATGCACACTGTTCCTGGCAGCACACTAGCTTGTACTCCACATTACTCTGGGTAAGACCAACATAAGATGGAACACATTTCAATTGTATAACGCAGCCATTTCGATATTGATAAGTCTATGAATGCAAAACATATTTCTTAGTAAAAAAAATTTTTGCATACTATACATCTACGTGGATCGAGTCCCAATACCACATTGCCTAGATTGGCCACTCAGTGCTGGATAAGTAGAAAACGAATATATTTTTTTCGGGTAGTGAATTTGCACCAGCACACATCATCCCAGAATCACCCCAGAAACGAGGCTGGATTCTGGGTACTTGGTGCATGTGTCAGAGTGTGTTTACTCTGTAACTATGATAAAAAGCCCCAGGGGAAAAAAAGCATAGAAAAGAGCCACCCCGCACCCCCTTTAAACATAGCCCCAATTTATGCGAAAGGATAACCCATCCTTCTCATGGACCCCACCATGGACCCCACCACAGACACCAGACTGGAACTGACACACAGATAACCTGGCATATCTCCCAACCGGTATTACAGAGGTAGTCAGGGAATGGCAAATCACTGCAAACACACAAGAAAATGTCCGGGCACATTAAAACAGCTGTTCTCATTTACTGAGCTACGAATATTTTACTGTAGACCAGTGTTTCCCAATCTGTTTCTTGGGGACTCACAGCCGGTCCACATTTCTGCTCCCCCCGGAGCTGCCTGCCAGACAGTCCACATTTTTGCTCCCTATGGGCTGTCTGTGGATCCCCGAGGAAACACTGCTCTATACATATCACTGCTTTTGGAAACCAGAGCTCTACCATTTAACAGGAGTGTTTCGTCAGGATATATTTTTTTAACAATTATTAATTTATCGCATACTAATGTGCTTAACTTGGACCAATTACTTTCACTAAAGAGTCACGTCGGCCACAGCCTATCAGGATACCTATTTTAGGATGCCATTTCATGTAACAGCTGCATTACACAAGTTAAAACAAGCTTAAATGCATTTTGCATATTGATGATTCCAACAACAGGAAACCTTTACTTTGGTTTCAAGCTGAAAGGTTTAAATGTAAGGAAGTAAAGTATTAGAAATCTATTTTTCACCCATGCATCCTGGACAGGGTCTCAGAGAAGAGACCAGATAAGGCACAAGACTGGAGTACACCCCTACACAGCATGTCAGCCCGTTGCAGGACATATAGGTCTACATGCATGCATTCACACACCAGATCATTCCTGGAAAATGCATTGACGCGGCCTACTTGTGGAGTCCAATACCAGAGAAAGCATTGCGATTATCGGACAGTACTTCCACAGTTAGACAAAACATTCCAAATGAACAAACTTCACAACTTGCCTGGAGTACTGCTTTAATTAACCGCTTAATCTCCAAATTAATTTACATAAATTATAACCTCGCCTTTGAACTTGTTTCCGGCAGTCACATTTCAGTCCTGTTGTATCTCACTAACTACATGGATGGCTCAGGCCACTACGAATACGGATCTAATACTGTCTGGGCTCAGAAAAATGAACAGTTCCGTAAATAGATTAAAATTTAAGGGGGGAAAAATGAAACCCAGTTCAGGGTAAATCAAGCTAACATTAACAACTCCTTGTATCGTATTTTTCAAGCGACGCTGGCCTCTTAACATGGTGTGAAGCAGGGCATCACCTTGCGTTTAATGCAGTGTGCGCAGAACGAGGACTATCTGAAGTTTGACCACTGCACGGCAATAAGAACATTTGTAGGGTTTTAAAACTATGATATTTGGTACGCATAGAATGAAATATGTAAAATAATCTCCGCTGTAGAGTAAAACAGAAAGATATATAAAAAATGAGTAGAGTATAGTGACGAATCTATGATGTGCAGGAAGATCTGTCAGTGTTTTTGCTCATCTAATAATGAATATTCAAAACACAAATATAGTTATATCATGTCCAGCTTTCTGGGGCACATTCTGTAGGTTTCTAAAGTACCCAGACACTTAAAAGCAAAAAAACATACCCATTGTCTATCTAGATAAGCATTTGACCAAGAGTCCTTAATGCCTTAAACAGCAGAGATGTGACTGGCCTCTAAATCCATCATCAAAATGGCCAAATAGGTACACACGAAATAGAAGAGCAAGTAAGTCCTTTTTAAAGTAGGGTTTCGCTGTGTATGAATGCGTTTTAATCAAGCTATAAAAATTAGGTCTCATTATCGTTAATTGAATACAAGCCCTCAGTTTGAAGGATCTACTGCAGGTAGCAGTCTGGTGCCAAAGGCGAGTCAGAGGGCTACAGCAGGTGAACGTGTGTACATACGTCTCAGCATAATTATGTTTTATAAGGGCGGTTTCTTTTCTAATGCTGCATCTAAAATGTACAAATTCGAACAGGCATACCGGGCCGTAAAAGCACACATGATCTGTCACAATATGCATAGATTATCTGAAGGAAGAAGGGCATATGCCATGTATAATATCCGTTAGTAGTAGTATCGCACACTGATGTATTGATGCAGTACTGAAAACTTGAAAATTTCCAACCACCTACTTAAAAGGTACTTTAGAACAGCTGACCGGAATGGATTTTTAATGCATATTTAGGAGGAGGATGCTAATTTCGCTAGCGTGTGATTCCAACATAAAAGGGAGATTCTCACAAATGTGCTTGCAAAAAAAAAATGTATAAATTCGAATTTTATACGATATACAGGATCTGAACAGTAAAGTGTGTCTTTAGTTTTATGTCACGGTCGCTCTCCAAACCTGCCTGAACTGACCCTTCTACAGTGGAAAACCGAAGTGAGCTGGAACCGTGCTCTAGCTAGGGCTCTTCGCGACACGGCTCGGGTACGGGTCGGTCCCTGAAGGCCGGTGGGAAAAGCGCCAAACTATCCCTACTGTGCTTATCAAAATGACTCCCTTATTAAACAGGGACAGCCTGCTCGGTCTTAAATAGACAGGGTCCGATGGCCAAAAATAGCAGGCTACGTTTCTACAAAAATCCACCTCAGGAGAGAAAGAGCAATGAGGAGAGCAGTACAGCGTTTCTGAATGTTTTCTTGCTGAATTCGAGGAAAAGCCCGTAACATCTAATATTCCAAATATTAGAAATTGGCCAAGCCTCGTTGGAGTCTTTTCCAGACAGCGTCAACTTATCCTAGAAACCTAGTCTTAATTAGGTCTGTTTTTAATGATGAAGCTGTCCTATTAAATTCTTGCCATGTTTTGTAATCTATTGTATAGCTGATGTTCTGATGCTAACTTGTACGTTACCGGTGATTCGGCTGCAGCTCAGCCTAGTCGCACTTACGCCTAGTTAGCTCCCCGACAGCCGTATGCTGGAGATTTATTACATGCCTAGAATTTTTAAGTCGCTTGGGACATAAGCCTCCGCTAAATAAATAAATCAACGATATTGCCGACCTCCACGTACTTTTGGCCAACCCAAAATGGCCTATCGGACGTTTATGATCGGCAGTTTATGTCATAGAATACGATGATGAAAATGTGTTAAATTGGTTAACGGGGTTATTGCGTAGCGGAGGTTCTGGGACGGGGTCCGTGCATGACGGGCCCAGATGCAGGAGGGCGTGGGGGCAACCGTCACTGCAGCCGCTGAAAACAGATCATCCTTGACCACGGATCGCAAAGCCAGTTAGCGGAAACATTCACAATTACATTAAACGCAGAAACATGTACATCTGACCGCGGCTTAACGCAACAAATAGTCTAAAACACACAATGTTAATTCAGCGCACAAAAAAAAAAATAGTTGAAATATGTTCATATGACCATCCTTTAAAATATCCACCTTGTATCCATAGGCTATAACTATTTTATTTATCTTCCTACTCGTCATTTAATGGCCGTTATTTCTTACACGTATATAAAACAGTTTCTGAATAATCTACCAAGAATAAGTATTAGCATATTAGATTGGATAGGTTACACGCTACGTGTATTCTCTATTATTAACGCTAAAATCGTAACGGTAATACGCTATCCAGAAGAGTAAGCCACTGAAACCATGGAAGGGAGGGTGGCGGTTGTGTACATCAGTGTAACGCGTTAGAACTTAATTGATGTTTTGCGTGCTTTGCAGCGTGTGGCCGCATTTCAGATGCATTTCATCAGCGTTTAATGTCTGGGGCCGTGACGTTACTAAATTAGAGCACCATTAGCCCGCTGCCAATTCAGACGAAGCAAAACGTTATATATAGACTGGCAGAAACCTTAAATTAAGCGACACCACCCCAAAAGCACGGACTTTATCCTTGCACATAATTCAACTTGCACGACTACTAAAACTTATTAAATACTTAATGGCCCACAAAGGAAATTTATGGAATTTAAAAACATAGGCGTATTCCAATGCAGAATTAAGCTAATTTTGGGGACATTTTCACGAGTGCATTGCCAGTCCTTTAAGAACAGCTCCAGCGCAGGAGGCGCGCCATCGTCGGACCGCCCAGGGTTTAGTACAGCGCTCCGTGTGAGAATGCAGCTTAGAGAGCAGGACGCCGGCGGAGGCTGTTACGTCCTCTTGTGTGCGCAGCGATCCGTGTCCGCGGAGCCCCCGCCGCACAAAGGTTTTTTGAGCGGTGTGGGGGTTGGGGGAAGAGCTCTCCTGTTTCAGAGCAGCCGTCCCGGGGGGAGACTTGGCCCGAGTGCAACTTCAATAAAACCATGACGTCTCCTCCCGAAGCCGATTGAAATCCGATCCCTCCGTCTCAGTGTCCGACGTTGGCTTTTATTTACACGCACTTCTTACATCCTGATGGAAGCTATCGCACGCGCACTAACACGCGTCCTAATTTCTGCATATTTATCCCACGATCACGATACGCGCTTCCCGTCGGCCTCTGCATTCCAATAAACATTTAAGACGGTCGTTTCAGCGAACAATCAAAAAGATTTCTGTTTCTCTTTAGTATATATGGGCTATAAACATCCAAGTTCACGGCAACTCAGCCTTTACTTTATGAAATCGTACATCGTGGATAATGCACCTAGTTACCCGCAGCATTATAATTATGCTCAAGAATACGAACAAATACTCAATTTATCATACATTTAGTGTTAATATGGCACTTACACGTTAAAACGTAGAGCGCTAATAAAGTGAACGTTACGAGTTTACACTTGTCAGAAAACTATTTTTAAGAATTTGTCTGCCGATCCATTAAGTACCGGCTAATAAATTAATATTCAAGGCGACAAATCTTGCCGAAATGATCAGATGTAGTTTATCATCCACCGTTAATGCTTGCACGGTTGTAAAACCACCTCCAGTTCCCCGTGCCTGATTTTAAGATGATTTATTCTCGGCACGTATACGTCCAAATTTAGCCGAATGCAGTGAGGTCACCACCATGAATACGGTCTGCGGAGCGGAGCCAAGCCGCGCTATTCGGACGTTACCGGTGTTTGTTGTCCCTCGGGATTCACAGAAAAACCACGTCTGGTTTAATTAGCTCGCGGCAGCCCATTTATCTAACAATAAACCTCAACCACGTTTCATGACGAACAGAGGGCGAGGAAAGTAAGTTTAAGGCAGAAAATAATAAATACCCCAATCTGCCATGCAACTACATAATATATTTATGAATCTACTCAAATCAACTTCAGTGCAATTAAGGCATTTTAATCATTGCGACTAGACCTGTGCATTCAGCCAATTAGGCTACTACAGGCAACTCGAGTAAAAACACCGTGTTACCTGTTAAAGTGATTTTGTGTGTGTGTGTGTGTGTGTATATATATACATATATACACAGACACACACATACACACACGTTATTTAACAAACATCCGAGGACTATTCAAAAGAATTTTTATCGACCACTACAGACCCTGAATTTGTGGTTTTGTCGGTCCAGCAGGTCATAGTTTATAAAACAAATGATGTCCTAATAAACTCTTACGGGACCGATTTTCCACAATCACACAGTTGCTAATAATTTCCATGTAATGAACAAGTGCGTGAGAAAGTTGCACACGATACGGCTCCATTATTCAATTATTAATAAGGAAGGAAAACAAAGCGACCCCGCAAGCAGGATCCAGGATCCCAATTAACGTCTGGCCAGCGTTCACCGAAAGACTGAGCGGAGTCATTTTAATGTCACGCAATACGCCCTTAACTAAACGCCCAAGCGCCACAAAGTACTTCGCGATCTATAATCAGGAGGCTCGGTGTGGTGAATTCCTCGGACATTTTGAACCAATCGAGCATGCAAGCATGCAGAAATCGCAGATTAGGTTTATGCGTGTCACGCTGAGCAATTTCTCATTGTAGTTAGATGATGTGTATGTGTCAGAGAGGGGCGGGGAAGTCTTCAGCATAGAAGTCACGTATTTGCCGCAGTCTGCCCATTTAACCCGAATCTTACACTCTACCCCCACGAGGCAGGGATCCGCACCCCCCTCTCTCCTCCCACTCACGCGCAGACAGCAGCACGGGGATGCCCTCCCACAGCGCCCAACTGCAAATGCGTATTTAAACGGCACATTACCATAAACAGGGCGAGGCTCGGATCCGTAACCTCGTGTTATCTTCGGCCAGGGGACTTATCGTAAGCCAACAACTCGAATATCCCGCGTCTTCCGAGTAATCCAACACAAATCCAAAGATGTCAATTAAACTATAGTTGTTCCATGAAAATTTGATTTAATTTGGACGATCGAAGACTCAAACTGAATAAAAATTAATCCTACACTCCAGGAAGCCCCGTCACGACACTGGAAATTACTCGTCATTGTCAACGGGGAATAAAACATTTCAGTTCCATTTCCTTGCCTTGATGTCCCATGCAGGCCACGCTTTTGCGATGTTTTCCCCCTGCCTCGTATAAACAGACAAAGTGAACGTGCTGGTTAACGCGACAATCTGGGAGGTTGTCTCAACTTTTTGTGAGGCTGAAACGCGGCACTAAGTGTCTGGGAGACACACAAATGTCGCAGATGCTCGTAAATCCTATTCAGTTCCTCTTAGAAGTACCCGACTGACAATGATTCGTACAATTAAATATCACACAGTTGCAGCGCTAACAAAATGAAAAAAGAACCCAAAGATATAACCAACCTTCATATGTAAAATGAAAAGAAACGTTACCTGAATCTATTCCGAATTCTCGGCGTCGATATCCAACGCAAATCGCACTTCAAGCTGTTCAATATGTTCCCGTCCGAAGTTTCCTACACCAATAGTTCAAAGCAGACGCGATCCTGTTTACGTTTCACAAAGCGCAAACATCCCAGTCAGTATTCGGGACGCCTTCCTCGATCAAATCAAGAGTGCCCGTTTTAAAAACCAAAACGTAGATTAAGCCGATTTTTAAAGATTACTCAAGCAAATAAACCGGCGGGACGGTGCGATTTCATTAACTCTTTTGATAAAGGAAATTGAATATACTTTTTGTAGCAATCCAAAGTCTCGGGTGTATTTCCAGTCGGGAAAAACTGCTGAAAATAGAAGTGGCAAATAGACATCCCCAGAAATCCGAAGCAAAATTAGAGATCCAGACGGACAGCCTATATTCCTAGATCCAAACGCGGTTAAATCCTTGTGTATTATTCAAGGGTACAGGTGGCGACGGTCCTTGGACTCCAGCAGTTAATTCAACCTGGAAATGCCTCGCAGCGCCATGTTGGGTTACAGCTCGCGCCGAACACGCTGCTTAAAATACACCCGCCTGTACACCCGCTCCTTAAAAACGTCTCCGATACACCATCTCCGCTTTAATGCTCCTCTCCCTATTGTTTGTGTAGGTTTGCCTGCCTCTTTGTCTCTCAGTCCTGCCCCCCTTTCAGTTCTCTTACCCTCAGTCTCCGCCGCTCCGTGCTGTTAAGACGCTAAAGTGCAACTGCCGTCTCCGAGCGCACAGCGGAGAATGAGAGCCGAGAGCGACGAGCTCCCACCGACAGGCGCTACCCAGAAGGCCAGTCGAGGAACCGCAATTACCATAAAGCTTCTGCACGCTCCGCTCCACTGACGTGCGGAACAGAACTGGGGGGGGGGTGTGGCGGCCTTGGACGGGAAAACGGGCGAAAGATCTGACAAACCACCCGGCGTCCCATGCGGTAACTATCAATAAAATACACGTTTTAAAAAGCGCGCAGACCTCAGTTTTAAATTTAGAAATCAGTGCCCCGTTTATTGTTTATGGATGTTAAAGCTGTCATCCTTGTCTGAAAGAAATTAATTTAATTTTTTACAAGCCTATTCCCAGGGTTGAGTGTAGACCACTGAATATTCGTGTCTTATAAGTCCGTTAACCAGTACTAGTTTTTACTGGCGACAATGATGCACCGTGGTTTTGCATGCTTAATGGCGCGACTGTGGTTAGACTCCCGGTGTGGACACGCGCGTTTCCTACTTTAGAAGGAAAGGAAAGCTGTCGCATAGCAACATTGTGCGAAGTCCCGCTGGAAAATCGTCGCTGAAATGTGTAATGTTCAGTTATTGATGGCTGCTGCTTTAATTGTGATTGATATCAGGTGACAGTAGCCTACGGGAAACTGACTGGGATTACAGCCTGCAGTGGCTTGCAGTGTGGGTTTGCATGGAAGTAAGCTGTGAAAGACTGATGTCCTTAACTCCGTACGGCGAGAGCAGGATAGTCACCTAGATTTGGGCCATAGGATTGTCTGACGGAGGGCCATTTTTTTTTTTTTTTACATTTTCACCTGGTCCGCCCAGGGGCGCACAGATATTTCCGCACTTTACAAGGGCTCTTGAATATGTAATATTATTTTAAGCGTATAAACAAAACATACGGATATTCGTAAATATGAACCTTAACGTACTGATAACGGATGAGGCACTAATGTATGCATATACCCACCTTCCAGCCGGTTATCCTGGATTAGGTTATCTGCTGGGCCCCTTTATTGGGAATAAGATAGTACACACTAGACGGGATTGTCAGTCCATCTGAGGCCACATGCATGCACAAATTTAGAGACTACAGTTCACCTAATTGCATGTCTTTGAAATTCAGGAAGGAAACCGGAGTACCTGGAGGAAACCTGCGCAATACAAGGAGAACATGCAAACAGAGCACAGGGGAGAATAGGGGATATAACCCCCGGCGGACAGGGCTCAAGCAACAGGGCTACTACCCAATGAACAACCTTATTGCCTTATTATATATATTTATTTTATTATTGATAGGCTATATTGAAAAACCTGCGATGGGTTGGCGCCCCATCCTGGGTTATTCCATGCCTTGCGCCCATTACTTCCGTGACCCTGCTTAGGACAAGCCGGTATAGACTGGTGTATATTGGAACACATATATGGCTGAATGTATTAATTTTTTCAAATGATTTGCAGTGTTTGAGTTGAACCAACCGTTTTTCTACAGGTTGCTACTGTATCTAGAACAATGTCCATCAAAGGGCTGATCCTGAACCAGCTCGGTACAGAATGTAATAATGCAACAAACCCAGTACTATTAGCAGGCCTATTATTCCTAGTTATGTTTATAATTAAAATATAGCCTAATTATTGCAAATATTCGGGGTGGATTTTTTTAATGCTGTGAAATGATTCTTTTAACGCATAAATAAATAAGTGAATGAATGAATGGAGAGGTAAGGAGCACACACTGATTACAGCGTGTTGCCACACCCACCACATGAGATACCACCTCAGGGTTGAGAACCCGAGTGCAGCCATGTGGTGAGTGATACCTCAGCACCACACTAATTCTAATGGGGTAGTTTGTGCTTTTTCCGGTGACCGGAGTGCCAATCCTGCCTCCAACCCCCAAATTTTTTTGAAAGTTGGAGGACGTTGCTCAAGGGCCTAATAGAGTCGGACCACTTGTCGTATTTGGGATTTGAACCAGTAACCTTCCAATTACTAAAACAGAGCCATATCCTCAAAGCCACCAATCTGCCCACTAATAAATAAAGGAAGCATTATAAATGTGAATTTGTGGTTTGCCTTGTTACACAGGGCTGAACGTTTCCATCTCTTCTGGTGTAGGACATCTACACATGTTCCACTTTTTACAATAACCACCACAGCTCTTTGCTTAAGTAGAGGTCAAAGTTCACAGTCATGTGATACACTTGGATCTCAAGACCTTCTGGGGTGACCTTGTCACTAATGTGCTAATTACCGAATTCCACATTGCCTACACAATGTAATTTTACTATTTAGACATTATTTCAGAAATAGATTTAGTAAAGTCATTTAATCACAATTTGTATGATTGAACAAACAGTAATTGTTATTTAAACACCATAAGATTCTGATGAAAAGCATTAGTATACGATGAATTCTTGGTTAATGTGGTGACATAAAGATAAACGGTAGTAGACCATGGAAGTGTTCAGTTGCTTGTGATTCATAAAGATCCACCGTCAGTGCAATTGACGTTGACGACCACAGTCTTAAAATGACGAATTCCTTTAAACGAAAAAGCAAGAGCCCTCAAGGACAATGAAGGAAAGACCAACAGCAATATGAAACAGTGAACCCCGCACGGGTAGGCTATATGGAACTACTGAAGTTCGTAGTATACAATAAAAGTTAGAAACTGTCCCTCGATAAGAAGTCCTCTGAGTGTGACCTCAATAAAAACCGGTGCATTGTAAGAAATTATGCACTGTCAACTGGGCAGCAAAGCGATATGGGAAATGAGACAGCACTTGGTTGTCATCGTATCGACAAATCTAGCCTCCTATAATAAAAAAGAGAAAGCAGGGACCGTTTCCACGACCACATACATCATACCGTTACCCTATGTAAATGCCTGCTAGATTTATAACGGGGCGTTAGGTTATCACGCTACACACATTCAACGCTTTAATGCATTATTAAACAGTTACGTGGCAGCAAGTACGCAGTAATAATTTGATACTGACGCCGTTCGTTTTACACTGACATTTTTCCCTTGTGTATGGTTTCTAGCAGCTTGAAGCTTCACAATGAGATCATCGGTCGCATAGAAAGTCGTGCGAGTAGGGGAAATCTAACTGTCGGAGAGTGAGGGCAGACATTTACTTAGCGAGATCAATTATCGCTGTTTATCGACCGATTAAAGCGCGCCACCGCCGCCTTGGTGCGCCCGAAGCCCGCGTACAACACGGGAACGCGCAGGTCCAAAACACCCGGCGTGCGCGAAACAGTGATTACTGGAGTGAAATGACACGGCTTTAGCGGATAACGTGGTAGGAGTGTAGCGCAGCGCGGCATGTGACGGCCGCAAAAAACCCCCGCAGCTTGTTAATCTGCTCCGGACACTATTCACATAGGCTTCTCATCCAAAACACCTGGGAGGCGTGACTTGAATAGACTCGATTGCTGGGTCGGTTCCAACTAAGTGGGGTTAACCACACAGAGGGTGACTGGTGGAGCCCGTGGGGTTAAGCGAAGACATTGTTTCAGACGTTAGGTTCACTTCCACATGAGAATGTTTTTTTCCAGCATTAGACCAAATCAGACAGAACAGGCTTAGATCTTTATGACCTGTTCTAAGATTTTCGAAATGAGTAGCCTAACAGACTAAAATACCCTTACAGCTCACAGTTTTACAGAACAAAACTAATGTTTCGTGTTCGTGGAGAAGCTGAATGATTAAATCATATGTAATCGGATGTCCGATGCTGAGGTAGGCAGCATACCC